>JAPMOR010115282.1:277726-348737 GCA_026543865.1 Argiope aurantia | reverse complement strand
TATGCAAATATTATTAAAATAATGCAACTTTGTATAGGTGTCGAAGGTGTCCATTTTGAACAAGTTTTTAAAATTACTTCAATTAATGTTTTATTTGACCATTTTTCAAAATTTATTGAAAGTTAATAAAAGCATCATTATGCAAATGTATTATTCCGCCTTTTTAATAACCTTTTGTGATATGTATATTATCTCTAAAAGGGCTACGAAAGAATGGCGCACATACCAGTCTGAGATGAGGAAAAATGGTCTAAATCAATAAATTTGCCTTTTAATATTTCAGAAACTTTTATAGACAGAAAATGAAACTTTATGTACTTATAGATGAATGCAAGAAAAACATCTTACTCGTTAGCTTTTTTTTTCTTTCTATGGAGGCTGTGTGAAAATTTAATTCTTGTAACTTTTTATTCTCATCCTCTACAGAGACCAAGATATTTTCACACATTTGAGTACCTTATTTAATGAAACTTTGCAACCAAAAGCATATGCCTAGTTGCAATTATTAAGGAAATAAGCAATTATTCCAGTTTTTGGGGACACCCTGTATATATCAATACAAAATTAATAGATATTACATCTTCGCACATCCATGTAAATTAAAATTTTTTTGAGCAACTTGATAATCTGTATTTACACTTTGTATAAATGATTGCAAAAATGGTTATTTTATGTTTTAAAAAGAATAACTTTTAACTAAACTTATAATAAATACTCTGATCAAAAAGTACCCGGAATGATGACATAAAGCAATCAATTTATTGATGAAAATTTACTATTTCTCCTTCTAAGTAATCTCCACCGATTGCAATGCACTTCTGTCAACGTTTTTTTTCAATCATAAGAACATGCCTTAAAGTCATTTCTGTGAAACTCCTTCAGGGAATGTTGCTAATTTTCTTTTATCGAACTAATGGACTCAAAACACTGCCAATAGACTTTATGCACGTTTTGGTTTCGAGAGCATAAAAAAAAAAAAAAAAAAAAAAAATCAGCAGTTGGAAGGTCAGCAAAGTGTGCGTGTGTTCTGTGGTGTGTAAAATAAGCGTATAAATTGCGTTGTTTTCTTGAAAATTAAAAATTTTCTTACGATAATTTTTAACAGACCATGTTTTTCTACTTTATTATTATTACCTATAAAAGTAAATTTTGCGAATAAATAACACAGAGCATTAGTTTTTTATACATAATGCAAACGATATTGTTGGCGCTTGAAGTATTGTTTGCATTTTTTTGTTTAATTTTTTAGCTAAATATTTCGGCAGAAGATTTCAGTATAAGAACTTATCTCTCTGCTATCCTCGATTTAGAACCATTTTTTTAGACTCTTTGTCCCTGTAGCATGGTAAACTAAATAAATTACTGTCTACGAATTTTTTTTTTATCTGTTACTACATTATGATTTATCTGAACATTATATTTCTCATTAATTGAACATCCATTTTAAACAGCTGTGTGATTGCTGTTTGATATTGTTTAACGTGCTATGCATTTGATTTTGTCATCATTTCTTGCAATTCATGATTTTTGCTTTGCATTGAAATAAAGTGTTTATTGTGTTGAAATATATTTCTTCTGCCATAAGTGTATTTCTAGATGCCGATACGCTTTTTAAAACTAAATTTTAAAGGAAATGCTATAACAGATTGCTCTTAACCCCATAGCATTAAGATAATAATACGCATAATTTAAATTTATTAGCTTTAAAATTTACAATGAAATCTTACATCATGATACGTGTTATTGCTTGAAGTTCTAGTATAATTTTAGTTATTTTATCTCTTTATTCTTTGACAGGGAATCCCTTATTGTTACAGACTTGAAAAATTTATGTAAACAAATAACTTTTGGCTTAGAAAAATTTATGGGGCTGAATGTTTATTTTAAAGTGTGTATAAATTGTCTAAATATCATACATCTTAATAAATAATTATTTATTTCTAAAGGGTTTCATGATTTTAATAATATTGCAATTGATTTTTTTTCTTTATCTGTTGTAGATTAATATTTGGAGTTTGAGGGTTGATAAATTGACATTTCGAATTTATGATTAAGTAACAGTGTAATATATTGTGCATAAAATATAATAAGCTTTGATTTGTGCCATAATTTTTTTTATTATGATCTATTAAGCAAGTTTTTAAATTAATAATAATAAATGCTACCGGGATTTGAAAAGCAAATGACGAAGAAAAAGTTTTACTTACTTCGTTATTGCTTAAATAAACAGAAATTACCACGTATTAAGCAGGTTTTTTTATATTCGACTTTCCTCAATTCTATTAACCACTTAACTGTTTTATTTTCTTTACTATCTAATAAATAAAACCTTCTATTTTGGGAATGTTTTCTTACTTTGATTCAAATGGAAATCCATTGAATACTTGATTAATTTATGTATTCGAAGTAATTTTATTATTGAATTATAATCGTTATGAATGGTTTATTTTTTGCTTATAATTATCAAGATTCGATAAATCGATACATATATGGCACTCGGGCAAACAGTGTTTGAATCTAATGTTCCAATTCGAATGTTTTCTGAAAAAGTCACTCAGCTTACAAAATTGTTTCCGAAATATGTTCATTTCAGCAATACTGCTTTTTAGGCATAAAGAGGCTCCATTATTTTAATTTAAATCGTTAATTTTCAACATATATTTATATATACATTGCAAAGAAAATCCTAAGAAACTAGAAAATATAGTTAATAGCAACCGAAAATTGAATTTATATGTTAGATGTTTTTTTCTGACTAATTGAAACAGAAATTTGATGCAAAAAACTGCATTTGTTGTCTTAAAATCCCCTGTTAGATTTGTCATATTTAAGTCATTAAGTTTTTTATTTATCTCATTTATATGCTTCTGAGAATACAGACCAACAGACGATCAACCCCTTCTTGAATTTGGCTCAAAATTCGTCAGCTATCTGCACAATAACTAAATCTGTGTACCCAAATTTATCTATCCAGCTCTCTTAATTTTATGCTTTTCGTGTTAACTTTTATTCGAACAGCCTGGCAGACTTCCTTAGAACGGGTTTTGCTCACAATTTATTATAAATCTACAAATTTGAGCTCAAGACCGTGTACCAAATGTTTTCTAACTCAAAGTGTTTTTGAGTTATCTTTGTCACAGATAAATGTTTTCCAAAAATATGTTTTTCGAACTCAGGGAGTCTAAAACGTGGAGTTTCGTCAAAATCTCAAATTCTAATTTTTTGACGATTATAATACTTTTTTTTTTTGTACTTCGTATAGGAGGAAGTAAATCTTTGTTAACCTTATCTCAAACCAATACAACATCTGAGGAAGTTTTTGTTTTGAGTTCACAAAAAAAAAAAAAAAAAAAAAAAAAAAAACATTTAATAAGTATTTTAGCTGTGCATCAATGGTATTGAGTACAATTTTTATATCAGTTTATTCGTAAGAACGATCTTTTTTGCGAATGAATTTCTTATTAGGGCTAGAAAGAGAGTTTTTTTTTCTTTTGAAATTTGAAACAGTGTTTTCATTGCTAATTGAAAGAATATTTGATTTCATGTATTGTTTATAGGATTTTATATTTTGAGCTTGAAATCTTTATCTCTCTTCTCCAGAGAAATTATTTTTTCTAAATTTTTTATGTCTATTTTAATTCATAATAAACTAGAATTGTGAATGAAAAAACTTATTAAACTTGTACATTTGTGATTTTCGTAATCTCATTTTTGCAATATGATAAAATTCGGCCCATAAAAATAATTTTTTCCAGAAATGGAACCTCCTTTTTTTCATCAATTGTATTAAGTTCTTCTATTGAATAACAGGGAAACTAATTTTAAAACACATATTTATTTTACACAATTCTAGTAATTTGCGTGAAATATTTATGTGAACGTGATTCCCAAATTAATTTTTATTTGCCCAATGGAGTAAAGAAATGTCTTAAAAATTCTTGAGATAATAATATTAAGGAAGAAGGATTATGTTGAATTTCAGACTGAAATTTTCTTTTTTGTTATCATTCATCACAATATCTTTGTAGATCTCATCAACGAAGATATATTCTCCAACTCAACTTATCGAATGAAATTCTGTCCTCATTTATTTGAAACATTTGAATAATTTATATGAAATGGCATTTATTTGAACGAATTGATGTAAAAGTCTAGAATGTCATATAAAATTCTTGAGAAGATGAGAGTAAAGGATCTTGTGAAGTGCACAGTAGTGCATCATTGGAACCTACGAGTCCATTTTCGTCGATGAGATCATCATAGTTTCGATGAGGACTTGTTCCACTTGAGCTAGGACTAGTTGGTGGAGTAGATCCATTTTTTTCATTTAAAAACACTGTGCAAGGTTCTGATTTAAAGCTGAGAGTCAATTCATCTGGAGGTGAACTGCATGTGGAGGTATTAGAAATTACTGGTACACCACATTTTTGAAGTTTGTTCTCCAATTCCTGTAAATGAGCAATAAGTTAAATATTCTGCACTGCTAAAACTTATTCAAATTCATAGTTTCTATAATTTCAACTATGTTTGGAAATCTCAAATTTTTTTTAAAGAATTTTCAATCAAATTTTTCTTTGACATTTTCAACAAGCAATAAAATGGGTGTGAATATGTCGTTCGATATTAAAGGTTTAACATCATTTATGTAATTAGGACATTTTAAGTTCTTCGAATTTTGGTATAAAGTTAAGATCGTAAAAGTGCAAACACATTATTTAGAATATCATTTTATTTTGTCCCACAAGTTAAAATGATATTTCTTTTCAAGAAAGGTGCATAGTATTTGAATGCAGGTAATTGGTTTAAAATTATAGAAATTTTTTCCTTACTCTGAAAGGCTGTCTTTAATAAAGCCTTATGCTTGAAAACTACCTTTAATCGGATGATGGCCAGAAGATCTTCTTTATATCTCGGTGACATTTGTAATTTATTACTGAATGAATTTTCTTCTTACTGCATTATTTCTACGTTCTGAAACTTCGGATTAGTTTTAAAACAGTGTTCAGTTGTAGTATGCAGGCATTTCGCATTAAAATACCAATTTTAGTTTTCATTTGCGCGTAGAATATTAATTTCTTTACTCATGGAATTTTTTATTTTAAAATTCTAATCCAGTTAATCCGTTTAAACAATGCCGAATTATAGATGCTGCAAACCTCTAACTGATAGTATAGCTAGGCTAAGTTGCACTCCGGGGATATGATCTTTTCCTCCATTATATTGTTAATTAGCGGGGATAAAGTACATGGCATTATTTGCTCATCCTATTCAACTTTAATTAGAGATGTAAACGCATTGATTTTTTTTAATTGTCGCATTTATATTGTTTTGTCAACAGTATCTATAACACTAACCTTAGTAGAAACTAATTGCTTATATGTGAAGAGTTTTAGTGCTTTTTTAAAGTTTTTGTAATTGCTTTTTTATGGATTTCTATAATCAATTACACTCTGAAATTGCCTGAAATACGAATCTCCCGGATTAAACGCTGAAAAAAAATCCTTATAATCTAAATAAAAACATTTTCATTTTCTGGGGGAAATTTGAAATTAATGAATACAGTACCTCTGAAAATTAATGAATACAATGTCTCTGTCAACTGAAAACTTTTCAATTCTCGGTTGGCAGCTAATTTGCAAAATTTCATTCTGAATTTTTAGATGGGAAATAGCCGTATGGTTTGTAGGAATAAGATGTTTGTGTAAATTATGTATTCAAATATTTTTTCTTCCAGGTTTTCATTATAAATTTTTTGAACAAAATTAATATTCTCACATGAACTTTACGCTGGAGATTTCTGTTCTGAATTTCTAGAATGTGCTGCTTCTTTTCCATATCAGGAATTCTTGCGGCATCTTTTTTTAAGCACCGTAGATAAGCCACAGACGCTCTGAGAATAGTTCCCTTGTTATGTCTGAGGTCGCGAACAAGTTCATAATATCTAAAAAAAATTGAAATGAAATTATTCTTTTAAATAAACAGTATTAAATTGTGCTTAAATTAATACTCTGACAATAAGTTTGGAAAAAATTTTTACTTCTATACCAATATTTTTAATATGTAGAGATTCGATTTTAACATAATTTTACACCCTCTGTCTTAGAGCCTAATTTTTATGCCATTAGGGTTTTTGAGCACTTGTATTTGCATCTTATTCAAGTAAGGAATGGAAAGTCTAGCTGAACCGAAAGGGGTCCCGTCCCCTACTGCGCATTATGTAAACGCTGATTAAAATCTGACTACAAAAATATTTTATCATTTAAATAATAAAATTATATATCAAGATTAGTATTATATATTATTTTAGTATAATATATTTTAGTTGTTTTCAAAATATGGCCATATTACCTCGAATTTGTATTCTATAAATATACCAAAAATATTTAAGACCCACTGAAATTTAAATGTTATATTTATTTAAGCCAGTATTCTTAAATATAATGGCTTCAAATAATTGTCAGACCTATAGGAAAATTGTGAGTGAATGCGAGTGAACCCTACATGAACAATAGTGACAACAACAAACATTAGCACGATTAAGCGCCATACGTCAATGAATCATGAGAGATATTTCGACCAATGAAAATCTACTTCGAAGTCGACGGGACTGTAAGAACTGTGTAAAACGTAGATCGCGAAAGTCACGTTTGAGAACTATTCTCTCTTAAAAATCGACTCACAAATGTGGCATGAATAACTTGCGAGTAAACTCATCGTTTGATGAATACGGCTGATTGATAATCTCAGTTTAATAGCGTGTTGTGAGTTTTACAAGAGCAAAAGAACTGAAAAAGTTATTGCATTTAATGAAATATTTTTTGAAAATTCAAAACAAGTGTTTGAAATACGAAAGACATACAATTTAAAACTAAAAAATATTTTTCTACCTGTTGGTGTATCTCCTACTATCGATATCATAGTCGATGATACAAAAACTTTGGTGTCAATATATAAAAAATGTGTTATATTAACTAAACATCCATATTTTTAGGTAAATTGTGATTTTTAACAACAAATATAATTTAGAATACTTTTCGATTCTTATAAATCTATAAATTTTACTAAAAAATTAAATTAGCAGGAGTCCGCTATACTGAAATTAAAAACACTTCAACAATGCAGCTTTCTCAACTTAACCGTTGAATTCCTTTTATACCTTCCTTATATATTTATGATTTTACCTGATTTCCTTTTTCCTTTCATAATAGCAGTTTTCGTTTATTGCATGTTTCTATGCAAGAGAATCTCCCAATTTCTTTCTAAGAAATTTAATACGAGACAAAAAAAAGAATGAGAAACTCAAAATAAAACTGCAATTCGCTGGAATGATGGAAATTATGCACACAATTTGATTTGGAAAAGATAAAAAAGATTCGGAAGTACGAAAACAACATGAAGAAATTAGAAGTATGTAGTATTTTCATCGTGCATAGATATGTTGAATATTTTATTCTCATGCATTCATTGTAATTCTCTTTTTTGTTTTAAGAAACAACAACAAAAAAATGAACAGGAAGATTATAACACATATACCAGCAATGAGGACGTAATAGATGACGAAGGATGGTCTAATAGTGAAGATGACTACTGAAAAAAATTGCATCTGATTTCATATACTTGAACTTTTTTATATAAAACTTTTATTAATACTTTTAGGTAAAAATATTTTTTTTTGATGAAAAAATGATTATAATTTTTATAATTAATATTATTTAAAGCTACTGTATTATAATTTTTAGTAGATATCTATAAAACAGAAATCTAATAATTGGCAAAAATATCATTAGTGTCTTTTTTTTTATTCTAGTGTCAAAAACCTTTCAAATTAAATTAAATATTCTTTAAACCTTTGAAGTTTTTGAAAATCTCTAATGATTTTTAAAAATTTCATTAAAATTCTGTAGAATTTAAATTTTTAGTACTTATAATTCTATAATATTTAAAGCAATTATTATTTTTCATTACAGATTTAAAGCAGTCGAATGTAAAATGAAATTTTCACTAAATTAGTAATAAATGTAATTTCTCTAAAATGTTCCACCTACGAACTGGCATATGAAACTTATTTCCCGAGTTACGTGATCTCCTTATCAACCGATCGTGGCAGAGTATCTTGTGTCAGACACAGCTGCCGGTAAACGTCTTTATTTGCTTTCACGAGTACCCATAACGTTTTTTTTGCTCGCAGTCGCGGTCTGGGGAGTATTTAAAATCATTTTTTCTTTTGTTTTTTATCAATATTTTTAAATATATTCAGCACCATTTGAATTTCAGTGGGCATAAAATATTTTTGGCATATTTTTAAAATATCTAAAACGTCCATCTAAACCGTCTTAAACTTTTATTTTTATGTTTATTAACATGTTAAAATTTTGATTATTTAAATCTCATGGAAAATAATACATATTCTCTGGCCATAATTTTTTGCACTATTTGCATAACACGCAGTAGGAACGAGACCACATACTGCCAACCAATCTTTACATTCCTTATTTGAATAGCTTATAAGTAATAGTGCCCAGAACACCTGTTCAAAATTCGTTAAAAGCGCTCCCCTTTTAGAATTAACATGGATAGAATGATGAGCCTACTGATCATATTTGTAATACCAGAATATGAAAGAATGATTACATTCGAAGGTATTATTTAAGAAGATTGAAGTAAGGTTATGTTAAAAGGCTACTTTTTGCCATTACATGTTCATTGTTTCTATAAATCTCCTTCTTTAAAGCTGGAAAGATAATTTGTATTTATGGCTTTTTATCGTCTTAAAAAGTAAATAATTATCTCTTTCTGGGATATGTATATTGAATCTAAAAAGAAACTTACAGCATTTACTAGCTCAATTAGAATGTTACAGAATGATTTTTATTCAAAAAAGGGCAAAGAGAGAAAGGAAAAAAAGTCGATGCAAAAAAACATAGCAAATAAATGAATAAATAAAATAACGATGCCTTTCAGTAAGTAGGAATTTCGATAATTTCATTGGTTTCACCAAACAAGAGCTTCAAAAGGAAGACTATTATGAAAATAGCGTTGAATGTTTCTCCTTATTTTATTGCATAGGGTTAATTGCTTAAGCTTTAGAAAATCATAATATATATTTTTAAAACTGAAATTATAATTTGGCATCCATATTAACAGACAAATTTTCTATTGAGCCTTTATTTTCATTTTCTTTTTTAAATGATAATTTTCCTTTATTTATTTATTTATTTTGCTAACTTAAAAAATAGTTTATTTTAGTTCAATTCTATAGTCTGAGAAAATTTATTTTCTATGTGCCTCAAACTTTTTATAAGATATTGTTGGGAAAATTACTAGAAAAAGAATTTTTGAAGTATTTACAATCATTGAGGAGACAGAAAACAATTAAAAGTACTTACGGGTCATTTTGTCGTGGCAGTAATGTACCAAGTTCCTTAATTCTGTCATTTATATTAAATCTTCTTCTTCTTTCAACTGCAAAGAGTTTTGATTTTAATTTTTAATTATCCTTTTCCCTACAATTTGTTTCAATTTATGTAAAAGTATATAAATAAAGAAAGCTGAAAAACGTTTAGAAAATGGTTTAAAATAGTTTTTAGTTGAATTCAACATATAGTAAATCACTGACATACGATCTGTGGATAAAAAGAACTAGATTGCATAGATAATTTAAGGATACAAACTTGTTTTACAAAATTTGCTTTTAGACAATTGATAATTGGGACACCGTTTGTAGATTTTCTTAGACAAAGGAAAAAAAAGTTTGCTTTATTCAAAATTTTGATTAAACCAGATGTTTTTGATCAAGGATGTAGCTTTAAGTCTGTAGGGACCTTCAGAAGCTGAATTTCTTTAATTTCACCATATTCGACTTCATGAATTTATTACGACTCCTCAATCTCAAATTATTTCCCTCTTGAAAATAGTGGCCTGTTTTACATTTCATACTATAACGAATAAAATACAATTTTAAAAATCTTTTCAGTTTATTTTAAAATGTTAATTGAAATAAAAAAAAGCTTCACATTTCGCTTCAGGGATAAATATTATAATAAAACACATTCAAAAGAACGAAGGCACACGTTTAAATATACACATGCAGTTGCTTCTGAAAATTTTTAAAACTGACAATTTTTGCATAATATTTGTGCTAAATTTTTATGTTCCTTTATTTTGGTTTAATTAGTTTTCTTTAAACTATTAAACTTTGGTTCACATGCATTTAATCAATTGCAAAGAAAGGCAAGGAAGTAACTGTAGAAGTTTAAATGTGGTCTTACTCCTTGCTTAGAAGGACAGCGTTCTGCGGTTTAAAAAATACGCTTATATTTCGATTTTGAGATCGTTTGTTGGATGCTCTTCTATCCAATTTTCTTTTTCATTAGGAGTATCGACAGAAACTTGTTTTCAGAATGGACTGGTCAAAATCTTGAATATTATTTTTGTAACCGATTCTAGATCTTAACAATGAATAGAGATTTGTGTTTTTCAATTTTCACACAAATAATTTAATTTATCATTTGAACTTTTATAGTACCTGATACACTAAAACGTTTCAAAATTGGTGATATCCAGCAGATTTTGAAGAATTTTCGGGCTGTCCAATTAATAGATCAAACGCGAGAAAACCTTTGGAAAAGACACTTTTGCAGCTACATGATATATTTATATTTTCTGCAGATTTTCAAATATTTAGCGGACTTCGATAAAGTAATTTTTCAATGAAGTAATTGAATTGAATAAATAGATATGCATTCAGAAGAAATTATATCAAATTCGAAATAAAACAATTTTTTCGCAATACATAAATATCAGCTCATCCGTCTATCGATCTAGGAATCTCAAATACCTGTCAGCTGAGGTTTTCAAGCAGAAAATAAAACTAATTTAATTTTTTTTAATGAAGTGAAAGAGTTTTTCAGAGAAGACTGTAGCATTTGGCTGATTTCCATGATGCGAAGGCTTGTGAAATGTCATTATTAAGAGGTGATATTTTCTAATCCAAAAAGTTATTTGAAGAGAAAAAAATTACTCTCGGTTCCGTTGCTAAGTACTTCATTTAAGATCTGAGCAAATTCCATAATTTTCATGATCTTAGGGCATTTTAGATGTGTCAGAAAATTTCACTTTGTTTTGTGGAAGGAAATGATCTATACCCTTAAAAATTGAGAAATGCAAAGGAAACAGCTAAAATCTGTAATATTCGCGAATCTTCATATCAGTGATTGATGTTTTGACATTTCTAATTAAAATGGATATTTTAATGGTCTTTCTATTGGGCCAAGTGTATTTCTTCTCTTATCTTTATTCCCAGAAAAGATTTTTCGGGTAATACCTAGGTTAAAGTATAATAGTACATGCGGACTCGAATAATCGAAGCTCTACTGTACTTAGTATGCTGTAATAACTCATTTTATCAAATGATTTCTGTGTTAAATACTGTCACTTTAGAATATCCATTATCCAAAAAACTGTAATGAAAACAGTACTTAACGGTTCTTTTCTACTTCTTTAGAGCTCGCATGTCAAACTCCTGATCCATAACGATTCTCTTTTTGGAAGGTCAACCAAAGGTTTAATAAAAATTTCGTACTTGAAGCTATTTCTTATCTATAAATTTCATAAAATCACAAACACGAGGAGAAATTTAATTTGAAGTAAGAATTAATTCGAAGCAATTTTCCATATGGAAAGATGTTATGGAAGATACATTTTGAAAAAAGTTTTCTCCGATGACGTAGCGACGAGGGATTCAAGAAGGTATGGAGACTCAGATACCATTTTTGAGGATACGATGGAGACAAGCGTTAGTTCGTTTGTAAACCAAATTAATAAATGCTGAAAAAATAATGTGCACTTTCTAAGCCATTGATGAGGATTGTGAATGAGAAAGTGATACCTCACGGATATCACTTGCTTTTACTATGACACTGCTATAAAATAGGTTTAAATATATGTAAGGGGTGGTAATCGAGTTCTATTGAAATTTCGATTTCAAAGCGACATTCATTGTTGTTGGAGGTATCTGAGTTTTAGCCTTAAAGATCTGGAACATCTCAAAATTTTCACATGAAACTCTTTCTGCGGAAACTTAGTACTTAAAGAAATTCTTCTTTAAGTACTATGAAATCATAGTAATTAACGGTTTAAGCAGTTATTCATATTTTAAAAAAAAATCTTGTTACGAATTATAGTGTCTAAGGAGTAGGTGGCGTTGTGTGTATTCACTTTCATTTTTATATATTACATCTCTTTCTAGTACATTGCTCTGTTCTGTAAATACGTCGTGCAATAAAAGTGTGTGTTTGAGAGCTCTGGAATTTTCTTTTAACAAGGAGTAACATGATATGCAGGGCAGCTGCAGAGAGTGAGTCCCCTATACTCTTCTAATACCTAGAATTACTTATAAATTTTGAAAGTAATTACTGAGGGAGATATTTTCATCACGAAGAAGGAAATTTACTGCAGAGTCGGGAAATTTTTAATGACATTTCGACTTTTTTATACTAGTGTTACGAATCCGTAATGCTGCTTCCCAGCATAGTTGGTTCCATCATTGGAAAGAATGTTTTACAGTCATCTCTATGGGACAGAGTCTGGGCGTCGTGTCGGGGGTCCCAGAGCTTGGCGACAAACTTGGCGACCATTTGGCGACTTGGCGACCAATTTGGCGACTTTGGCGCCAAAATAGATTATACCCGAAACTTCGAGAATTTTCCCGATCTGTCCAGTAGGAACCGAGATACGCCTCGAACATTCCTGATTGGTTGAGAGGCTTCTAGCCCCGGCTCCTGAGACCTATAAAAGGGGCTGCAGCTGCCAGAGAAGTCAAGTCAGTGATCCGAGTCGGAGAAGTAGAAGACGGAGTAGTCGGAAGCGACTGAGTCAAGCTAGTGCTGAACTGAGCTGTGCTCTACTGTCTGCAGTAGATTCTGGTTGTATGCTGCTGTGTGTGCTGTTGTATGCTACACGTCTCGGGTGAAGATAATCGTCTTCTGTGCTGTATATAGTTGTCGCTTTGTGCTGTCCTGTGTGTCTTCGTGTAAATAAACGTCGTTGTTTTATTTTCTACTACCGTCTGCTGATTGAGCGTTCTACACACCATATCACTTCCACTATCCAAACGAACCCCGGTAAAGAAAATTTCGCAACACTATACTATTAGAAATAAATTGACTTTTCTATAAAAATTAAAAGATTCTTTTTGTCTTGATTGATATAGAAAATGTTTATTTTGTGTTTTAAAGTTTGTATGTTTCCGAAGGAAGTGGGAGGAAAAAGCAAGTGAAAAACTAACACAAGCATATACATGATGTCCACTGAAATTCTGAAGTCTCTCCCCTCTAACGTCTGAGCACTGACAACAAAAATCATATGAGTGGCGTCTAAGTATAGTAAAACTGCTATGTGCCCTACTTGCAACGTCACCTGGAGTCGAAATTCGTAGTTTACGTTTCTATTTCAAAAATGGTGAGAGATATGGAGGATAAATTATTATGTACTAAGATATCATTGGTTTATCATCTGGCAACCATCTGTATAGACCTCATATATGGAGAAGATACCTAATAAAATGCGTATTTATTTGGTCACAATTTCAAAAATTTTGATATCATGAAATGCTTTGAAATGAAGAATCAATTGGCTCATAAAACACTTCTGATGGTAATTTCAGTTGACATTAAGCACCGCAGCCGTTTAGCAAAAGATGAGCTTGCAAAATGCCTTCTGAGAACTTGTTGAGCAGCCAAGCGGAGGAAGGGCGTGGGAAGGGAGGACACGAAGTGAGAGAGCGGGAGTTGGGAAATAAGCTGTTATTTATGTGTTTATATAATTGTGTTGTGTCACTAAATATGTTGTGTCGCTAAATATGTAAAAAAAAAAAAATCTTTGGACGATAATTGTCTTTCCCTGGCTCCGATTACAGTATGCACATTTATACGATAATTAAAAGATCCTTTTTATAATTAGTGGGGGCGGGGGACAAAGAAAAATTTACCGAAGAGCAAATAACTCTGAATATTTGCATGGGAGATTGGTGGTGATCGAAATTACTTTTTTCTGTGAACAAATCTTGAAAGAGTAACTCCCGCTATTTTCCATGATAGAGTTGTAATGGAACCTGTTTCTTTTCGTCAGTTAATTGAATATTCTCCAGAAAAGAGATAAAGAGAGAATATCAATTGCAATTTAAAAAAGGAAAATTATTAATTGTAAAACTTCGTCTTGGAATGAAATTATCTAGGAAACATTCCGGTGTAATTCAGAATGGTGATCAAAGTTCAGAGGAAAAATCACTGGATGAAATTGTTGTAATGATAGGTTATTAATAGTTACAATACCAAATCGGAAAGATATGATTATTTCTTTTTGAGTAGAGAAAACGCTTTAATCAAAGAAAATGTTGGTGAGGAGAAAATTTAACATAACAAAACACAAAGTATTGTTATGTTTATTAGAGGATAAAATATCTAATTTATCAGTTAACATAAATGAGAAAGAATTTAAAAATTCAGAAATCTTAAAATAATTAGTACTAAAAGAATATGAGGCATCACCGATTCTATGTCTGAATAACTTTAGAAGAATTAAACGTAGCTCCGATGAAACTTTTTCTCAATAAACGTCCAGATTTACATCTGTGTGGTTTATACGTATATTGAAACAATATATACTGAAAAATTATATTTTATCTTTCTATAAAAAAAGGGAATAAACCGTATTTTTTAAATAGTTTAAAATTGTATTGAAAGGTAGATTTTGCATTATACTCGTATTTTCTGTATTTCAGTCTTTAATTCATAATTTATTATTTTAAACATCAAGCAAGCTAAAAGCCAATTAATCTGAAATTCTATATCTAAAAGGCACCATTCATATGGAATCAAAATTTAATTAAATTAATTTATTAACTAAAATTAAGTCCCAAGAATATACTAAAATAGTGCATCGTAATCAAGAATACACAAGTATACAAAGTTTGAAAACTCAAGCGGAAATTCGAAAACAAATTTCCATCTTAAAAAAACACGAAAGAAGTCAAGATAAATGTAAGGGCGTAAAAAAACGGTATAAATTAATAAAAGTGACGAATGTGTTTTCAGACGTAACTTACAGTTGCAAAGATGAATGCTTTTGTCCATGAAGCGTTTTATTTTCGAATTTTAGTAGAAGTAGAAAGTCCTGGTAATATTGCCTTTCATATTTTTATTTCCTTCATAAATCCTAATAAAATATGAAGCTATATAGATAATTTACAAGAAAGAGGTTTACTTACTCATATTATGATTATCTTTCTTTTGTCGATCCTTGGCAAGAGCGTGCAAGGAAATGCAATGTTTCTGGAGATAAACTTTTTTGATTCCATTTTTCTCGTTTATTGCAGTAGTTGGAAACGGATCACTTTGGTTCTTTACTGGACCCATCTCTTCATCTGCCTAATGTTTGGGACAATTATTTGCAAATAGAATAGCAATTTTTTGAGATACTTGACCCTTTATTTTGTTATGTTCCATCTATATTTCATTTATTATAAACAATAGATTGCACAGGCTTCTTTCTAAATAATATCAGACAAGTTCACCTGCTATTCTCATGAAAACGCTAAATTTTTGCATTTACTTTGAATATTTTATCTTAGAAAAGCAAAATTCATCTGAACCCTCGCCATTTTTAAAAGCACATGTTGATCACTAGGTTCTGATGAACAGTTTTAACTCTCAAAATAAAAGCTAGTATTTAATATAATTCTCAAAGTGTGAGGAGCTGTGAACTAAAATGATTCTTAAAAAATAAGTAGCAACAGATGAAAGTAATTTTTGCGATACTGATTTTTTTTCTCTGTCAAATCAATTGATAGCTGTTTGTAGAAATGTATCACAGATATGCACTCGTGTATTTTTCTTTAACTTAAACATTTTGGCGGATTTATTGAGACAAATTTCGATGAAAGAGAAAAATATTTTTAATATTTCTTGATAAAAACTTGTAAAAGCTAGACAAGCAAAAATCTGATGTCTAACTACATTCCAAGTTTCATAAAAAAGTTTTTGAATCAAATTATGCATATATTTAGATACACTTTGTTACGTATTTAAAAAATTAACAAAATTATCAATTTAATTAAGAAATTAATTTAAAACTTTAATTCTCATTTCCAGTAGAGAGTTCCCAGGAGTTTCGCACAACATGCAATAAATAATATATTTTTACAATATACCGATATTTAATCATATAAAGGATTGTTTCTAAAGAATTAGTAAATATAACTAATGTAAATGTAATGTTATGTAAGGAAACTATTAGCATAAGGGGAAAGTGATTCAATTCACACTTACCAATTTTTTAATTTAAAAATATTACAAAATTCTGCGTTTAAGTGATGAAATAACTTGCATTCTTTTTTAAATTCATATTGTTTTTCGTACTTTTTACTATAAGATTTTGAATCGCTGCTTTAAGCTAGTCATTTTACTTGCTATCTAAACCATTCACAGCTATTGATAAGAATCATATTAATAAGAATCATATGACTTTATACAATAATCGAATCTGATCCGTAGAGTTACTGAATCTTAACATAGTATATGCATCTTTTTACTATGTGTCTTTGTATTGTATATGATGTTACTAATACTATAGTATTGTAGGGAGAGTATACATTTTGTAAGGTGGAAATGTTGTAACTCAAAACATATTCTGAAAATGTATTCGCCCTAGTGATAAAAGCTAATGGATTCTTTCGTTATCGTTGATGAAATTAGATAGCTCTCTCATTCGTTAAATTTCCACGCAAGGGCTTGAAAGTTTTAACCTGCTATTCGGTAGCAGTTTTTTTTAATAACCAGAACTATAAGTTAAGCTACTTGTTTTTAATATAAGGATTATGAATTTTTTTTAGATCCAAATACAATAAACTTAGTAAGGGTCTTTGGCCCGCTTGTCCAAGGACCCATATCCTTCCTGTCCTAAAAAATAGAAGCTAATAGACTGTTAAAATAGCTTTTATTTAAGAACAGTGCATTCCAAATTTATCCTGATAGATTTGTAATCCGATACGTTGTCTGAAGATCCATTTGGCGTGTGTTTTTAAGGAATAGTTAAAAAAATTATATAAAACTTCAAATTTCATTATTTATAAATATTGTAATTCCTGTATAACAATAAGGCTTAAAAATATTTTAGCTTAACTCATCAAGCAGGCTATTACCGAATTCGATTCATTAGATAAAGTTGAGTAGCTGGCATCCGACTCCATAGCAGATAACATGAATTTCGAAACTTCATCACCAGAATCTGAAATATATTACAAAAATAATCATAATTTGTCAAATCTGTTGCCGAATTTATTACAAACCATTAGTCTTATCCCACCCATTATAAAAAATGCAGGTTGTCCATAATTAAATGATCCTTTTATTAAAATTATCTATAGACAAAACTGTTCTTCAGAAAGTTATGAAATTTTATGTAGAACAAAGTGAATGGATGGGAATTTGTTGGAGCAAATAAAAAAATAGTTCAAAATGTCATCTCCAATTGGCGGTTTTTAATGAATTACAGATTTAACATACATTTAAGATAGTTTACAAATTTTATTGCAACAGAACATGTTCAATATGACAGCCATCTTATTCAGCTACCATCCGAAATCGCAAGTTAGCATGTTCCACAGTTGACCACACTGATTTCTGAGAAAGACTACGAACATGTCGTGAAATGCTGTCTTTAAGATCAGGTAAAGTTTTTGGATTATCTGACTTATTAGATGTTTCAAATGCTCCCGATGCCAGAAGTCACATGAATTGTGGTCTGGGGATCGGGAAGGCCATAGATCACGAAAGTGAAGGTTTATGAAACGTTCTTCTGTGATGTAATTTTGAGCACGCTCTTAGCAAAAACTTGCGTAAAAATTGTGCGTGAAAGGCAGCGACAAGCTTGCAAGCCCGGAGTAATTTTATTCTGTAATAATGATGGATGTCGCTGTCCGTGAGAGAACATGTTACACTAAATTTTTCGAAGAAATACGACTGAGAATAAATGATGCAATAAACCCTCACCACGCCCTTACTTTTGGTGATTGCAACGGAACCTGGAAGTTTGCGGATTTTCTGGTTTCAGAATTTGACAATTGTGAGTATTCATCTGTCCGTCCAAATAAAAGTTTGCTTTGTCTGTCCAGAGGACATTTCAAGATCATTCTGAATTAACCTCAAGGGGAGCAAGAAATGGAACTAAGAACCGGTGTTGAGTCTCGAAATCATATGGAAGCAACCGCAGGCTGAAGTTTGAACAGATAATACTGGACAATACTCCTCACAATTTTCTGGGAAGTTAATTCGTCTGTCACACTACAGACATTGGTACTAGTCCATAGGTTGGAAGCACAATCCTTTTCCGCGTAAAGCGCAACCTTGTCTATTACTTCTGCGGAAATAGGTTTTATCATTTTTCAGAACGAATATTAAATGATCCTATTTTTTCGAATTTAGCTACCATTAATCGACGATTTTTAACAATCAGTGGACCTTTACGCATTCTTGTCAAAGTCCATTATTAAAATAAAGCAAATACATTAGCATTATCTTTTTGGTAAAACAATTTGACTTACGAAACTCTATCTGATAAACATAATGACACTCTAATGACGAATAGCGAGCACATTAAAAGTAAAATCTCCACGAAGGTTTATAACAGTGCTGCGTTCACAGTGCAGTGTTTTATAACAGTATTGCGTTGCGTGGACAAAAATTTGCATTTTTATTTCTTCTTCGAAAATTAGTTATTAAACAAGGTTTCGGTGGAATGCACTTATCTAACTATATCCCATTATGAGATTTTGTGTTTCGCAGTTGCACGTGCCTTCGAAGATAAATTGAATTAGGGAACTCGAGTGTTTGCATCAACAGATATTTCGCCACTGGAATGTTTTGTTTTTTTCGTGTTAACAGTCAAAGGGACTTTTTTTTGTAAGTTTCAGCTGAGACCAGGGAGCTACAGTTATTGTCGTAGGTGTACCCAAGAGGAATTTTTAAGTGTTTTAGTTAAAATTTTACTTTACAATTACAATTAACATTAGAGATTGTGTAACTTAATGAGTATGAGTTATTGTGATAGGGTGACCTGTAGGTAAAGAGGCGGTGAAATCTAAATAAAGAACCAGTTGTAAATGAATAACTCATTAAAAAAATATACTCGGATGGTGAAATTTTGTAATAATTTTTTTACCCGCTCATGCAAATTCCCATCTCTTCATTATATCCTATACAAAATTTCACAACTTTCTGAACAACTGATTCACCTGTTGACAACTTTAAAACAGAATCATTTAATTATGGACACTCTGTACTTTATAATATTTGTTCCTTAAATTAATTATTATTAAAATTTCTTTCTGAAAAAAAAATGCCATTTTGTCTTAGCTTTATTTTCAAATAGTTTTAAATAAAAATTTATGTACTAATAATACTTATTTATTAGAAATGCATTTGACAGACCTTAATTAAAAATCCCAATTATGCTCAAACTTTAGTAGATGGTATTCAGGTTGTCACTGTAACTGTGAACCCACAGCTAATTTCTAAACAGTTACAGATTGCCATATATTTCCAAAGGGAAATCGGTTTTAAATAAAGTAAAGGAATATTTTTTATTTTGCTTGTGTGAATAAAATGTACTGCTGAAAAGTTACGAAACCTAAACTTCAAAACAGTCTCCTAGTCTTATAAGTTACATTTAATAAAAAACTAAATTATAAAAAAATATCGCTGTTTCTTGATAAAATCTTGCTGATTGATAAATAAAATAAATGGGGTTGTATGCAAATTTATTTCAGAAAAAAATAAGTTATGATAAATTAAAATGTGTGAAATAAATTAAAAATATCATTATAAATTTTTATTTGTTTAAAATTTTAACTAAAAAAACAAGCATCCGCAGGAGCTTAAAAAATTGGATGAAAATAAACACACCTTATGCGAGAAAAAATAACCTCATTTCATTAAAAAAAAATGACATGTTATTCAAAATCTGCTTAAATCCATTGAACCAAGCTATGTAGAATTTTCTTTTCAGAGAATAAAGGAGCTCCGAGATTTGAGCGGATAAACATAATGCATGAAGGTTATTTCGTGTTTTCTGAACCAGTTCTCATCCAAGATTTGTAGCAAAACTTCACATTCAGTAATATCCGACATCTGTTCAGGCATTACGAAATGATGCCCAGTCAAGTTAAACAGTTTGTGCAAAAAGAATAACATCATTTCATAATAAAATAATATTTTATTTTAAATAGGGTTATAACGAACAGTTTAGTAAAAATCAATGCACTGTACTATTTAATCGTGTGGCTTCGGATGTATGCACTCTCAAAACCAATTTTTATTGAATACTATGCCACGTTATATGAATAGGTTTTACCAAAGCCGTCAGTGAAATTTCATTTTTTAAGAAACAGGCCATTTAAAGAACTGTGGGTGTTACTCGCAAGAACATTTTTATCCAATAATATTACTTCTAAAAGATTTAGTGAACCACCAACCTGAAGAGAATTCTTAACAAATCCCCTAATGAAACGAGATTCTTCAATTAATCATATAAACAGTTGCATACTGAGTAGTATCACAGAAGAATAATTACCCAATTAAAATTTTCTTCCATATTGCGCATAAAACCTCCATATATTAGAGCATTTGATACCTGCTTGGTAGGAGCAGAGGATTTTCCAGCGACAGCGAGTTATTATTATATAAACATTTTCTTAATTGACAGTCACTTGTACAGAATATTGAATCCAGAATCATGGATTTTCACCACGTTCATTTAAAATAAAATTGTAAATACAATAATTCCTGTATAAATCCTTGTATTCCAAGCATGTTTACGTACAACAAATATACAAATAAATAAATTTCTACTAAGCGAATGATTAAGTATTAAGCAAGCGCTCTATCTCTTCATGTCAAGAATTAAAAGAAATTACAAATTTAACTAATTCCTTTAAGAGCTTCCTTGCGATGACAGTTGAATTCGTCTAAAATATTAAAGCTATATAATTCGGCCACTTTTAATATCAAAAGAATGGAACTTTTATCTCTAACGGTTTAGAAATCAGCAATTGTTCCACGAATAGAGAAGACAACTTTAATAGAGACAATTTTTATTTTTCAGTATTTTCTATATAAGCATCAGTACATTATACAGTCAAATTCTACTTCAAATCTACAAGAGAAGCATAGTGATGAACGACTTCTAAAGAAACACAATTCTTAGAGATAAAGTATGCAGTTTATAAAACAAAATTTTGATTTCTAAAGAAACTATTTCAGGTAAAAACAAAAAAAGCTCCAACATATACAATATAGTATCTCTATCATTTCCGAAGTCTACAAACATTCACTTTGATTTAAAAGATATTGAACCTATAGAGTGGTTTATAGAATTTTATACTGATATTAAGCATTGTAAATTAATTCCTCTTATTTGTTGAGCATTAATTTAAAATTTATTACCCTAATAAGCTAAAAAATGGCGAATCTTGGATTTTAAGGACTAAAAAGTCGAGACATGTGGCTGATGTAAAAAAATAGTGATATCAAAACTCAAATGAAACAATTCGAATTCTCCAGATGACGAAGTCGAAAAGGAAAAAGGCAAGAATGTCTTAATGGTACAAAATCAAGCTCAATAAAAAAAAAAAAATCTTACTCATATAATTTAAAAGGAAATCGCCAACAGTCAGTATGAAGAGGATCACACTAGAGATACAGCATTACTTCAACAGCATTGGGCGAAATTCAGGTGATGAGATCCTTTTTCCTTTTAAGTGATTTTTGAGATGTCCCTCCAAAAGAAATTAAGAAGGCCGTAGAAGCCGTCAATACAGCTGCTCGGAAATGCGACTTCCTCCCGAAAATGGTTGGTGTTTTTTTTGTGCTGGCATTAAACACACCAAGATGACTTCTGGAAGCAATCCTTTTACAGCCTGTTGCAGGGAAATCCATCTCGACATAAGATAGGTCTTATTAGGTAGTCTTGGAGGATTCCTACTGAAATATCGACCGAGATTATCGTTACTGCTCATGCAGATACTTGCCTTGACATGCGTATTGTGGTTGTTTAATTCACCATCAAGTGCCTTCAGCCGTGAAAAGAATGAACGTATCATGCTACGTTGACGAAGTCAGTGCTATTCTTTAGATTCGCTAATGATGGCGAAGGCACAATTTCTCATCATTATGGATAGTAGCATTTGCCGTTTTCTTTATCATATACAAATTACTTTTATCCATGTCGGACTCTTCTTATCAGTACGTTGTGCTAATTTAAAAAAAGAAAAATTGTTTTGCCTGTAGAAGCTTGTGATCTCTTATAGAGAGAGTGTGTTAGTCAAGAGAGTTTCATTCTCGATGAAGTTCTCTTCCTCTGCAAATGTGTTAGGATTTTATCTTAAGGATAATTTATATTGAAGAATGAATGAATGAAAGAGTTTTAATGTTGAAGATCAAATTTTTTAATGTTGGACACTGTTTTGAAATATCTTTTTCCTTGTTTTAAAGGCAATGATTAAATCATTTTGTTTATTTATTGTATTAATTCTAAATGTGCAAAATATTGCTAAACTAACTATTTGCCAAAGAAAATCAAATGCATTTAACTAACTTTAATTTAAACATGGAATCAAGCTAAGACAAACCCATCTAACTCAATTCTGAGAAGTTAAAATTTTTGTCGTAAACAATCGCGAATATCATTTTTATATATGTGCATATTTATTTTAACCTTACATTTAACGATTTCTTGTATCTCATGATTGTTCGCCGTACAGAAAAAAAAATCTTACAGCAGGAAAAGTAACTGAGAAAATTCATTTTGAACTTGAATTTTCAATTAAAATTAATTGATAATTAGTAATTGCTTAGCTAAAATTTCTTTATTAAATATTATCCACATTAAAAATAAGCATAATTATTTATTTTCATTATTGAAAACTTATTAAAAAAGCCTATGCGTGACATTCAAAGAATCAATTCAAAATCCACATTTTGAACATTTATTTCGAAATTATTCAGAATCTTTGTATCGCAGAATTGAGCGTTTTTTGTGCTGAAATAAACACAATTTTTTAAAAGCATTTTTCTATAGATGTATTAAAAAGCATAATTTTTTTAAATATTAACTTTTTCTTTTTAGTCTTTAAATTATAATTCCATTTAAAAATATTGTGGGATTTTTTTTTCTCAAATTCACTAGCATGTGTAATCAAAGTAATCAAAAACTTATTACAATCAATTAATTAACTGATAGTTAAAGTCTTAAAATATTACATTGCCACTGCAAACATAAAAAAATTTAAAACCCTTCCATATTAGCGAATATTGAATCTTTCGAATCTTTACAAACATCTGAAACAAGCCAAATGAAACAAAAAGTGTTTAAAAAAACAGGAATCTTGATGAAGTTGCAGAATTTTTTTGTCAATAAATTGTTCTAAAGAACTGCCTTACGCCATTCTCTTCGTCAATGGTTCTTTCAAACTTTTTAGGGGAAATTGAAATTAGAATCCTTGTACAAATTTCATTTTAAAATTCATGAATTTCTTAATAGAAGAATCCTCATCAGACATTAACAAGAGTTGTTTTGGCTTGTTTCTGAAAAAGCAGTCAATAACCGAACCCTTTATGCTAATTTAAAAGCGTGGTTTTTTAGTTTAGAAAAAAAATAAAGATGCTCTGATTCAGCTGATTAGAAATCTATCATGCATTCAAACTTTGTTACAACAAATCATTAGTAAAAATATTTCCCTTTGTTGACTACAGTGGTGGAAAATAAAATCCCAACATCAAGAAAGACTTGTGTTAGATAAACAAAATTTGGTAGGCGTGTTTATACATCAGAAGGATGACATCAATTCAAATTAAATTTCGCGCTTAGTGAATAAGTGTGGCGCTAGTAGCGCCACTCAGAATTTGCAAATCAGGTTTTCTTTAAATACGTGCTGTAAAGTCACTGAGCGTTATTTATCTTTGAAATTTGACGCATTGATTGGATGTTGGTCAAGAATGCCTTTAAGAAGACGAAGAAGCAATTATCAACAGCTCTCCGAGTTTGAACGAGGTCGTGTAATAGGGCTACGAGAAGGTGGATTTTCTTCCTGCGATATTGCAGAAAGACTTGGCCGGAATGTATCTACTCTGTATAATTGTTGGAAGCAGTGACCATGGGATGGTACTGCCTCAAGAAGACCGGGTTCCGGGTGGCCACGTGACATTATTGAGAGGGTAGACCGTCATGTTCGGCGTACTGCTGTGGCGCATCGTACTGTGTCTGCGACAGAAATTCGAGCTGCATTTGGTACCATAGTGACACAACGAACTGTTTGAAATCGGTTACTTCAAGGGCAGCTCCTAGCCAGGCGCCCTGTAGCGTACATTTCACTGACACCAAGCCATTGCCGTTTGCGATGCCAGTGGTATCAAGCCAGAGCTCACTGGAGGACGGAATGGATATCTGTTGTGTTTTCTGATGAAAGCAGGTTCTGTATTGATGCCAGTGATGGCCGTGTGTTGGTCAGAAGGAGGTCAGGCGAACGCCTGTAACCAAACTGTCGGCGGCCTAGACACACTAGACCTACACCTGGAGTCATGGTTTGGGGAGCAATTTCTTATGACATCAGGAGCACTCTCGTGGTTATCCCAAACACACTGACTGCAAATTAGTACGCCAGTCCGGTAATTCAACTTGTAGTGCTGCCCTTCTCGAACAGCATACAAGTGGGAGTTTTCTAATAGGATAACGTTCGCCCTCATACCACTGTTGTAACGCAACGTTCTCTACAGAGTGTCGACATGCTACTTTGGCCTGCGAGATCACCAGATCTGTCTCCAATTGAGAAAGTATTGGATATCATTGGACGACAAGTTCAGCATCATCCACTGCCAGCACTGACCTTCCCAGTATTGACAGAACAAGAACTACAAGCATGGAATTCCATACCACAAAGTCACATTCGGCACCTGTATGACACAATGCATGCACATTTGCAGGCTTGCATTGAAAATTGTGGAGGATACATCGGCTATTAATGTAACAGCATTTTACATTTTAAATGCATTTGCTTCAGCTTAAATTAACCTTAAATTAACATGACAAATGCAATGTCCAAATTTCATTACTCTACAATAATTTTTTCTTGGTGTTGGGTTTTTTTTCGCCGCCAGTGTTGATAATAGTCCGATAAAATTTAGAAATATCACTAAATTTATTACAATGTTTTTTACTTTATCGAGGAGAAAAATTTGACATTTTGTTTTTGAAAAGACTTTTTGTGTTGCTTGAGAACAGCATTTCCGTACTCACTTTTTACAAGATCCTCCTGAGACTTCAACAGTCTGCGCTTGATTTCAATTTTGTCTTCGATAACCTGTAGAAGAGGTAATAATGCTTACAGAAATGGCACTAGAGATAGACTTCAAGCTAAAAAACCAACATGAATTCATTTACAGAGATATTGCTCTTTCTAAAAGGCAATTTTCTTTTAGATTCCTCAATTTTAATCTTCTACCTGGAATATCTGTTATAATGATCGATGAAGAAATTTTATACAAAATAATCAGAACTATTCCATTCAATTGACTGACCCCAAAACACTTTTTATTTTTGAAATAGCGGTTATATGACGGATGATTCAAATTCTATCTTGCAGATTCAGATCATATTAGAAGCAAGGAAGAGACTAATAACTTTATTTTCAATTTGGATTCCATCTTTATTAAATGTAATTTTGAGTCATGCATTAAAATTATTGCTAGGGGAGTTATTATTGAAAGAAGAATTGGGGATAAAAAAAGTGGATGAAGTCGATAAATTCGCAGTTTTATGTTCTAAGTATGGTGAATACACTTCAGAATGAATTTATAATAAATTCATTAAAATGAGATTTTTAAAAAACTCGCTTCTATTAATGTACTAAAATATAGAATATTATTTTATTTGAATAATTTTCCATTTTTTAATCAAGATTAATTATACATTTCTATAATTATTACGGTCTTGAAATGAATTTCTTCATTGTATGGAATAAGGCTTTAATTAAATTATTCCTCTAACTGATAATTAGGACTTGAGAATGTTGTATTATCAAAAAGAAATCCCGACTCTTAGCATAAAAGAAGTGATTAAAAAAGGATCAGAAAATATAAACATAAAATAAGCCAGGTTGAATAAATATCAAATAATCATTAAATGAAATGAAACGGAGCCATCTTATGTGAATCTAATACTTAATTAACAAATGATTCTTGGGTCATTTAGATTAATTAGAAAGGAAGTTTACAGACTTATTAATCGTATTCTTAAGGTTCATTAAATAATGTCTTTTTTCAAATTAATTTATTAATTAACCAGTATCTGTTACATAAATACCCGGTACGTTCCCCAGAGATTGTATAAGCAGTTGTTTTGGCTTTTAATCACAGTTAATGAACTGATTTGAAGAGAAAAAATAAGAAACTACTGCATGTTGCTACAGAATCTATTTTACCACTCATTCCCAAATACTTCTTTTCTGCTGTTATTCCTTAAAAATATGTTCTATTTCATATAATATCGCATATAATCTACCATAACTATTTAATACCTTAAATATGGAGTAATTTATATTTCTATCCCAAATTTTGTCAAGAAAAATCGGGAAAAGAAATTTTGTGAAAACAGAAATATTTTGAGACATGAGAGAAAATATCTAAGATTTAAAAAGGCAATTTAAAATGTGTAAGGATTAGAAGTAAAAACTACAGTTATTATTGTAGGTCTATCTCTTATTTAACTCATTTTTCTTTGGCATTTACATTTCCTCAAAAAGTGTACTTAAGCGATAGGATCTAGTAGAAAAACTCTTATTTAGGTCTAAGAAATCTCAAATGATCCTTAATCACCCAAATAAATTTTGATTTAGTGAAATTGGTGCTCTTTAAACTTGTCATATTCCATTCCCAATCATCAACTCTATAAGTCCCTTAATAATAATGGACATTCACTCTAGTGCCAAACTGTTAAGTACTTTTCTACTAACGCGCCAAGTTGGCGAGCTCCCATTCTAAGGTTGCTCCCTTTTGTAACTGAGCGGGGCATGAATCGCCAGAATTAGATTTTAAGATAGAAAGCGATGCTATATTGTTGCTAGCGGGGTGGCTCCATGCCCCTTTTCATAGTCCAATAAACTGCATTTTATAGCTACACCGCAATTATTAGTTCATTCTCATTCTCATTTGTAGAGCTATCATCGGTCTCTACACAAGTTATACATGTTGAAAAATCCACTATAGATGATCTCAGAATATTCCCTCCATCTCTACAACCTCCATTTTTTATTGAAAAGTATTAAAATAATCATCTTCAGATTATTCAGGCAATTTTTTTCTTCCTCGATGTCACTTTTCATCATTCATAACTAATACTCATTTTTAAAAAGTAATATGCATATAAATCACATGATAAGTTCCTTAAAAATGTCAGTTATTAATTTGAATTAAAAAATAAGCATTATTGTGGGACGAGAGACTGAATTTAATATCACTTCGTATAATATTATAAACTATTCCAAATGCATAAAAAATACAGAATTTCACTGTTATAAAATTCTGTTTGTTCTTTTAAGAAACTCCACAAATCATCCTAGGTACAAGATCTCGTGCCTAGGACAACTACCTGAACGTCAGCTTTTACTCGGTAATGTAAAGAAAATTTATGTATATATAAAAAATTTATGAAAGTAACAATTTTAGATAAAACATTTATTTAATATATAATAAATATTTAAATTGCAATGTGCCCAATTATTAGTAAATTGCAAGTATTGTCATAAGTTATTCAATATCATAATTTAAAAACTGATCCCAAACGTCAGATGCATGCTTTATTGCTCTGAAATATCAATGGATTTTTTTAGAAATTTGAACATATTATTGTTATTCTCTTTTCTGTAAAAAACATCTTCACCATACAGAAACTCTTTTGAATCTGCAGTATTTTAGAGTATTTAAACACTATATCGTTCCTCTTTAATATCTGTTATTTATGTCATATAATAATGTTCAACTTTTCTGCCTTGTAATCTTGTTGCACAAAATCCCCCTTTTTCAATAGTATCACTTATAACAGCTACTGTAGAATTTCTATCATCAGTGAAATTTATAGAATCTGCATTGTCTTCTAATTCTTTGGATGTCTCAATCTGAAACACAGATTTTTTCCCAGCAGTTTTCTTTTGGCCATTCTAGTTGCTTGTTGTTTTTTCTTTTCTATCAGGATTCTACATCTCCTTGACTTTCCTCTACAAGGTAGAGACAAGACAGATCTCTAAAGATCTTCGTCCAAACAGTATATCAATTAAAATATATCTAATGAAATTTCAGAATGAGCCTTCCAACAAAAATCAATGCGGTATTATTCTGAAACTGAAGCGCTGTAGAATTCGATCTTTTAAAACTCGTTCGGCAGCGTCAGTTCACTATTTGTATTAGATTTTAAGGCATCTAAATACACAATTATGAATATGTGCACTAATAAATAAAGAATAAAAGTGGGGTAAAGGCTGACAATTTGATGAAAATCTGTTAGAAATCCTATTTAAACATATATTTTTGCTTTTAAAAATTGTCTTTCTTTATACAAATTAATAATCTGCAGAAACAATTGCAACAAATGTATATTTTATAAGTCAAGCCATTGGAAGTTCCCGAGCAAAATAAAAGAAAACATTCAACAACAACAAAAAATAATTAATTCAGAATTGTTCAGAAAAAAACTGATAATTTCGAAAGGTCTTTTCTCTATTTATCATAAAAAACTTTCAAAAAATAACAACATAAAGAATTTGAAGGCTGTTTTACCCAGGGCCATTGACTTCGGTAAAAGACTATGTAATTTCATAGAAAATGCTGTACACTGAAAAATCCACATGGAGTAAGGACTTATTTAATATTTAAATAAGTACTTCATTTTACAAATAAAATTATGTATTGGAATTCAAAGAAAAGTATTTGATTTACCGTTGTGAAACAATAGAAGAAATGAGTTGCAGAATTTTACTTTAGCTTATCTAGAAGCGTTTTTCAGTTATAACTTGCTACAGTTACAGTTTAAGAGTTTAAGAGTTTTACAGTTAAGAAATCCCCATGTGTACAGTCTCCCTTAAATCAAATCTGTAATCATAAATATTCATGATAAAAAAAAACAGCACCTACTTTATATTTTTAAAAAAAATGCATATTTCTTCTATTTTGAACGGCTTTACGCTACTAACTCTTAATATTTTGACTCTTACTAAACTCGCAACATATTTCTTAAAAAGGAATCTAAAATTTCTTTTTTACTATAATGCTATGTAACATGAAGCTTTTTCAGTATTCTTTTAATATATACTCTTATTCTGTTAATATTGGTAAGCATAAATAATGCATAAATTTAGAAAGAAATCCTTCTGATTATGCTTTTAGTTCTTTTCCCTAAAGTAACGCCCTATTATATAATTTCATTTTTTTCATTTCTATATTTAGATTTCAATACACCCACAAGGACATTTGTCTTGCATTTTACGAGACAAATTATATAAAATGATCAAATTATAGCTATGCGCATTGTATTGACGGAAATCACTACCTTTTTCAGGCGAATCATTTGATTTCTTTCTATATACGGAAGGAAAATATCTTTCTCCTGCATAAACTGTTATTTAAGAAAAATAGCTTCCTTCTTTCTTTATGTATGTTATTGTTTAGAGAGAGAAAATGCTTTTTCACCTGTGCTATAAAATTTTATTGTTTTATAAGCAGTTATAAAATAGTTGCCTCGATAACAACAAAAAGCTTCTGTCGTGCTGCAGAATTTGGGACAGCCATTTTCTTTTCTTTTCTTTTTTTTTTTGGATATAAAAGTTTGAATTCAAGATGAAAATCATAAATTCTTTTCGACAATTAGTTGCTCAAAATATTATTTACCAACTTCTCCAAAGATCGCTTCCTTCTGCTCAATCTTAAGCTCAATCTTGTAAACGAATCACACAAAGAGAAAATTTTGCTTCGTCAGAAAAAAAAAAAAAAAAAAAAAAAAATCACAATGCGAGACTTTGAGGAATCACTACACTTTACACATTTTGCAAAGTGATCCCCCAATTTTTGTCATTGTGTTTGTCTATTTATATCTCTTTGAGCATGATAACACGAAAATGGAATACGCTAGACGAATGAAATTTTTTATGTGGTTTTCATATTAATATTGTAGATTTCTTTTAAAATTTAGATGGAATCCTTCCAAATGAAGTCTGCCTATTTATCCATCAGCGTTTGTATGAACACGGTAGCTTAATAACACAATCAGCTAGGTAGATGAAATTTGGTAGACGGGTTTATTGGAAAAATTACATTGGACCGAATTCGTCAACTAGTTGAGATACTGTCTTTTCGAATATATGTGAATAAATAATTTATAAACATACAAACTTGATGCATTGATATTAGTATTTCATCGTAACTATAATCGTTTACAAATTTTGGATCTAATCGGTCGGATGAAGAGAATCTATGCTTTTGAACATCAGTATGCGACAAAGTTAAACATAAAAAGGTTTTTTTTTTTTTTTAACAAACTTTTACTAATTTTACAAAAAAAAAAAAAAAAAAAAAAAAAAAAGGTTTGGTGGATATTATTCCCAATGGAGATTTATCGTACATTTAGGGTTAGAGGAGAATGCAAATAATAATTTCCACTTATTCTAAAGAGAAATTAATCGTATGAATTCCTGAAATGCCAAGTAAAACAACGCGCTAGAAGAAAGACAGATTCTTTAATTGAGAAATTATTTCTTTTATATTAGATATAGACATTTATATCAAGCTGGAAAAGTATTTTAAAATATGTAAAGATTACATTTTGGTTGTATGGATCAATAAATGTAATGCTGAAAAAAAATACTTAGCATAACGTCATATACATTCTTCTAGTCCTCTTAGTCATATTTGGTGAAACATTTTAAAAAATAGATCTGTTTCTGTGAATAAAGAAACTGTTTATATTTGATAGTTTCAAAATTTTGTTACTTTAACCGTAACTGTGAGTTTTCACATTATTCCTGAACTCATACCATGTAATATCTGCTTATTCTTTTCTCTCGTAAAGGGAGAGGGAAGATCAAGATGTATTGCAACAACTATCAAAAGGCAAAGAAAATTAACTCTTTTTTTTGTTATCCCTGTAACAGGTAAAATCGTATCAATCAATGCACCGTCACAAAATGCATGATACGCACAATCTTTTCTGTTCTATGCTCTTTAAAAGCAAAAACAATCCCTCGTTTCTCATCCGGGAAGTTTAAAAATATCCCCTGGCCAATAATTAAATCAGAAAGACAATCATTTCAATAAATTAAAATCATTCTCGTTCGGTTGTTCAACCATAGCATTAAATGTCATTAAAATTCATACGTATTAAAAAATAATAATTGACAAATTTAGTCAAAACAAATTTTAAAACCATGTACTGAAAAATAGAAATTCCATTTTTAAAAATTATTTTCTACTCTTTAACTTTTATGATTCATTATTACAAATATTGGATTTGCTATCGTTTTTTCTCAATTTTCCTGTGGAGCAATCGTATGAAATCACAATTTAATTATACTAATAGACTAATTTATAATTTATTAAAATAGTACATTGTTAACGAGAATACACAATTTAGGGACTTTAACACACCGGTATCGGAATGATAAATCAATTTTTTTAAACATGAAACAAGCAATAAAATTATGTAGAAACGCTCAAATAAATAAAATTGTGTAGAAATACTCAAATAAAACATAAAACTGTTAACTAGATCATTCAATTTGCTAATCCAATTCAGATTTTTGAAAAAAATTTCTATAAGTTATTAAAACACAAAGTAAATGTCATATCAAAAATTTTTAGGACATGAAGTTATATTTGGTAATGGACGCAAAAGAGTGAAAAACTGTCTTTTTTTTTTATGCGACCAAAAAATAGTTTTATAGCTTCTTATGAAACTTCGGAACATATTTTTAAGCAATCCTTATTTACATCCCAAAATGCATTCGAACAGATGTATTTCAAAACACTTACCAATTAAAGTATAAGAACTGGGCATCTCCACATGTTCTGAAATAATACCAAAAAAACTACCTCCATTCTCTGCTCTTTCAAAGAAGCGATTTGTCTGAGCCAGAGCGGAACGGTTTGATAAATAAATATTACTTTGTTTGAAGAGCAAAGCCTCAGACGGTTTACTTTCGACGCCATTTATTATCCGACTTGAAATAAAATAAAGAAATCCCAACATTTATTTGATGAATAAAAATTGATTTTCGATGAATTTCACTTTAAAATTTAATAAGATTATTTATATAAAATAATTATTGAATGATAATTTCGAGGACAATATATTAACTACTTTTTCCTCTGCTATTTATGTTTGGTCTTTTAAAATTCTTTTGCTAAATTTTATTATTTGTTATATTCAGTATTTAAGGATATTCTTTGAAGCTCTACTTAGAGGAATGCATAATAAAAGGAAATTGAATAAAATCAGTTTTTATGTTAAAAGTGGATTTTTTTTTTACTTTTTATTCTTTAATTCACATTTAAAATAATTGACAAAATCAAAGAAACCAACATTATAGAAAAGAATATTTATTTTACGTGTAACTTATAGATATGCCATTCCTGCTCCCATTTTCGACAGCAGTCTCAAAAACTTCCCTGTATATTGGTGGAAGTCCCCCAAGTCACAATCACCATACAATTTCCTTTTTTTTTTCATATGGCAGCTTATGACTCCTAGATACCAAATCAGTCGTCTTTTCTTTTCCAAAATACTACTCCCCAAAAATACTACTTCACTGTGCATTCTTTTTGTAAGGGGGGAGGGAGAACTCCGAAATCACAATCACTGAACTAATTTCCACATTTTTATTTCATGTGAAAAAAATATGATCCCTAATTGCATTATCAATGGTTGCCTGGGTTATGACATCTAAATGCGTTATCAGTGATTGTCTAAATAAACATCAATATCATGACCCCCGCATGCATTTTCAATGTTTGCTTAACGCATTTAGGGGTCATCAACCACCAGCTCCAAGAGATATTACAAAAAGAAAGAAAGGAAAAAAAAAAAGATATTGGCAGAGCCCCTAGATTCACAACTGGAACGGAATTTCTCATTTTACCACCTTACAAGCACAGCAAACCAATCGGAATACTCTATGTTTATTGTAATAATATAGTTTGAAATAGTACTTTTCTTTGTTGCGATGAGAGGCAGTTCATTAAAGTTAGTTAATATGATTTGATAAATACTATTAATATGATAGGAAAACAATTGGTTGTTGATGGCAGCTAATGCATTATTCTGAATGTTATGGAACTGTAACCCATTTATAGTAAATTTAATATCGGGTGGCGTCACTCATATAGAAGAAATTTTTAATTAATAGTGATTAATGTGAAAAATAATAGCGGTTAGATTACCACTATTTTTGCCATTCGCAACATAAATCCTCACAAAATTCATATCTTCCAAGAAATCATCTCAACATTCTGGTTGATTTAAATTTATTATTTTAAAAGTTTATTTAATGTCTAATAAGAAATCTGTCTAATAAGAAATGTATAGTAAGAAATGAATAATTTTATATTGTTATAAATAGTGGCAAATCTAAAATGGGAACCAATACTTAGCGAATAATTAAAATTACTCGGAGTTTTTAGTTTTCGTAAGTGCATGGGATAAATTTAAGATATATTTTGAATTCAAACAAAATTAATACTTAATGCGGAAATGAAAAACATTTTGATGCTTGCATTTAATTTTTTAATGACTATATACAATGGCATAATTGTTATAATTACGGAAGCTTAATTTTATGAAATTTGGGACTATTGTAAAATATCTTGAATACAAAACAAACATCAATAAATAATACTAAATAAATGGAAATGGATTCTTTCTTGTTACAGAATATGGAGTTTACCGTGCAATAATTATAACCCGAAACAATTTTGTCAGTATGCTTCTAAAATTATATAGTTAGAATGTTACAAATTACAGAGTTAAAATGAGCCTACTTACATAGACTTACGTTCTGGTTTCCGAATTTTGTTGAAACTATTTGGAGCACAGAGAGAAGAAAACTATAATTATATATAATTATAATTAAAATTCTAACCACTAGATGGGAAGGTGGCGCGTAAGAATATAACTTTATTTAATCACATCATTTCTTTTATGTGTATTTCATTTGCATTAAATGCGTGGTCAATAGCAGCACGAATTATTTCGTCAAAGCAAAATGGCGTGTTATTCTTGCTTTCAATTTAGACAAAATCGCATGCTTTTTCTATAGATGCGATCCTTTAGGGATCAGAAATCACAGGGATTATGTCAGGAGAACAAGGAGGCTAGACAGTCAGAAAATGTCTCGAAAGTATCGATTATGTCTAAAGTGGACACGAAGCAATTCCTTCACTTGTAGGGAAATATGGAGTGTTGCACTATCTTGCGTGAAGACAGTTGTCCTTGAAAATTCGCTTTCTTGTAAAGCAGGAATGACTTGCTGCCGCAGAAATTTACAGTAATTGGCTCACGAAACGGAATATCTTTTAGGCCCTTGAGAAATATTCTCCTCAAGGAAAGGGATCCAAGAATGAAAATCAGCAGTAAAACCACATCATAGAATAATGCAATCAAAATGCTGAGACTATTCACGCATAACGTTTGGAGGTACAGTACACCATATGTGATAGGTTCTGAGTATTTTATGCTCCTTCTAGCGCAAGGATGGCGAACCAGTGGCACGCGTGCCATCGATGGCACGCGACACAATATTTTGGGCACGCCGCTGATCAAAACGGTTTGCAAAACGACTTGCATGTGACTTCATTTGATAAACTGAATTTTTTCCAATTCGGTTGGTTGGAAATCGAAGAATTTGAAATGCAACTGATTGATTTCCAGTCTAGCTCAATGTGGATTCAAAAATGTATTGAAACAAGGAAAAAGTTGGAATTGATTGAAACAGAAAGATTAACAAGCAACATAAGTAAAAATGCCAGTAACGAAATTTGGAAACATGGAATTCGATTCAAACATTTAACTGTTTAAAGAAGCTGGCTCATTATATTTTAAGCATATTTTCATCTATGCCTGCGAGTCACTTTCAGAGAGGAATAACATTAAAGACTCGCTTAGAAACCGTTTGGCAGATGACTCAGCCAATTCAGCATGCATTCTGAACATCTTACAAAGAATTATTTGTCATCTAATATGCAACAACAAGAGTCACATTTATGTTACTTTAATTTGAATTACATGCATAACTAAACGATTTACTACTATAAAAGGCAAAATGTATTTTTTCGTAGTAAATAAAGAGTTTTGAGTTGTTAGTATTTAGTTTTATTATCTTCCCAATGATCACAGGCCAAAATTATTTGACGGCACGTCTATACCTCATTAGACATTTCTTTAGAAAAAAATGGCTCGTTGATCCATAAATGTTCGCCACCCCTGTTCTAGGGTAATATGCGCGCCATCTGATCACAAAATGTCTGTCAACTGCTATTTCGGCCCATGCAAAATCAATGCTCATGAAATTTGTATTATGGATACCATTTGAAAATGTCTTTCGTACGATAGACAAGAGAGAGACAATTGGGAACCAGAAAAATATTTCTAAAAATTTTGGGAACCGGACGCTACCTCCATACTTTCAACTGAAATCCATTTCCCTTCTCTTTTTGGCAGCACACCCAACTTCCCAGTCTCTTTCCACTTAGTAATCATCACATTCTTCGATATCAATATGTTTCGCAAGTCTTTCAAGAGTCAATATTCTCACATTACAGCTAAACCACTACTGTTGTTCTGATGTAACAACTTACCAATAAATATCGATCTCGAAAAGCGCTATCTTGTGGTCAAGATTTAAACTACTATTTCTTTTGAAGTTTCCTTTCCCGCAAAGCCCATATAACCCATAAACCAAGTTGCTAAGTAGTACATCAAACAAAAACAAGCTTTATAGAGGTCTGAGTAGGGTTATTTTAATTATAATCGTCATTTATTTTTAAGAAAATAAAATCCCCATTATTGATTGACTTCTCATATGCTGCAGTTTTCATTCTATCTAATGAGTAAAAGATATAGTTTGCCATACGACAAAAGAGATATTTTAAAATTTAATTATTTAAAAATAACTTAAGTTTGTAAAGTTAATTATTAAGGCATTCTTAATAAAACATTGGTAAGCAGTTTTAAAATTTTTTGATTTGATATTTTTTTGCTGCCGCCGAAATTTTTTTATGTTCTTACATTATAACAAGGTGGAGAATAATATTTGACGCAAGACATACATGATCACTATAATTTGAATGCAAAATAAAAAGCTGTTGACATTTTGAAATTTGAGAATGTGGGACTAAATCCATGTTTTACGGGCACAATAGAAAACTTAATGTAACGGAAAAACTACTCATTAGAATCAGCTGAATTTATGCCCAAATTTAAATGGAATAGCATTAAATTAAAAAATTTTTTGCATATTAAAAATTACTTATTAATAATAACTATAGGTTAAAATGCTTAGAATACCTTATATTTCTAGTAAAAATTTTGGTAAAGAACTATATCATTTTTTAAAATATGAATAAAAACTTAGAATTTAATTTTATTATTAGAGTTAAAATTTTTTTACTCATAATTTCGAGAAGAATGGATCTAGAATAATGAAATATGGCCGAGGAAATATTTTTGGATCAAGCTGCGAAATTTGATGATAAAAAGAGTATTATGTTTGGAAATTTTGTATTTTTTATTATTTCAATGTAAACATAGCCTCTTAATGAAATTGTTGAGTCAAAATTCTTTCAGAGTATGTTAGAACTTTTCAAATGTATGCTGTGTAATAAACGATGCTGGAATAAAGCTGGGTGACTCCTTTTTCCTTCGACTGTAAAATTGTTTTCTAGAGTATTGAATTCTAACAGGAACAAAAAACGTTGAAAAAAATTTTATTTTCATTTTTCAGTTCGTCCAAAATGCCTATGTTTTGAAAAAATAACATCTCCTTCCGCTAAAATTTACCATTATTTTAAAATTATACTGGTTTTCGGTTTCTCTTAGCATCTTAACACTTTATTTTAGTTGCATGCATACTAATTTTAAAAATTAGGATTTAGATTAAATTATTTTAGTATCTTTCTTCAATCCGACTTCCGAACGTGTTGCCTGTCATCCATTATCCTAGTCAAAACCTTTTCAGGAAGAGAAGAATGTATTTCCTTCAACTAAATTATAAGACCAATGATTCTTTTAGATGATAGTTTCGTTGTTTGAGCAACTTTCAAAGTATGCTGACATACTACCATTGATATTTTATAATTTCGAACCAGACTAGAGAGTATTTAATTACAATGTAGTTTTCAAGCTCGTTCATTTAGAAAATAAACAGCCTTCAGAATGTCTTACAGCTAGATATGAAATCCTGTTTGGATTACTCAGATTATCTTCAGAAGATTCTGTTGACCTTTACCAATGATAATCAGATGCATTTTATTTTTGTTGGTTTAATTTGCATTCGGCTTTTCCCATCTTCCATATCTGTTGGAGAGAACCTAGAAATAAAGTTGTTTAAAAACTATTTAGAAGAATGGAATAAAGATATAAATACAGTTATACTGAATGGCCAGAAATAATTTATTTAGTTATTCCAAAGAAGACAAAAGCATTTATGGACTACCATAATGATGGTATGCTTTTATATCAGGTCATTGTAAAAGCTCGTCTCCGAGTTTGATAGCTGGTGGCAGGATGCATTTTATTTGGAAATGTCGATGTTTTGTTTCACTGTGTTCCTTGTACTTGTTCAGCCTCACGATTTCCCACCTGCCAGAAAACGTATAAGAACTTGAAGGTCGCCGGGAAGAGAACCATTATTCATTTATTGAAAGAGCTTATAATCATCGCCAGAATATGGGCAGTAAATTAAGAGTAATTGAAAGGTCTTTATAGTTCGTTTTACTAAAATAAAATATTTAAATTAAATAATAAACAAGCCAACTCTGGAGTCGAGAGATTTAAAACTTTATAGAGATTTAAATAAAAAGAAAGCAATAACAACACTTAAATATAAAATCACAACGCCCATAGGATGGATGATATAGTATACAGTACAGCAATATCGAAAAACTTATAAATATTTAAAATACAATCAATTGACAAAAATACAAAGCTGACAAAAAGCAAATGAACAACTAATTTAAATTTCTGAACAGAGCAAAGACAGCATGAAGAAAAATTAAAAGCATTACTAGAAAATTAAATCAAGAACATGAGCAGAAACGCACAAAAAGTTTTAATAACTAGAATCCTACACAAAAATAAAACAACCACAACTAAAAGCTGTGCTAGAATAAATGATTAAATAAAGATCAGATAAAAGCAAATAACCCAAAGTAAGGACCTATCCCCCCAACTTCTTCTCAATTTCATTACAAATATAACTCGAGGTTTCACAAATCCTCATCGAAACTTCGTTCCAGATTACACTAAGGTTTGGATTCGCTGGAAGGATGGATGAGAGAGCTCACATTCGAAAGCTAAGTCCCCCCGACTACCGCAGATGCAAGAAGGATTGTTTATAATATGAAATCTATGTAAATAAAAAAGAAAAGGACCATGCCCATATACAAAAAATAATAATTTCTTATTATGTGTTAATAGATTCAAATGAACTCTGGGAACATATGCTCTGACTCTTACACCTTTGTTTGAGCCATTTCAGTAACGTTGACATTCAGCCAAAACAAACTTCTTCAATCATGTTTTTGAGTATGAAAAGAGACTGGAATAACAATTAATTCTCCGTAGATTGTTGAAGATTTGAATAAGGATATCTTTACATGGGATACCGGCATGTGCTTTCACCCAGGATAAGTCGACCAATTCTTCCGTTTTAAGCATGTTTTATTATTTGAATTACACTTATTTTTCCTTAAAATTTCAGTTGATGAAAGGTTCAGTTGATGACACAATTTTCCAATACCCAGATAACCTCAAAATTAATTGCCACCAACTTAGTCTTGAAAATAAGGAGAAGCTAATTATATAATTAGCTAATAAGGAACTAATGAAACAATGAGCTCCAATTAGTTTATTATTTTTTAAAATGCATCTCGCAACCCAACATCGCCGTCAATCCTAGAGCCATTGGTATATACCACAAATTCAATCGCTTTATGTTCTATATAAATGTCATTAATATTGATGTTATGATCTAATTTATCAATACCTAAAATTCGGGGACCTTTTATGCAAATCTGAAAATCAAAAGATGGACTTTTCAGAACGTCAGGGAGAGGAGGTTTTCCAAAGAAAAAATTAAGCACGTTAGTTGGGCAGGTCCAGTAACATTTAACCATTTTAGCTAATCAAACCTGTTTAATTGTATGCAATTTTTAGCTTTTTTTTGTTGTTGTTGTTGAGTGTCTTGCCCATACGGTAGGTCCGTAGAAGAGGGCTTCTTCTACCCCAATTTAGCCCAGTTATATAATTAAAATTATTATTATGTGCATATTCTTTATATGTAAATTTAAAATATGTGGGGACCAGGTAAGTGAATTATCTATAATTATTCCAAAGAACTGGAGATACTCAGTAATCTTAATAGTTTTATTATCTAGTTTGATTATTAGTGGTCGTTTGAAAGTAGAAAGTCAGTTTTTTTTTGTCTGTTATTATTTTGTATCCCTCTGAAAACGTAGCCAACATTTTATCTGTTGAAATAGCCAGCTTGAGTTCTTTTAATTTTTAATTCAATGCATCCAGTTGTATTAACAGAAAATTTCAAGTTTCCACCTGGAATCAGCTTCAACAATCAGAGCTAAATTATCCACGTAGATACAATGCATACTTATTTAACAATAAAGTTTCTTTAAAGTAAAAATACATAAATGAGGCACCAGGACAGAACTTTAAGAACATCCCTAGCTAAGCTCAACAGTAATACTCTCTAAATTTTCTCTAAAAATTACAAATCTATTGTTTAAATAACTACGTAAGAAAATTTGAAAAAAAATGAGATATTATACTTATCAAGTAATGAGAATAATTTACTCCAATCAAGGTTGTTAAATGCCGCCCTGGCATCAATAGACATCAATGTAATTTTATCTTAATTATCAATAGACGTCAATGCAATTTTGTCTTAATTTTATCCATTAAAATATCCACGGGCCACCTCGCAATTCGATAATTTGAGGAAAGTAAATTCATGCTCACGCAAATTATTAGTATTAATAAATTTATTAAATTCTGAAACAAAAAAATCTTTCAATAATTTTGCCAGTGATTGGCAATAAACAGTTAGACCAGTTAAATTGACATAAAGAAGTGTATATTCCTGACTTAAGCAAGAAGACAAACCTGGCATTTTTCAAAATTTTAGGAAAATGAAAGTATCTAAAGCAAATATTTATAATTTCTAGAAAAAAATCAATATCTTTTTGCTAGTGGACCTCAACTAATGGCAATCGGCATGCTTTTTAAGATACCGGCATATGATGGTGTATTCCCTTCACTGGCATTCCTTAATTCTCTGGTAGTCTCTAGTAACATTGATAAAATCCCTAATTTCATTATTTATAATATTAAAATACATGGTTTTATTTGCCAGTTCTCCCAGCAGCACAATGGAGTCACACTCAAGTTCTTTTATTTTTGCAATGTATTTACATTCATCTAAGCCCATAGGTTTATATTTGAGATCATGCAATCTTAGAGTAAATTTAGTGTCATGAATAAATGAATTTACCAAAGAATAAATTAATTTCACAAATATTTCTTCTCCTAGACCTATAACATGACTCTTTTTCTGCCAAAATTTCTTCTAATTAATAAGATTTTGCATTAAGAACTCTGATAAACCTGACTCCAGTCATGCTTCTACAGTTCAACAATCAAATCATCGACAGATGAAGAGGACGAAATAGATTGTATAACAGGAGCATTTTTAGTCCTTATACTACTTATCGGTGGTTAAGTGATCGGGTTACTTAACAAAGATGATTCAGAAGTAGTTGCTGAAAAATTTGGTTTAGACATACTAAATTTTAAATTTTGATTTCCGACCAAGAAATCAGAAAATAACTATCTTTTATGTATAAAAAATACATTGTATTTAAAGAGATCGTCAGAAAGATGCCCAAGATAAGCTTAATGAAAAAATCTGGAGCAAAAAAATTCAAAGACAAAACTTCTATTTGAATCCAATACGCAAAATTCTAAGTTCAGAGAACTAACTCTCTTGCATCGAATTCCAGTAAATCCAGACAGCAAGGAAATTCTACACGAAAGTCATAAAATGTCAAGCAATAAATAAAGAATTCAGCTGTACCTACAGCCATATGTGTCAATCTTCCGTCAATGGCGACCGATTATCTAGCAACCTAATGGCGTTAATCTTCTAATGCTTACAATGGAAATACTTTCAAAATCCAGCAACTACTCCAGAATCTTCGAAAAGAAAGCAATATTTTAAAAGTATATGCAAATTTCATTAGTTCTCGACGAGTTCTATGCGTAGCAATAATCCATTTCATAAGAAAAACGAAATTCGCAAAGATCAACTCAGCTTATAGGAAGCTCCAGGAAATCCAACCGCGTACCACGAACATCGGCTTGGTTCTGTGTATTCCCTGCACTTTGACGTACTCAAAAATCGATGTATTTTATAAATATTCAATACTGTAGCGACAAAATCAATACTTTTATCTTTCAAATGTTGCTTGGAAGATAAAAGCAATTTTTGTCTCTAGAATGCTGAATATTGATGAAATACGTAAAGTTTTAAGTACGACATAGTTTTTAAAATGGCAAATGAAAAGATTTGTGCTTTGTGAGTTTCGAAAAGGCGCTAACTGAACAACTATTGAAACTGAACAACAAGACATTTCAGCTGTTTATTTAAATCCTGATCTTGCTAAAAAATTGCTTTATAGATATTGGAATGGGGATTTTACATCGTAAGATCAATCAAGCGATATTGGTGGCGATATTATAAGTCTTTTTGTGAAAGAAAACCATATACAGCGATTATGAACATTGCGAAGAAGCTGAATATTTATAATTCGGTTGCGTTTCACCATTTAAAAAAGTTTGGATACGTTTCCAATTTTAATATTTGATCAATTATCCGCATGATCACTTCTGTACCAATAACAAGTCTTTTTTTTTGAAAGCATACTAATGAAAGCGTAGTGATGAAAAATGGGTTTATACAGCGCATGAAAAAAAAAAAAGCTGGTGAACCTGTCGCAAATTCCATTTCAAATCGTTGTTGTGCGTTTGGTAGCACATCAACGGAATTCTTCATTTCGAACTACTCTAACGTGCTGAAACGATCACGTCAGATAAGTACTGTGAGTAATCACTAGACTCGATATAACCATTCGAGAAAACACTCTGTCTTGGCAAACAGAAAAGTTTCCACGACATTGCAAGCCACATGGGGCGTAACAAGTGTTGAGAAAGCTGCAAGACGTGTGATGGGAAATTCTTCATCGCATCTCCAGATCTTACGCAATCCGACTTCACATGTTTTGGTCTTTGAATAGTTTAAGTGACAAAAATTTAAGACTAGAGGAAAATGTACAAAAGCACCAAACGACCGTTTTTCGAGGAAAGATAAGATCATTTTTCATGAATGGAAATTTCAAATTTGTAGATTGATGGAAACCTGTCATACAGAATAATTATATTTTTAATTCATAAAGTTATGTTGCCGCAATTTCAATTTTTAAGGTTACTAATATATGAGACATGAACTTAAGCAATCATCTTATAGTTTATTCCAACATGTGAAGAGAATTGTAGTGGATCTTATACTTGATGTCACCAACTGAGAGGATTTGAAATCTATTCACAAGACATCAAGGAATTTCTTATATTTAGGTAAGAATGAAAATAATTGTTTCTCTTTTTAGAGACAGAGCTTTCATAAAAAGACAAACATGATTGGATAATTTTATCTACAAGTTACTCTTCTGTTTCAAGTAAACATAATGCTGAAAGTGTCATTATTCTGGTAATATCTGTGTTTCTTTTAAATAAGAAGTGTTAAAGAATTCAGCACTAACTTTCTCTAAGAAAAACAGCTAAGAAAGATTTTTGGTTCATAATATATTTTCTTTACACCCAGATGCATGTTATAATTACCAACATTTCATTCAATCACAGGAAGCGACATTTTGTATTATAGGTACAAAAAAGACCATGGAAAGTGTTCATGAATTTCTTCGAAATAAACAACGCTTTTGCTGAGTTGCTGATTGGAAAGTTACCTGATGAATTGCTTATGCATACTGTCTAGTGATGTTTTTTGTATGCGATGCAATATCATAATAAAAATCCTGTCAATGACTTTCGTTGTTTTTAATAAGTGAAAAAAAAATCGCTGAGCACATACCACAAAATGAAAATGCGGGTTAAGTATTTTGTGAAGCGTACTATACTGCAGCAAAGCATTAATTAGGAAAATTGTCAAGCACAACATTTTAAACTTTCATAGCCGGAGAAATGGAGATGCAAACAAATTTTATGCAGGTTATCTTTCCATATGAACGACAAATCCAAATACATGAAAAGATTTCATGTTCCAGTGCTATATAGCTGAACAACAGCTTTCAGGATATAGATGCATTAAAAACTTATTACAGTGGACTCAGCGTGAGGACCAATGATCCTAAATTTTTACTTAAGAAAATACTCATATTCATTTTGATAAAATGCAAAAGTTTTTTTTTTGAAGAAGTTGCATTTTAATTTCAAGTTTATTTAATAAGAATATTTATATATTAAGTTGCAACCTCCGTGCCCATAGGTTCCTAGAATAACAATACAGAAATAAAAATATTTGCCATTAAAATGTTTAAAAAAATTATTATAATAAATTAAAATCGGACTTTAAACATTCCTTTTATCAAAAATTAAAACAAAAGGACTTTTGCTTAAATCGAATTTATAAAAAATTTAGTTTTTTGCTTTGTAGGTAAGGAAATTTTTGAAATGCATTATAAAATTTAGACTTATAAAAATCTATATAGAAAGAATTAAACAAACAAAATTCTTGGGAAATGATGGCAATGTGCGAATTAAACATATTTGCTTTGAATTTCAAATTTAAATTAATTCATTTTTAATGAAATAGTAATTGATACCTTACTTGCTGTTTTAATTTGAACATGTAGAGGGACGAGACTCTTTATTAGGTGTTATGCCATGGATCAAAGAATTGAGTTCAGTTTCAGGAACTACTTTTTATTAGCCCGTTAGGTTCCACGGCACAAACATTTTACACAAGCATATTGAAGAACAAATTCACACGGCAAGCATGGACAACACAAGAGACAAGAATGAGGAATCATGGGAAAACATGGCACTTGATAGGTGGCTCTAGTAGCGCCACCTATGAAGAAAGGAGAAGGCAGTAATTGTAACCGCTACAAACATAATTTCTTAAATGGATTAATGCTGTAAGTTTTTTTTAATTAAATAATTTTTAGCATCTGTTTCAGAACACATTGCTATCTGTTACATTTGAAGTTCAATTATTTGTAGGATTTTTAAAATTAATTCATAAAGGTAATAAAAATTATTACAGAACTGCTTTATCATTATTTCTGGAAGATACTGCACATACTTTATAATGAATAAAGTATAAAAAATTTACTTGTATTGTAAATATAAATGAAAATAAAAGATACATAATTCTTTTATTATATTGAAGCATTTATTATTTATTGAAGCAGCAATCTCAATAAAAACTTAACTACTAATGAATTTCCCAAAAAATTTTGCAATATAGAAGTTTTGATAAGAGAAAGTTTATATAATTTCTGACTTCCTCCAGTTTATTCACTTTGAATTTTAACTCAATAGATGGCACTTCAATTATTCCTTATGATGACGATGAATTATGACGAAACATGGTAGGCGTATATAGCTTTAAACGCGGGAAAATTAGATTTAGTTTAGTTTAACGAAGTGTAATTGCACTAACAAGTTTTTTTTTCTCCCTCACACCGTCTTTTGGAATTGCACTTTCAATTGGTAAGTGTTTTGATTTCATATTTTAATGAATTTGGTTCTATTTTTATGGTCTTTTGTTGTTTGGTTTTGCTGTGATCTTACTTGGATAAAAAAAATTGGAAATGATTTTACTTGTTATTGCATAATTATTTTTAATTTTGTGATACTAATTTTAGCTCCAAAACCTCAATTTCCTGGGATTTTTGGGCCACGAGGGGTCAGTTTGTTGGACGAAAGTCAGACCCCTTGCAGAAAAAATTCCTAGTTTGAATCCTTGCCTGAGGGTAACCTTTGAGAAAGTCCTCAGGTCGGATTCATTATACCTTTCTTTTTTATTCTTTGGCTTTAACTTAATATTTATTTCTAATAATTATTTTAATTTGGTTATGCTTAAAACAAGTACTTTTATATATTAGAATATGACAGTATTTATAGAAATATTAACAAAAATTAAGTATGAAGGTGAAAAACAATGAAGAGTAACAAAAATAAATATTAACCGGAATCCAAACCGAAATCGAAAACGCAAATTAATTCTGAATGTTGATTTAATTGTTTTATTGTATATCGATTTTTTTCGATATACAGTAATCGATACAATCTATTGTATCGATTTTTTCGATAAATCGAACATCGGCACAGCCTTGCATATGAATCGGGAATAGCAGTGTTCTTGAAATTGGGAGAATTATGGACATTCCGGAATCGTCGATTCGACGTATTTACATGGAATTTCTGTATTCGTACAAATGCAGACACTTCGAGCCATTTATTGCCGAGTATTACATACTTTCACGAGTGCACGGTACAATGAACTTCTTCTACGTGGAGTGAAAAATTTGAATGCATAAGAAGTTGTAACCGAATACTATTTCGGCAATCTTCTCTTTGCTGTTTCACAAAATTGAATGCCGAAATAAAATTTACAAAATGGAGTCTGCTGGGTATAAATAATTTTCAAAAGTAGGCATCGCAGAGATAATCAGTCAAAATCACTCTTATGAAATCATTTCACCAATGCATAGGTAATGATTAAATTCAAATAATAGGTACGAATTAAATTCAAACTATTTTAATAGTTCATTTCTAAAGATGGTCGTATAATTCTATTATATTTTGGACTGTGTCAGTCACTAAATGCATAATAAAAAAAATTATTGAAGCTAATTTTTATACAGTCTGCCAATTCTATAGTTATATTTAATAAAATATTTTTGAAATATTAATACTTTAAGAGAAAAAAAGCGCCATTCTTCTACGAACAAAAGTGACCGAGTTGGAAATGAAGATTTAGATATCATTCATTTCAACAGCTGCCCCCCCCCCCAAAGATGATCCAGTCAATAGATTGAAACAAATACTGAAGGCGAGAGCTGATTAGTACAATATAATGAAATTCAAAGCTTCATGGTAAGTTTTGATCTCAGAAGAATGACATTTTTTATGTTTAAATTTGTAGCGTGGCAAATATATTTTACTATAGACTATAAAAATTCATATTTCCTAATTCTTCAGCAACAAGTTTATTGTTTGAAAACACATTAAATGTATTGTTTTAAGTCATTTAAAGTATTTTTCCATTTGCACCTAATGCAAATGGAAAAATATTTAACGGTTTAGAAATTAGCTGCATAGCTTCTGTTGGAGTGAACACTATTTTGGGTGTATATATTCAAGCAGCAGAAGATAACAAGAATCGCAAAGGAGCAGATGATCAGAATTTTCTAAAATTTTTCTTTTTATCTGATGGTGCCTTAACATATCAGGAATCGTGGGGGGGGGGAGCGAAATCATGGTATTTTTTGAAGTATAGACACCAACATAGTTTACGACGTGTTGAAATAAGAAAATGATTAGGTATGGTCGTTGGCATTCAAAATAAGTTTGGATTCTTTCCACAAAGCAACCTACATCTTATCAACATTTTGTGATAAAATTTTTGGCAAATGAGCTCCAGAGGAATTCTCTTTAAATTAAAACATTATGATTGAACATTTATAATTAGGCGAAATTTTCAATTTTTTAGCACCTTCAAACATTTTTTTTTTTTTTTGTTAAATACAGGAACAGAATTTCACTAATTGTAGCGAAGCAGAATTTAGGAAGAAAGCACTTTTAGGAAGGCTCTTAGAGTTTATATAGCTTCAAAGAGGTAATACCCCCCCCCCCAAATCTAGTTGAACAAGCAATTGTACAGTAATGGGAAAAAAAGAAGCAGTTATAATTTTCCAATATTTACTAAATTTTATAATATTATTTGTTAAATCTTATAGGGAGTAAAATATCGAGCAGAAAAGTTATTTTTTAGTAAAAGTTTAGTAATCTTTTAACATTTTTTATTTCATTTTTTTTTTTTTTTTAATATTTGTACAGAATGAAGGCTGAAAACTAAAATAGGGCCACTCAGTTTCTTGCATTATTCTGAATTTATTTTTACTCTTAATCGGTTATTATATGGTACAAATAATTTTTCCAAATGTCTTTAGTTTATTAGAATTCAATAATAAAAGAATGATTTTATTGAAAATTTTTAAATTACGCATGTTAATTTTATTAACGCAAATGATGTTTTCTACTTTCACCACATATTTTGACAGTAAAATTTGAATTATTCTTTTGATAAAATATTTTTTGTTCTTAGTTGTTATATTGTGTTATTTTATTTCTGATATTTTTACAAATAACAAAAATAAGAATAACGTTCATAAATATTTATGAACGTTTTTTTTTTTTTCAAAAGCATTTTTGATGAAATCATAATATTTTCTCAGTTATGGGAATAGGGCAAAAGGGAAAAAGTTGTGTGAAGAAGAGTGAGCCAAGATTCTTAGTTTTAGAGAATGTGGTTTGTCTTTCAGAGAAATCGCAAAACGGTTAAAACGCTTGAAAAATGTTGCGAGTAACTTCTTAAAAGATCTTAACCACGATTCTGTGTATAAACGATCTGGTAGAAAACCATCTCTATCTAATCGACCAAAAAGGGCCATAATTAATCGAGCCTTTTCTCAACGCCAATCTTCTACTGAAATTAAAAAGGAATTGCAACTGTCTTGTCCAGAGCTGGGCGTATAAACTTTTAAAATCTTCATATATAAAATGCATCAAAATGAGAATAGCATCCGCTAATAAAACTACAAATGCTTAGTCGTGTAGAATGGGCAAAACAGCATATTGTTCTTGGAAATAAATGGAATGATATAATTTCTCGCATGAAAAGAAATTTAATTTGTACGGACCTAACGGTTTCCGATATTATTGGCATGATTTACCGCGTGAATGGACAATACTTTCTAAACTCCAATTCGGCGGTGGTAGTGTTATGATTTGGAGCGGATTTCCTCGTAATGAAACAACTTCGACAGCCATTTTGAAATCAAAAACAAACTCTAAAGGATATCAAGACATGTTTGCTGAAAAATTATTACCAGAAGTCCCTCGCATTACAAGTGGGCATTATATTTTTCAACAAGATAATGCTTTTATCCATATATCATCTATAAACCCATGGTTTCAAGTAAATGAAGTAGAATTCTTTCTCTGAGCATAAAAAAGCCCCAACTTAATCCTACGGAAAATTTGTGAATGACTTGTGATATTTAAACCGGCGTGCGGTATTACGTCAATAAATATCAGTTACAGTATGCAATCAAAAATTCTTGAAAAATATCGAAACTTTTAGAAATACTCTTTGGCATCTACGTTGATAGATATCATACAAAAAAGGACAAATTTCTGAATAATTAACTGCTTCGTGAGCCAAATTTGAACTGAAAATTTTAGAGAGTATTATTCCTGGCGAACCAGTTGGTCGCCAAAGACGACTAGTAATTCATATTATTGTATTCTATTGAAATAATAGAAAGTTTGTATAATCGTTCTTGTCTGATAATTGATCTTATGCAATTTTTATTAATTTCAACGCTCTGAAATTTCTTCTCGGCTTTTTTAAGTTTCTCAAATAACTTATTTAATGTAGTATTAATACTTTCCTTTCCGACTCATCTGCTTTCATCATAATATTGTCTGCTGAATTGATATCGACTTAGCTTAAAAAGGAAATATAAACTTCAATTAAAAATATAATTTCCTGTTAACCCTTTAAAGGGCCAATTTTTTTCTAGTCATATTATGTTAAAATATTTTTAGGTTTGAAATTAGAATAAGAAAAAAGATTCATTTAGCTTATTAGATAAATTAAATTGGATTATTTAATTAATTTGGTTAATTAATAATTAAGTAACAAATCAAGACGCATCATTTTGTCTGAGATAAAGAACTGAAGTATCCAAGTTTCTGACTTACTAAAAAAATTTGTCAGAACTTATGCCAACCTACATAATTTCATGCAAAGATTGATACATTTGGTGGGAAGCATTTCCCACTGCCCTAGAAATAGTTAACTGCATTTTGGGACTTCCTTCCAAATGGGCTTATAGTTGAAATATTATGTACGTCATTTTTCAGCTGATTTTTATTTTATTTTGGACTAGCCGTCTTTGGCGACCAGCCGGTTCGCCAGTATAACCGCTCGCTACAATTTTCAATTAAATATTTTAAGTAACTGGTCTCTTAATAGATTCTCAAACAAGACATTTTTAATCTTCAAATTTTGATAGTCATACCAAACTTATAGTGTTGTTTAGATCATTTCGTTCAATTTACTATATATATTTTGCTAATTTGTTGTCATTTCCGGTAAAACTTCAACTTTAAATTAAAGTGGAAATGATGAAATTGCAATTAATATAAAGATATTTTTTAATAAAACCAAGCGTTTTATTTTATTTATCATCTTTATTGTTATTAATTAATTATTATTATTATTGAATATGAGTATTGCAAACAGAATCGCTCGGTATATAAGTCTTATGTGAACTACAAAATATTTTTCATAATTTATGTAATATCTCAAACAATAATTCAACAAAAATTTCTGAGATTCAGCATAAAATTCAGTTTTTAGTTTTGCTTTCAAATGGATTGAAATGAAATCAATAATATTTTGTTCCGGCCTATAAATATATTTCAAAAATTATGAAGTCTAAATTTAATGCAGTAAGGTATCATATTCTGGAAACACCAAATTTTAAATAAATGAATGTTTCTATTTTCCAAGATCAATTAAGACTTATTTATGAAGTTTTGAATGTTAAAAATTTAGAAAAACTCAACATTTTCATAATATTAGGCCAATTTATCTCGAGAAACCTGCGCGGTGATTGGCATATTTTCTTTGAAACGATCGATGGAAAGTCTAAAATTATCCTTTTTTTTTATTGAATAGTGATATTTAAATTTTCATAAATCAGTCAGTTTTAGTGATTGATTTAGTTGAGTGGAAATTAACTCTTTTTATTTAAAATATTAGTTTTTCAAGAACATTTTGTTATTCGTGATTTCCACAGCAGAAGCTTTATGTAAAATCAAAAATTCATTATTTATTAGAGCATTTATTGAATCAAGTTACATAAAATATAATCATTTTCCATTTAGACCATTTTAGCAGATCTGTGTCTTACTAAAGGTTTACAAATTAGCTGTGTGGCCCAGATTTGAATGGATATCCGGTTCATATTAAACAAAACTTGCCTTAAAATAAAACTGATTTATTGGATTAATAATATAGAGAGTGTAAAAGATCATAAAATAATTTTTCTTGAATTTATTTTTTAGAAAAAATAATATTTCATATTTGTTTCATTTTCTACAGACACGTGCCGAAAATTATATTTTTACAGATTTCATTTCCAAAAAGATTTAATTTATTTTTAATTGGAGCTTTAATCAATGTGATGGCAACACTTTGAAAAATGCTAATTTTTTCCCATGAATGCGAAACGTGCTCGTGCAGCTTAAATTTTATTTTGTACGAAAAACATCGTTGTAAAATATAGTTAAAATATTTATTTAAAATTCATTAAAAATAGAAAGTTAATTTTAAGGTTAACACATTGGTATCATTTAAAAGATAAATTTTTGATCGTTAAATTCATGTAAAAATCTTTTGTGCGGTAATATTTTCGGAAGTTATAGCAGAAAAACGCCAAAATTTCGCTTAATTTTTAAATAATTAAAATTCTAATTAAAAATTCGAAAAAAACCCCAGGTGCACATTTCCGGCCTCCAAGGTATACACGTGCCAAATTTGGTAGCTGTAGGTTGAATGGTCTGGTCTGTAGAGCGCCAACACACACACACACGTTGAGCTTTATTATAAGTATAGATAGAGGAATATTTCTATATCTCTGAGCTGATGATATTTTATAGTAAGAACTATTGCTTATATTAAAAAATAAAATATAAAGAAAACTTGGATAGTTTTCACTTTATTTTCAATTTGTCTAAATGATAGCTTGTAATATGTGCACTAAAAATTTATACAAGATTGAATCATAAAAACTTTTCTTGATATTTTTTAATATCTGTAGTCGGTGAATACGGTAAATATTAATATATAATATAGATTTTTAGATTAGAAATAGATTTTGTTAGATTTAATCTATAGATTTTGGTTTGTTGCATTACCTACTAGTGAACAAACTTTAAGATGCTTGGAATGAAGTTTTTTAACATATAATAATTTAATATTGTTATACATTTGGAAAAGATCCAAACAGAAATTTATTTCGGATCCGAATTTTTATGGTGTCTTTATGTTTTTCCAATTCCGCGCCACGATCTCAAGTAAATAAACCGATTCGAACCCAATCTTTTTTTAAAGTTTGGTAATTTGTGGTTGGAGCAACTGCAATTGAAATTTGGCTACTATTTAATCTCGCCTCGTGTAAGTATTTTTTTAGACGGAATATGAGAAGTGGTTTAAGCTCTTCGGCTGAGGCGGAAGAGAAGTTAGCTGTGTGCAACTAGTTTGTTGCCTCTCCATTTTAAGATAGTTTCTTTCAGTTCATTTAAATGTTAGACCGAAAAGATGAATTGTTCGAATCTGTTGACCAAGGTCTGGTAATGTTAATTTGAACTTTGATTTTAACATTTATCGTATTATTTTGATTGCTCCAGTAATGAGCATATTGACTTTATAATCAATAAGTTATTTTAAGGAAACTATTTTCAACTTCATGCTTCCTCGACATAAATTTCACTGTCAACTTTGCTAAAATTTGGGTTGGTTTACTCAAAGGAATAACCGAGTGGTTATGAGTCCAGCTCACTCTCGGTGTGGAGGCAGGTTAAGCAGTTATACAAGACCATGAACATTGTCCACTTAAACATTGTTCCAGTCTAGAACTATCTTTAAGAACTTCTGTTGTCTGTATACTAAATCCAGTAGCAGATATGGAGATGAACAGTCAAATTCCAGTGTTGACCCAAAATAACTGGAATACTTAGAAAGCATGATATGCAAGTCATCCTGATGCATTTTGGATGCTGGAAATTTATCATAATTTGTGAAATGATTGGGCCCAACTTTGTGTAGCCTCGATAATTAAGTGTACGCTATTTAACCAAGTAACCTATTGTTTAGTAAATATTGTGATTCATATGTATGTGTTCATTGATGTTCGTTTATTATCTTAATTTCATGGTTTGGTGAGTTATATTTTGCAAGTATCATCAAACTAAATTTGCAACTTAGCAAAACCTGAAACCACGGCACTGAAGAGTATTTCAGAAAAATCTAAGGACTATTTATAAATTGAATTTTTTTTATGTAGTTAGATGATCTCAAAAAAAGTATTAACTTCTTTTTTTCCTACTCTTGTTTTTAAACTGAGTGATGGCATTGGAGATGCCAACCAACTTTTCCGGACCTCCACCAATGCTCATAATACCGTTAATGGGTAGGTGAAAACATTTCATTTCCTGAAAATGTTTCAGCTTGGAAATGCAAATTAAAAGTTAATAGGACATTAATAGAAATTCGGTTTTATTATTTACTAAATCTTAAATACAGCACTATAGTGCGCATAAAAACATCCGTCCGAAATTGGTACCAAATCAATTAAAATTGCATCCTCATCCCTTTTGAATCTATGAATTTTTTCAATTAATTTATCTGATTTTCGAAGAACTTTCAAAAGTATTAAGAATAGTGTATTTCAAAAAGCGAACGGACTTCTTAAATATCCAGATGATTATACTCATAATAAAGCTCAATGTGTGTGTGTGTGTGTGTGTGTGTGTGTGTGTGTGTGTTAGCTCTATATAGGCCAGACCGTTTGACCTACAGCAACCAAATTTGGCACGTGTATACCTTGGAGGTCGGGAATGTGCACCTGGGGATTATTTTTCGAATTTTTAATTAGAATTTTATTTATTTAAAAATTAAGCGAAATTTTGGCGCGTTTCTGCTATAACTTCCGAAAATATTATCGCACAAAAAGGATTTTTACATCAAGTTAAAGATCAAAAATTTATCTTTTAAATGATAACAATGTTTTAACCTTAAAATTAAATTTCCATTTTTAATGAATTTTTAAATAAATATTTTAACTATATTTTTCAACAATTTTTTTCGTACAAAATAAAAATAAAATTTAAGCTGCACGAGCACGTTTCGCATTCATGGGAAAAAATTAGCATTTTTCAAAATGTTGCCATCACATTGATTAAAGCTCCAATTAAACATAAATTAAATCTTTTTGGAAATGAAATCGTCTGTAGGAAATGAAACAAATAAGAAGTATTATTTTTTTCTAAAAAATAAATTCAAGAAAAATTATTTTATGATCTTTTACACTCTCTATATTATTAATCCAATAAATCGGTTTTATTTTAAGGCAAGTTTTGTTTAATATGAACAGGATATCCATTCAAATCAGGGCCACACAGCTAATTTGTGAACCTTTAGTAAGACACAGATCTGCTAAAATGGTTTAAATGGAAAATGATTATATTTTATGTAACTTGATTCAATAAATGCTCTAATAAATAACGAATTTTTGATTTTACATAAAGCTTCTGCTGTGGAAATCGCGATTAACAAAATGTTCTTGAAACACTAATATTTTAAATAAAAAAGAGTTAATTTCCAATCAACTAATTACTTAAACTGACTGATTTATGAAAATTTGAATATCACTATTCAATAAAAAAAGAATAATTTTAGATTTTCCATCGATCGTTTCAAAGAAAATATGCCAATCAGCGCGCAGGTTTCTCGAGATAAATTGGCCTAATAGTATGCAAATGTTGAGTTTTTCTAAATTTTTAGCATTCAAAACTTCATAAATAAGTCTTAGTTTATCGTGGAAAATAGAAACATTCATTTATTTAAAATTTGGTGTGTTCAGAATATTTCTCAGAATATACCTTACTGCATTAAATTTAGACTTCATAATTTTTGAAATATATTTATAGGCCGGAACAAAATATTATTATTGATTTCATTTCAATCCATTTGAAAGCAAAACTAAAAACTGAATTTTATGCTGAATCTGGGAAATTTTTGTTGAATTATTGTTTGAGATATTACATTAATTATGAAAAATATTTTGTAGTTCACATAAGACTTATATACCGAGCGATTCTGTTTGCAATACTCATATTCAATAATAATAATGATAGATAAATAACAATAAAGATGATAAATAAAATAAAACGCTTGGTTTTATTAAAAAATATCTTTATATTAATTGCAATTTCATCATTTCCACTTTAATTTAAAGTTGAAGTTTTACCGGAAATGACAACAAATTAGCAAAATATATATAGTAAATTGAAAGAAACGATCTAAACAACAGTATGAGTTTGGTATGACTACCAAAATTTGAAGATTAAAAATATCTTGTTTGAGAATCTATTAAGAGACCAGTTACTTAAAATATTTAATTGAAAATTGTAGCGAGCGGTAATACTGGCGAACCGGCTGGCCGCCAAAGGCGGCTAGTTTTTAATAAGCTTATACATGCAGTAACATTGGACAATGCTATCTTAGGAAGGATCCAATTTGCAAATATATTTGTCATCAAAGTATGTTTGGCGGAATCTGTTTTCCTGTGTCATTGAAGTTTTCTGCTCAATACTTTCTAAATTCCATCTGAAAAAATCTTACCATTCCATAGCTAACAAAAACAATAATTACTGAATACAGAGGAAACAAAGTATCGAGGTAAAAAAAAAATTAGATTTTAGAAAAATCCAATCAAAATTTATTCACAATTTATTTCTTACCCTACAAAATTATTTAACCAACTTAGTAGCTAAAATAGTTAAAATGCGAAAATTATAAACTCATTAATTAATTATATGAATAATTATAACTTTGTTTGAAGTTTAGTAATGTAAGGTATGTCTAAAATAATATCAAAACAAAAATTAACGAATAAATGAAATTAGGAAAAGAAAATAAAATTGGCAAAATTAAAGAAATACTAAAATTTGAATAGATGGCCGTTAAACATTCTTTTTCGTATTTCCTGGAATTTCTAATTCATACAAGAATTTTTGGCCTTCTCAAAGACTTTCATCTAGGCATGAAACCATCTATTAATCAAAATTAAAATACCATCGAATAAATAAAACTTACAAAAAAATTAACTAGTTTACAAAATAAATTATAAGCATATTATTTATGATTAAAGGAACAAATTTGCGATTAAACGTAATAATAAAAAAATATAAGCATATTGTTTAAAATATACAATTATTTACGCTTATATAATCTATAATTAAAAAAAAATTGTGCAAGTACTTACATATTTAGATAGTTTTTCTCAAGATTTCATAATACGGAAGTTGCAGAAATATTCTTATTTCAACCTGTCATTTAACTCATTTGGAGCTCAAATACTTTATTGCTTTTAAAAAACGAGAAAAACTGACCTTTGCGATGTAATGAAACACAACATCCGAAATCTAGACTCAATCTGTGCAACCATTAGTTTTTTGTGTTTGGGGGAGTTCCAGTCGACGCAACAAATCCTGATAAACGACAGGACTTCGGACTCCCTTATCGCATAAAATTGAAACTGCGACTGTGTTTAGTTTTTTTTTTTTTTTTAGCGTAATAAACATTGAGATACTATATTTTTATTTATCATTCATTAACAGCTTTATAATCATAAATTTAATTAACTAAGAAATGTGATCCATTATTTTCTTTATATATTCACTTTTATTTGTGAAATGAGATCTAAAAAAAATGAAAGCTTTTTTGTCTGTAGCTAATGCATTTTCCTCTTAACTTTGCTGCAATTAAAGGACATCACATCTATTTAGAACGAAATGTCAATAAATTTTAAAATTGGTCTTTTTCTGAAGTCCCGCATGGAAGAACAGTCATGATTTTGAAAATGCGATTAAGGAAGAAAGGCGACTCCCGACATTTGTTTCCTCTTCTACTCATTGATCTTACTTTGAGTAATCTTTTTTGCGGAAAGAAAATTCTTTTGAGTTGAATTAATTTAACTTTCGTTTTAAAATTTTTATAATAATTCTTCGTTATTCAAATGAAATTAATTAATTTATGATGAAAGATAACCGTTATTCATAGTTAATGATTAAATGCCATGTTGGGGCTTGTTTCATGGAGCTGTTTTATAAAATTAGATCAAATTTATAATAATATTTGTTCTTAATGTACATATAAGAAGCCTCGAAAGTTATTAAATATTTTATTGCTAGAACACCGAGTTATCTTTTTCTCTTTTATTCAGTAAGGTTGCATAATTTTCACTTTTCAAACGTAGAGACAACATTTTATAGCTCTTCCGCCCTTTGAATCCTTTGTGTTTTCCTCCTTTACCAACATAACGTTGCCATTGGGAATAGATGGATGGAATGGAAATTGTAGCTGTTTAATCTGATCGTCTGTGTTCAGGATATCTCAAATAAAAAAAAATTAATACTGGATTTTACAAACAGAATTTTGAAATGACTCCAAAACGGAAGATAAATGGGTTTTCATTAAATATTAGACAAAATTCGCAATGGATATTATTGCAATGGATATCTGCCTTTTATTAACGCTTCTTTTTTACATATTATTAGTACTTTATTGCATCCATTTGTAAACTCTTTATTTAACCATTTCTAGGGCCGTGGGAAGTATGCTTTCCATCAAATTTATCAATATATGCATGAAATTTTGTAGGTTGGCATAAGTTCTGACAAATTTTTTTAGAAAGACAGAAACTTAGATGCTTCAGTTCTTTATCTCACACAAAATGATGCGTCTTGATTTGTTACTTAATTAACCAAATTAATTAATCAAATCAAATTAAATTTATCTAATAATCTAAATGAATCCCTTTTCTTATTCTAATTTCAAGCCTAAAAATATTTTAACATAATATGACTAGAAAAAAATGGCCCTTTAAAGGGTTAACTTAACCTATTTCATGTTTGTAAACATGGGATTTGGCAATAATTTTTTCTTGTATGGTAGAGATTTGAAATTTTTTACACTGATATGTTCTGGATGAGAATACACTATTTTAACATTTTCAGAATTTAATTATTCGTTAATAAATTTAGACTTTGATTCCATACAGAATCCGAAATTTGAGAAAAGTTTACTTTTAAGATTTCGTAACATTTATTATTTTGAAACATATTATAAATATTATGATTATATTCAGCAACATAAAGCTAAAAGGTGGAAAAATTTTATTATTAAATTTATTATATTTAAGTTTTAAGATTCAACTGGAAGAAAGCTATCCGATTTGGTTAGGCGCACAATACCTGGTAATTCTCGACAACGCTTGGCCATTGTATAAAACTTCTGTCGTCAGAATTAATTGCTATAAAACATCTGTCGGCTCTGAACATATTAAAATTGGAAAATAATAAGTAGAAAAGTTTTTAAAAAAATACTCTTATTAATCGAAATGTCTTAAAAAGGGAGACGGTCTACAAAAACCTGGAGCTTAAAGCAAAAATCGTAATAGCGTCAGCGCAGTAAATAATTAGAAATTGATATAAAATACAATGAATAGCATAACAAACTGAAAATTCTTAAACATTTATTATATAGAATTCAGAAAATGTTCTTTATAAATGTGATTACAATTGTAATTCACTTGGAACATTCCTATCTGTACAAGCTTTTGTAATTTGAATTTTATTTTGACCTAACGATCTTTGTCAAAAATTATTTTTCTTTTATGCACTAATGTAAACTATTTAAGTTTATATTTATTATTTAAATTAATTTTTTTCATGTTTAAGAAAATGAAATTCTGTAATCAATTTTTTTTCATTTCCTGTAGCGCTAGAATTGTAAATTTAGTGTATTTATATATTCTTGATGACAATATGTAAATGTACTAAATATTTTGATACAAATGGCACCATACAAATGTCACCATTTGCAGTGAATTTGAGAAGAAAAAAATAATTTTAAGAAATGTAATAATGAATTATAAATTAAAGATAGGAATATGTAATAATTAATCATAAAATAAATTTTAGTAATAGGTGTAAACTTTTGAACAAATCAAAATGAAGTTTCTATTCTTTAAATGGTTCCATTTTTTAGCTTTTATATTTTAACTGAAAAGATTTGAGAAGGCAACTTAAAGGGTCTTTGATCTCAGATACTTATTATTTGTTTTTAATGTACTGATTGAGACTTATAACAGAAAAAGGCAGTCATTTCCTAATGAAAAAAAATCAAATTGATAGAAAGCGAAAAATTTCAGTGATTAAAGAAAATTTTCATTTTCTTTTCTTTCAAAGACGATAGTGAATGATGATTAAGATCGAGTTTGTTCCATGGAATTGTTCTAAGAATTCAAACAGCTGAAGGTCAATAGGGCCGTGGTGGCCTGGTGGTAAGGTCTCGGCTTCGGAACCGGAGGGTTTCAGGTTCGAGACCCGCTTCCACCGAAGAACCGTCGTGTAAGGGGGTCTGTTGCACGTTAAATCCGTCCTGACCAAACGTCCTCCCGCTGGTGTGGTGTGGAGAGGGGGGTGCCAGCTCAGGTGTCGTCCTCGTCAACTGACCGCGGTTCAAAATTACGAGGTCCGTCCCAAAATAGCCCTAGTGTTGCTTCAAACGGGACGCTAATATAACTAAACCTAAACCTAAGCTTAAGGTCAATGCCATGAGAAGAAAGTATTTTCATTTCAACATTGGAAAAAAAGGCTTGAGTAATAAATGTTATTAACGAATGACAACAAAAAACTTCAATTGATAAAAATTGCTAAAATTAACTTTGTAAAGTTGATTTAAAATTGAAGGAAAATAAAACGTTATTGATAATGATTTAACTTAAAGTTAACTGCTTGAGTTTTAAGATGGTGCAAGAGCAATTTTTGTGAGGTGATTTGATCAGAAGTTATGTCGGAAAAATGTTGAACTTTTAAATCTCCGTTTCATCTTCTTTAGACGGGCTTAGAAACTTTTTAATAGCTTAGTTAACTCCTTTAGGTGCTCAAAAATGTACATGTTAAATTTTATTTGAATCCATCAAGAGATATGGGATTTATAAGTTTCAAACAAGCAAATAAACAAACGGCCATTCAAATTTATATAGAGAAACAGATTAATTAATTGCTGAACTTAAAGATTTTTTTTATTATTTTAATTAATATGCCCCTAGGATACTGTTTAATTGTCATTATAATTATAATAGAATTTTGTAAATTAATATGCGGATAAAAATATGTATTTTTAATTCTTATTAATGCATGTTTCATCATTCAAACGTTTTTAAAAATCTTTAAAGTAAAATCAATGACTGCGATCAAAATTTGTATTAAAAGTGACACATTTGCTACGTTTGCACTTGACTGAAAGTTTATACTCGAAAATTTTTCATTCAAACAAACTTATTTATGATATGAACAATTTAGGAGTTTCTATTGAAAATGCAACAAATGTAAATATGTAGACATCTCTTTATCTAAATGCAGTTTGCGTATTTATAAAGAGGATATATAGTCCAGTCGAATTGTACTTTGACCTGGAAAAGATACAGAGCAGCAATTGGTGCAATTTGTAAATTGAGTTGGCTATCTATAACAGGCCTATAAGTTTGCACCCAAATATTTTACTTAATACGAGATGAAAACTAAGGCACAGGGTTTTTGCGTTTAAATTAAAGACTATTAATCTGAGAGAAAAGATTAAAATTATGAAATTGTAATATTAACAAGACCTATAAAAATGTGCTGTCGAACATTATGATAGCTTTATTAGGTTAGAAGTAAAATTTAAAAAAAAAAATTCAAATCTGGAAAAAAAAATTTCTTTAAATTGGAGCGAAGTTTTCAGTATTTCACATAAATGCGTTTTACTTTGAAGGAAATAACTGGTAAAAAAAAAATTTAAATAAGTGGTTATAAACTGATAATAAATTTAAAAATTGCTTAAGTGCTTTTTTTTGTCACCCAAAATGGCTTGAACGAAAGAAAGATAGGTGGAAGAAACTTATTTTTAAAATATTTTCTACGATTTCACAAAGTGTCATAATGATCGATTTTCAAAAAACAAAATTGTGAAAAATTAAATATTTAAAAGAAAATTGTCTTGCTTTGAGCAATTGATTCACGAAAAACATTATTTAGCAGGTATTTAAATGCAAAATGGTCATCAGAAAACGAATTCAGATTTGAAAATTACGAGAAACTTAACTTCAAAATTAACTTACACTGCTTTTTTTTGAAAAATCGATTATTATGATACGATTTGAAATCGTAGAATAATTTTCCAGAATTCATTTTTTTTTTCGACCATGAGTTCTGATAGATTGAAAAGTATTTATAGGGATTTTCCAACTAGTCTGTTCAACGAGGAATTTTTTTAAAAATATTGCAGATAATGATTTGTAAAACGATTTGATAACTATTAATTACTTTTTTTTGAAGGATTGTAGCTATTTAAAGGAATAATTATTTCTTTTTAAAAAATGTGCTTATTTAAAGAAATTATCACTAATTTTTTGAAGGATTGCATATATTTATAAAAACAAAAGTTTCTTCTATTCTAGTATTTTGAAGGAAGGCGGTTTTACCTTGTGTGATTTGGTTTTGGCAACAAAATTCTAATAAATAAATAAAAAAAAATAGAGGACATTAATAAAAATGGAAATATCTAGATAAAAATATAACACACATTTTGCATTCATGTACAGTCTTTCATTATACTGCTAATAAAATCATTAATAAATTTACTAAACGATAATTTTTTCATGTAGAATTTTTTCTAAATTAAGTTTGTGAAGAAAAGTAACTAGATTTCTAGGGTTTGGAAATATTTCTGAATAATATTGCTACATAAAATTATTATGCTATCAATGCGATTTATGATTTTAGTGCTATTCTAGATAATGTAAATTTTACATAAAAATACAAAAAAAAATATCCATATATTATATATTTTTATGATGTAACTTGTGTTTCTCGGGATTAAAATTATTTCATGTAGATTATTTTCAGCGTAAAAATTATCTTATGAAATATTATCCAAACTATGTAAATATAAATAATCCAATAATATGTAAATAATCCAAAAAATTAATATGCAAGTAATCCTTTTATCTGTTTTTAATTAAAGTTAGAATATCACTTGAACCATATGCTTTTTAAAAATCACCAGTAGCTAATTTTGTCCGTCAGTTAATAATATTTGTTATATTAGTACTTCAAATTTTGTTACCAAGTATAAGAGAATGTCTTCGCTTGATTTAAGCATAATTTTAAGAATAATTAATTTACTTCTTTAAAAGTCAATAGATGTATTCAAATAAGAGAAATTAAAACAAATGGTGATAAAATAATTCAAAGTGTAAAAAAAAATTATTTGAATACCTAATAAGATTTTGAAAATCTTTCGCATTTCTTATACAATGCGCAAAATTTAATTCGGCCCAGTTGTTTAAGAGGAAATGTAGAATGCACATACATAATTATAATTACTTTCATTCATCTTAAGATTTACTATGATGATTTCGTAAAATGTAACAAAAGCAACATTTTAAATTAGAATTCAAAATTTACCAAGTAATTCTTTTACATTCTATTTTGGTGGTGAACATTAAAAAAAAAACGCTATTTCCGCACGAAGATTATTTTCGTATCATTTGCTATAACATAAAATACAAATATAAAAGTGTGATTATCAGCTGCTAAAATATTTTGTAGTGCGATATCATTCGCAAATAAAAAGTACAACTACTAAACTTCGATAAGATAACATCAAATAAATATGCTAAATAATCATAGAATTTACCTGTGATATTCATTTTAATAAGAATCAGAATACGACCGCTCCTTCTGATAAAATTTCTCTAATTTTCTTTGGAATTCCCTTCATTTTTCTGTTACAGTAAGCTGAACTTTCTCACTAAAATCAACGCCATCGCCGTTTCAAAGAATGAAATAAACCCCCATTTGTTGCTTCTCGGATGGAATCCACGTATTTATTCTCTCCACTTCGTACTTGTAGATACTTTCGCAGACTATAAATCAACAGAACTGCGGAAATATTCTATTGTTCTGCCAAGTTCTTCTGAGACAATATAGTTTGCTCGCTCCTCTAAGATTCTTTTTACATGTTTTTCATTGCATGCTCACGAAAATAGAATCTTTTATAAAAATTCCTTTATTCTTAGTAGTTGTGGAGGAGTTTGAAACGTTCAATTTTTAACACAACAGCTCTTTAAGAGAAATTTCATCACTGATTTGAGTTTTTATGGGGATAATTTTTCAATTGCTGTTTCAATTTCTTCCACGTCATTTCAACCTTGCTTAACAGCAGAAAGAAATTTTTATACTCACTCCAGTTGAAAGTAAAATGATTTATCCTAATATAGTTAAAATAAACTAACGTACAATTTACATGCTTGTGGAAATGATTAAGTTTGGTTTTATTCATTAATTTATTTCAATTTTTTGTAAACAAATATACGATACTGTAAACTAGGAAACTTTGACAAATTACTTTGAGAACTTTACAAAATATTCCTAATCAATCAAAATTCTCAAACATCAGGAAAAAACGATTTTTTTGAACTATGAAAGCATTTTATTCATTAGTATTAACTCTTTATTGTAAATGGAGATACTTAAAAATATCTTAACATAAATTTGGAATGCTTAAAATTTACGAGCCTCATAATTTCTCTTTTTAATTCTGTCAGAAAGAAGTAATTTTTCCACAGTTCTCATTATAAGAAATGCAACTAATGCTCGCGATAACTAATGCTCCTATATTTTGTTAAGCTTCATCAGGCACGTTTGCGAAGTAAAGATTTCCCTCTTTCACTCGTATGAAAGTATAATATTTCAGACTTCTCATCTGCACGCAACTGAGTGAGTTTACCAACAAAATGTTTTGATACCCTCTCCTCCTCCCAGTAACTTTGACAGAACAAACGTTCCAAGCTTCAATAGTTGAAAAATCACACCATCAGCCTCCAGATATTCGGGTGTTCTATAATTGCTTTGGACGACAAACCGCATAAAAATTTCACTTGACGCCGAATTTTCACGCATGGAAAAAATACTTGTTTCGATATAAGGGTCTTTTGGGATTCTTGCATCCCCTACGAAATATCATTTTTTGGACCTTGGATCATCAGTAAAATCTTGTCATAGTTTACTAGGTTTGACAAAGAAACACTTCTAAAGACATTTTCAAAGAGCTAAAGTACTCTTTCAGCTGACTTACTAGTAAGAGCTTTTTGTAACGTTCCCCTTTTTCCTTACATGGTAATTGGCATTCGGGCCAGATGTAACGTCACCCGTTTTCCCACACACAGTTAAGTGCCTACGGACCGTCAGATGTGGATCCTTTTTACTAGTGGAGTCATTGAGTCTGGGCATATGCTATATCCAGGTAAGAGCCACAGATATTGTAGAAATGATCAATCACCAGCAGCCATCGTCATTAAATGTCGAAGTCAGGTGGACTTTAGCCGGTGTTAGCTGTGAATTGATTATAATTAACAGGTGTTCGGAAAGGGTCTGCTACAAAAATGGATCCTGAATAAACAATCCCAATATCGAATGGAGACCACTGAGGACACATTGTTGAGCAGTTATTGGGTGATAGGGAAATAAGTTCACCAATCGGATAATCAAAAGCGGATATCAGAAGGAAATAAAATGCGGTATTTTTGTTTGTGTTAGGGAAGAAGAGAGCGAAGAGACGAGAGCAGTGAGAGGCTCCAAAAGAGAAGACGTCGATGTCCGAAGATGTTCCTGATTTTGTGAGAAGATCCGTGTGATTCGGGTTTCTATGTTAGGATCCACCCGATAAAGATCGGTGGATTTCTGGAGCGGCCCTGGAGTATTTGTTTTGAGCTTTTGATGTCTTTTGGTGTCTATTCTCCTACATGGTCTAGGAACTATTTCATGATTAAACTTTCAACTGTTGTGTGAATTTTCTAAATAATATTAACCGAAGTGTGAACAAGTTGTTTTTGTGTTCATATACGAGGCTGATTATAAAAGAATTGTTTGGTTACACTACTCTCTTATTTGGTCGGTCAGGAGCAAGATATTACATCTTAAACTATTTTGACACTTACATGAAAAAAGTCGTTGGTTTGTCAGAAGAACTGTGAAATCCTCCCATGTAACTTGTTTTTAAACTATGCGCTCTCACAGAATCCAAGAAAGCTTTCAAAATGAGCTTCATATCAAAAGCACCAAGAAATATTCTCTATTCTTCTCAAGCAAAGACTTGTTCGAGAATCTCATCCTTTTTACTGCTCAATAAAGCCTGGCTTTCAGGTTTCTTGGAACAGAGACATTTAATTTCATTCTCATTGGTTGTATTTTACCAATTTTTCCCATTTTCTTATGCAGAGAGTAAGTTGAAACGTTGTATCTTGGTAATTTGGATATACGCAGCCTTCCAATTTGGTTCAAATCTGAAATATTTATACAGAAAACACGGAAAACGTAATTTGAAAATAATATGCAAAAATTTGAAACAAAAATAACCCCTAGATAAACTAATCTGTAGCTTGTTTGCTCAGAATTCTAATGCAATATTTCCAAGTCATATTATTAAACCGAAATGTAACTAACATAAAATTCACATTTAAAAGTGGTTCTGAAATAGGGTTATATTAAATAAAACAAGTTGAAAACAATACTGATTAAGCTTCTAAATAACTGTTAGGGATGAAAACATGCAGAAATGCTTTCTAAATAGGATGAGACCGTCGATACCTTTATTACTTGGTTTAGGAACTTATTGGGATATCAAGCATAATTTTTTCAAAAAACTGACAAAATTATCCCGATTCAAAACGTTGAAAAATTACCTGTGCTATAAATACAAACTGAAAAATTGTTTTTTGCTTCAAATTATTGGTTTTCATAGAAGATCGATTACTTACTGACAGTTCATCTATATATCGTCTGATAATTGTCACTTTTATAGCTTCAGAATAATTATTTAGCTTACTCTAAAATTATTAATTGATGTTTTATAATTGCATCGGAATGCCGAGAGTTAGAGATTTCAAAGGAATACGTTATTAAAATATTAAAAAGATAATTTCCAAGATTTTAAAACAAAAAAAATTTAGAAAGAGTAAAATTTCTGGAGTTAAAAGAACACATCTCTGTAGGATGATATCCAAGAAAATTAAGCTACGATCATAAACTGTATTTAAAAAATTTAGAGAATTTAGAAATAAGAATTTTATTACTGAGTGATCGAAAGTATTCGGTTTCGAAATCCGAAAAAATTAACTTCTGGATTTGCGCAATAATATAAGCTAGACAAAAGGAAAACACCAAAAGGATGAGTACAAAATGTATATATTATGTGATGGAGAATATTTATTTTCGCGATGCTTGGAAAAGCGCGTGTTTTCTGTTTGAATTTTGGCACAAGGACCAAACATTTGTTGTTTTCGAAGTCATAAAATATATTTCAAGAAGCAAAATGGAGTCATCGCTAAAAATCGAAAAGCTTTTTTCATGAAAATTGTTTCCTAAAATATCAATTAAATCTACAAAATGTTCCAAAGTGAGTTTGTATCTAAAAATAAAATTCTTGGCAGTCACATAAAATATGTTTAATATTTAAAAATATAATTGACCCAAGTGCCGAGTCGGTACATTAAATATATTTTTGAGAAAAAAATGTATGTCTCACTCTTGCTAAGATAGCATTACATTTCCTAATTGAGAGTTTTTGAATTGCTTGATTTGTATAGCCCACATTTGATTTTGAGACAATCCAAAATCCTATCGCACTTTTCTAATTATATTGAAACTTTTTTCTTTCTCATTACCCGAAATTTAAGTATATCCAGAAATCCAAAAGAATTAGATTTTGATATTTTTTCAGTGTGATTCAGCTCAAAATATTTAATCATCAAATGATTTGGTAATTTTTATGGCTTCAATGTCTTTTAGAAACGATATACTAGAATGGGATTTTGTTTTTAAATCAGTGCAGTGATTTTAAATAGATCAAAATAGATTGCATAGAGTTCAGATGTGTACACAAAGCAGAAAGCATGATTTTTTTTCTCAGCAACTATATTAGACTATTTGAGAAAATAGCAGCTGAACCGAAATGTCAGATTTCAAGCCGTCGATATATAAGGACATAATCATAATAGAGCCACCCGTGGTCATAAAAATGTTGCTGAAATAACCAAATTGAGTGTTCTATGATTTGCGTAAAAGCTCTTCTAAAACCCTCTTTCTATTGGCAGATTAGGTTAAACTCAACCTGCAAAATTAGTTTTGTTTAATGGGTGCTTGCTTGAAAAGAATCAATCGCTGGGGTCCTATATTAAATAAATATCAGTTTGTTAATAGCAATAAAGGGATTTTCTTTTGTTTTTATACCCTGAAGTTTTCAAAAATAGTTAGATATTATTCACATTTATTTTTAATTTAAACATTCAAATTATAGTTATTTTTATTTAAAAATAGAAGCCTGTTTAACTTTTCAAATGAGTTATCAATCCAGCCTCTTTAGCCCTAAGAAATGAACAGCATCAATTTTTATTGCGAACGAATTAACCATTTTTTAAAAGAAAATCCCTGATTGGTAAGAGGCGAATACAGAAATCTCATTTTAAACCGACGTGCTTTATAAAAGAGGATATTTTTATTTTCAGATGGACAATTGGATAAGAAATTTATTTAGCTTAATAGTTTTTTTAATATGTCACATATTTCATCTGTACATAGAATTCAACAATATTTTAATTATATAAATATTATAACAAAATGTTAATTATTTAAAGAATAATAATAAGGTGAAAATAATAAGATTTTAAATTACGGTAGCAAATTACAGGGGAAAAAGTCTAACTTGTCTGCTTAAAGAACTGAATGTGGGTGACGTAAAATAAACAATTATATATTAGTTGCAAGAATAACAACTTGTCTGAAGCTTGGAATGGTAAATCCTTTAAACATTTACTTTTAGGAATCCAAAGAGTTGCCATTACTGTATCTATAATTCATGCAATTGAATTGTTTTACTATTATAATTTAGTATCGATTTAATCTGTTTTGTGCATTTTATCTTATGTATTTTTTCTTCCTTTTTTTTATTCGTTGAGAAAAAAAATTACTTTATAATGAATCCTTTGTTGCATTTCTGATTGCAAAGATTATTTACAGTCAGAAATGCAAGAATAGGACAACGCCTGGCTGCTTTGGTTACAAGGCCATCTTACGCTGAAGTGGTATCGCCATCTAGGGGTGACATTGTAAACAATTCGCAAAATAGTTGTCCTCTTATTGTCAGCACTACTGAAAGCTTTGAAAATGCCTCTTCCAATGATGTGCAAAAAATGTTAAAAGAAGTTATAAATCCAAGAGAGAAGAAAATAGGAATTAAAAATGTTAGAGCAATAGCTAAGAATAGTTATTGTTCAATGTTGCTCCTCGGCTGACCTGGACAAATTAAAAAATGAATTGAAAACTAATCTTTTACTTCAATCTTCTGAACCAAAGGGGAAAAATACGGCCCTTCTTGTTAAAAATGTGCCAAATGAAATAGACAATAATGAAATTGCTAACATAATATTTGATCAAAATCCTGACATCTTTGCGGACGGTGAAAGTAGCAAAAACATTAACTTAAAATTCATCTTGAAGAAATTTCCAAATACCAGACATGTTGTGTGTGAACTTCCACCTAAACTCCATCAAAAGTGTTTATCTTCTGGCTATTTACACTTTAAGTGGTCTATTTGCAGGGTCAAAAATTTTGTAATAATAAATGGGTGTTTTAAGTGCCTTGGTTAAGTGCCTGAATTCCTACAATCCACAAAGCAGTGGATTGTAGGAATTCAGTTGCTTGTTTTAAATGTGCTGAAGAACATAAAAGTGAACATTGCGAGAATACAGCAAGCCAAGTTTGCGTTAATTGCATTCGCTACAATAAAAAGATAAAGGATGTCAATAAAAAAGTTGATGTTAAACATAGACCTTTTGCGGATAAGTGTCCCACGCATATTTTTATGAAGAGCAGAAACATTTCAAGAATTTCTCGTGTTTAATTCGTCCAGATCAAATCTTAGAGTTATTCAGCTTAACCTTCACCGCTCAAAAGATTGCTACTCAGCAGCTTATTCTTAACATGGACACTTCGGACATGGATATTGCTCTTGTTCAGGAGCCTTACGCTTATAATGGTTCTCTTCCTTTCTTTCCATTTTCGTATCGCACGTACTTCAGTGCAGGTTGTGATACTATCAAGGCGGCGATCATTGTTCGTAACGAAGGACTTTCAACTTTTTTTGATTTAAATAATGTCGATTACAATATGGTTTTTATTCACATCACGTTCAACGCTTTCAAATTTATTCTTATGTCCTACTATTTTGAACCCAACAGAAATATTGATTTGGATTTACATAAAATCAGTGGAGTGTTTGCCGTAGGCTAATCTGGGGCATGGACGCTAACAGTAAGTCCGAACTCTGGCACAGTCCAATTTCCGACTCTCGCGGTATTAAGCTCTGTGACTTTTTAAGTATGAACAACTTATTTGTAATTAATGAAGATTGTGGTCCTACCTTCAGGGCTCCAGGTATATTGATATAACTGTTGTGGGAACAGATGTGCTAGGTGACGTTTCTTATTGGCGCCTTCCAGAATGAATCCCTTTCCAATCATAATACAATTGAATTTGAAGTTACTGCGACAACTAATCCTTCTACCTCTAACAGATTCAATAATTTGCTATATTTCAATGTTAAGATGGCAAATTGGGATCACTTTGATTCTTTTTGCAAGCAACCTTTTGTTGACCTTTCTAATCGTATTGATTCTTGTGCTGATGTGGACACCTTAATATATGCTATAGAAAACTTTCAAGATGTAGTCCTTTCTGCTTCTAAAGTCTCTATGCCTCAAAAAAAGATAAGAATGCACTGGGTTCCTTACTGGAGTATAGAGATTGAGTGTATGAGGAAAAGGGTCAATGCTGCTAGGCGCAGGTATCAAAGAACTCGAAATTTTATTCTTAGAAATCTTTATAGACAGAAGTATTTACAAATCAAAGAAAATTACAGTTCAATGCTTGAAGAGGCTAAAGTCTAATCTTGGAAGGACTTTCTAGAGGATATTAACGAACATAATGTTTGGAAGAAAATCTATACGTACGGTATGAAACAAAACTTCATGAAAAAAAATTGAAGTCTCTAGGATTCGTCTTCTAAATGGTTCCGCCACTACTTCTGTTGAAGAAACTATAAATGAGATTTATAAAAAATGCTTTCCTAACGATACTATTAATACTGATACTCCTTTCCACGGATTGCAACGAAATAAAGCTTTGGAAAATTATTCTTCGAGTCTTGATCCTCTATTTACTACTGCAGAAATAGATGGAGTATAACTCCCTTAAGCTTAATAAATCTCCTGGTCCTGATTGCATTCAAAATGAAACTTTGAAATGCATTCACTTGATGTTCCCCTGTTTCTTTTCAAAACTTTTTAATGCTTGTTTACAGCTTAGTACCTTTCCGCGCTCCTGGAAGAGAGCAAACATCTTTTTAATTCCGAAAAATAATGACTTTCGTGGTCCACATCTGGACAATTTGAGATGTATCAGCTTCCTACCAGCTATTGGAAAATATCTTGAAAAGCTGATTGTTAACAGGATTTCCTGGTTTTTGCTCAGTAAAAAACTCTTAAACGAGACCCAGTTCGGTTTCACTGCACAAAAATGTTGTGAAGATGCTCTCCTTTACCTGAAAGACGTAGTTGATAAAGGCAAGATGAAAAATCTGCTTACAATTTTAATTTTTCTTGATATCAAAGGAGCTTTTGATCATGCTTGGTGGCCGGCTATTCTCGTTTTGCTCAAAAATTTCGCTATTCCAAGTAACATATTTCATCTGGTCAGAGATTTCTTGAATGATGGGTCTGCTTCTCTTACGCTCGGTCGTGTTTCAGTTTCCCGTTCCTTGCAAAGGGGCTGTCCCCAAGGCTCCGTCCCTGGTCCACTTCTGTGGAATTTAATTATGAACAGCCTTCTTGCTAGGCTTTCGAAGATAACAGGATGTGAAACCATAGCCTTCGCGGACGATCTGCTCATCTGCTTTCAGGTTAAATGTCTTGATGATATTTTTGAACTTTCTCAAAGCACATTGGATGATATTTTAAACTGGGCAAGAGATTACAAAATGGAATTCAACCCGAATAAATCGAAGGTTATGGCAATTAAGAAAAAGAACGGGGACTTTTCCAGCAAGCAATGCTTTTCTGACAACATACGACTTGAAATGGTAAATGAAATCAAATACCTAGGGATAATGCTTTTGATGACAAATTCTGTTGGAAAAATCATATTTTATATCTTTCAAAAAATGTGAAAACATTCTGAAAGGACTTAATCGTGTCTCTTGCAACACCTTTTGGATTGAAATCCAATGTTATTGGTATGATCTACAAACAGGGAATTCTTCCTTTTTTTCTGCTATGCCTCTAGAGTTTGGGGTAAAAAGAAAAAAAGATTGATTGA
>JAPMOR010115282.1:187520-277626 GCA_026543865.1 Argiope aurantia | reverse complement strand
AAAAAAAAGATTGATTGAAAAAAAAAAGATTAACTGCCGAAATCTTCGTAGAATTCAAAGAAGAATTTTACTTAGAGTTAGTTATACGTGGCTACAGAACTGTAAGCTACGAAGCCTGCTTTGTCATTGCGGGGTTTCCCCCAATTGACATTTTCGTCCTGCAAAATAAAGATTTCAAAGATAATGTTGTAAAAATTACCCAAGATTCCACAGTGTTTTTTTCGATCTTCCACATCCTGCTGAACGTGTTCCTATCGAAATTATCGATTATAAGGACAATGTTCTTAGCAATTTTCCTGTGGAGTGTTTTACTGATGGTAGTAAACTCAACCACCGTATTGGACTTGCTTTTGTTGTGTTTCAAGACACAGTTAAAATGGAACACTTTATGTTTAGAATTCCTGATGAGTGTAGCGTGTTCCAAGCAGAATTGCTGTGCCTCAGTAACTCGCTCAAATGGATCGTAAACTACTGTACTCTGTCATCCAGGTTCCTTATTTGTACTGATTCTCTCTCATCCTTATTTTTGCTTAGTAATATTTCTTCCTGCAACAAAATTGTAGTAAATTTTCAAATCACTCTTCACCAGCTTAAAGCAAGAGGAATTAGTATCTGTTTTTCTCATGTCCGAGGTCATTCTGGCATTTTAGGGAATGAAAGAGCCGACTGGCTTGCAAAGCAAGCTACGAAACTAAGCATCATTGATCCTATGAGCATCCCCAAATCTCACATTCGTAATGAGAATCGCAAAAAGACCATTCTCTTATGGAACGAGCTGTACCAAAATTCATCAACTGCCTCTTTAACCAAATTATTTTTTCCCACAATTTCTCAAAGGTTGAATAACAAGCATTTTTTCAGTGATTTTCACTTAACAAAATTTCCTACTGGACATGGTAATTTCAATTATTATCTCAAGAAATTTGGATTATCGAACACTGATCTGTGCTCTTGCAGCGTGGGTGGAGTTCAAAATGTCGAACACTTGCTTTTTGATTGCTCCAAACTTACTGAAGGGAGAAGAGATTTTATTGTGGATCTCGATGCCTGTAATATTAAGTTTCCACCTCCGCTTCATGTTTTGGTCGACCACAAAATGGCTTTCTTCTCATTCTATAAATTTATTGCCTTTACTGCTTCAATTTTTAATTAGCTTTGTTGTTTATTTTTTTCCTGTTGTTTTTATCCTTCTTTTTATATGTACATATTTTTATCTATGCATGTAGTTGTTTCTACTTACTTCTGTAAGCCTTGTGCTGTACTTTGTGGTGCACAAGGATTGTCTTATTATTAATTTTTAAAAAATGCCTTTTTGAGGATGCAATTCAATTTGATTTGTGGAGCTGAAAAATTAATTTAGAGCTGAATATATAGTTCAAAAGAAATCTTTAAAAATCAATAAATAAATTCAAAACGAAAGAGGTTTTCTCAAATTTTTTAGGAAATATTTTCAATAGAGTTGTTTAGACTTGCATACTCCAAGAAGCGTTTAGTTGCTCGCTAATTTGTGCGTTTTTCCCAAAAACTTCTTTTATGGAATTTTTAGCGCACTCAGAAGTCTGTATAATTCCGAACATATGTATTAACAACAAACTGCTGTTACACGAGAAGGAAGAATCTGAAATATAATAAATTCTAATGAAGATTTAACTGACTAAGAGGGACAAAAATATATTTGAAAAATTGTGAAATGTGTTGTGAAAAATATTTTAAAAAAAATAAAAAAAAACCTGAAACTATGCAGCGTAATATGTAGGTAAAATATTTAATATACATGTCACGTTAATTTTTTAAAAAAATTCCTGACAACTAAAAATTGCAGGGTGAAAAAAAAAATTATTCTATGTTTAAGAATTGTGTCGCATTTCATTTACTAATATTTAATGCAATTATATAATATATACAGCTTAATTATTATTATTATTCAACGTAAATAATAAAAATTATTTAAAAAGTTACCTAAACTTTTAATTGCAAAAGAATGATTGAAGCAATCAATGCAAATTGTTTTTAACACAAAAGTTTCAGACATTTTTATATATTTTAAATCAGTTTTTTTTTCCAAGTTTCCATTTTTAACAGTTAATTCACAAGATAAGTACTTGAATGCAGCGCAGAGGAAAAGAATTAATCCTCTCTGAAGCGTCTTTATGTCTTGAGAACGAAAGTTTAAACAAAATCTGCTAATCCTAGCGAAGTCTTGCAGAGCGTAACCCCAAGATCTAAGGAGAGCCTAGAAATACGCATTATGTCATCATTCTTCAATGAGTCGGTTCGTTACAACTTTTTTCATACTGTCGTTAAACTGTCTTAGCGATGACAGCCACGCGCGGTAGTAATTGCCACCAAGTACGTACCTACTTATTGAATGACTTCCGAATGCTGATGATATTCACTATCGAATAAATTCCGGATACATACTGATATAATATAGGATGCATATTGAATCGATCGCCAAATCACACCTGATAAGGGCAATAACTTCTCTTAACCCTCGCCACATTACCAACGCCAAAATTCAATAGTTTAATAGAAGAAATACAAAGAAGATTAATCAATAGCGAACCCATTAGGTTAGACTGCTTTCGTGTGTAATAAAAATAAGTTTAACAAAAACATGTCGGTAAGTAAAAACTATGCAGACACACAATTACACATGGCAAAAACAGCCGCGAAATCAAAACAGATAACGGGAAAAGCTGAGAGATGAGAATTAATGCTATTTACAAACGGAAATATTAGAAAAATAAAGGGAAAATACTGAAGAAAAAAATATTTAAAGAATTTCTAATTAGACATTTAATCTTTTGATGTATAAGGCGATCAGGTTTACTTAAACAATCATAGTAAACTGCAATTTGACTGTGGATGTAACTTGACTGATTAGTGATCAATTCGCTTGATCTGTAATGTTTTCAAAAATATCACGTAAAACGAAAAAATTTCCGTTAATTTTTAATTAAATTTCCGTTAATTTTAAAATCTCTTAGAGAGTGGAAATGAGCACTTCTAAAGTACATATGTGCCAAGTTTTGTCGCTCTTGGTTAAACGGTCTGATTTATACAGCGCCAAAACAAACATAATCATTTATTGAAAGATATACGAATATGAACGTTATATAAGGCTATATAAAAGATCATATAAGCACAATATTATATAAACAAAGCATTCACAACAGAACGCAAACAAAGTTGAATTTAAGAAACAAAACAAAAATACAGTACGATATCTGTCTATTAGGATAGAGAATTAATGAAATTCTTTAATATTCCTTTGTACGCAATTGGATAATTGTGCATGCTGATTTCACAATACTGATAGCTTGTTTTGGATCATATAAAAAAAAGCTTACAATTTTTTTTTTTTTTTTTTTTTTGAAAAATTACCCCAGATTCGTAATGAGTTGTTGAAATAGATGGACCATATGCTGATAATTGCAAGTTCTCGCAAGTGACCAAGAACCATACTTAATTAAACATTCTGGAATTTTCCAGCTGTCGCCGCCCGATCTGAGTACAATCGATGTGAATCTGGAGCCAATTATAATTCGAAATTACGCACGTTTAGATAACCGGTAAACAGCTACACTGAGCAAATTTCGCGCTTTATCCAGGACTCTATAATTCCTAAATTACAGCAATTTTGAAAATGTTCACTCTAATCCATTGATTTACTTAATTTACATCTATTTTATCAAAGTATACGATATGGGATCTCCCAAAATCTCCAATTTCACATCACACCAAAAATTTCTTTGAAATTCCTTGGTTTTGGCAGTCAAAATTTCTCCAGAGGCTAATATTTTGTTGCGAAAACATCGCTTTCTTTAATTAACTTTAAAAAAAGTTCGAATTTTCTTCCGATTCAACAATTATTTAAATAAAAAGGGCAATTCAAAATTAAAAGTGGAAACGCACTTTGACATTTTACTCCTTCCGATACTATAATATTTGTTACATTCCTCTCTTCACAATAAACCGCTTTTTGTTTAGTGGTTGCTTTTTCTAATGCTGCAGCTTCAGCATCGAATAGATCAAGAGAAATCAGGATTTGATGACACTTTTGATGAAACTCCTGTTCCGATGGTATAATCTTTTTTTTTTTTTTTGAATTTCTATGATTTATATAAAATTAAGCTAATTCAATAAAGAACACCCTCTCCTCCCCAAGAAAAATATATTTAGAGAAAAAATCTTTTTTTATTATGATGCTCTAGACTCAATATTCTCAAATATTCTACGCAATCTTATGCCCATTCTTTTCACACGAATTAAAAAATTTGTAATACTAGAATATATAATATATTTACTTTTTATTTACAATGCGGGACAAGGTTTAAAATTTTCATTATATTAAAATAATAAAAACATTTGTTCTCTCAATATTTAAAGAAGGTGAGCAAGAAAATAATTTATATACAAATATACTTAAAAGTAAAAAAATTATAAATAAGGTGGAACGAGTCTTGTTCCTCACGACGCGGTTGCATTCGCAGAAACATATGTGGATTGTGAGTAATTACATGACCACAGCTGCGATACCAAACAAAAAATAAATAATTTACTCTATGTAGGAAAGATTTTATAATGTAGGAAGAGCAACAATCAATCAGCGATCAGGGAGAAGGTTTACAGTAAATTCCTCTGTGAAATAGGCGGGGTTAAAAGATTATGGGGGAAAGCGCAGAATATGTTTAATATAATATGATCAAAATACAGTTTTTATGAATTTTTAAAGACATTTGACGTATGCATTAGAAATAAGAGATAAAAACGGAAGCTCTTGTCAAGCAATTTTTATTTTACATGTGATAAGATTTTTTTGCAAAATTATTTATATGTCGAAGTTTTGAGATATTTAATAAATATTTAAAATTCCCTTAAAATGAAACGATATTTATATTTTGCTCAGTAAATGGCGGGAAAGAGAGAAAAATCTATGTTCTACTTTCTAAGGATCTAAGTGTCCAAATAAGTTATTATGCGTAAATTCATCTCTTATTTCATTCCTCAAAGCAATTTTAATAAAATGATACGATATTCACGATATTGAATGAAACGATATTTACCCCTGCTTTTTTATTCCATCTAGCGATTACACTTGATTGCATTAAAAAAGCTAGAAATACTCCATAGGAACACATTATGTTCCACAGGCGTGCACACGGCAGCCTTCAAGTACAATGATATCATTAGTGAACACTTTCGGGACGGTATTATAAGACAGGTAAAATTAAATTCAGATCAAAATATCAACACAAGCTATTTTTTTCCACACCAAGCTGTAGTGCGAAAACAAAAATATAATATTAAGATAAGGAGAGCCTTTAATGCATCTTCAAAAATAAGGACGCGTTATCATTAAACGATTGCTTAGAAAACAGATCAAATTTGAATTTTGATGTACTAAAAATTACTTTGCGTTTCAGATGACAAATTTGCATTTTGTGCAAATATTCAGCGCACTTTTCAAGAGGTAGGGATCGATAAAGAAGGCTTAAAAATTTTTTTTGCATTAGGCAGAAGGATCATAATCTCGATCTCAGCACTTACAATATTGAAAAAATTGTTATTTAAACGTTCCCCTATAAAAGATGACATATTACTAAAATTCATACCAACTGAAAATAAAACAGAATATATGTTAATATTAGATTTTAAAACACGTTGGAACCGTTTACTCCTAACAGCACACATCACTATCTGAAGATTATATATTACATTGAAAAATTGCACAGAAGAAAGGCATATCGAAGTAGAAGATGTCTTATGGTATTTACATACTAGTTATAATGATTTTAAAAATGAAACTGAAAAAGAAGAAAAGAAAATAATCAATTCAAATCTGATTAAGTTTATAGTAAATTTTCTTACTATTTTTTACTCACAAACCTATCCACATTAAGAAGAATTTGGTTCAGCTATCGAAGATTATGATGACACTAATGTCGATAATGAAAATGAATTGTCTCTTGAACAAAAATTTAAATTAGCGATAAATAAATAAAAAAAATTCAACGAACCAAAATACAATACAGAAATCAGCTATATCCAAAACCATCCGATGAGAAATGGATTTATTTGAAGATGAGGGATTTAGAGGTAAGTACTTGGAAAAAATATATCGCGTATTGCTAACAGTACCATCAACTAGCGTAGATGCCGAAAGAGCGTTTTCGACAGAAGGTAATTTTTGCATAAAATTACTTTTCAGGCTTAATGACAGTACAATTGATGCATTATGTTCTTTAAGATCACATTTCAAAAATTTGTAATAGTACCACAAACTGAATAGTGATATTTACACTTTTTTTGTGATTTAAATAAATAAGTTGTTCTTTTACTTTTTTGTAATTCTTTATATACTGTTATAATTTATAAGTTACATATTATTTTTTGTGATGTTTGTTGTTGTTGTTTCTTATGGTACTTGCCATGGACAAGCCCGCTGTTCGAAGACAGCCGATTTAAGCCTGAGGGGGAGCGCCTCTTGTTTCTATAGTAGCGCCATCTAGGGCCAAGAGAACGACTTAGCTACACACACATCACAACCTTTTTACGGGGCGGACTTCATTCACGCATTTCATTCACAGATCGTAATTTAGATCTGAATCAGAGAACAATCACCCCTGATCCAGTACCCACTGTGGTATTACTCTCGACATGGAGGACTTTGTGACCACGACGGATTTATACGCGCGTCGGTCACCAGGCACGCGGGAAATCTTCGGCCGGCGGAGTTGGAACTCGCAACCTAAGGGACGCGAATCCAAGGCTCTACCAACCAGGCTATCCCGGCCTTTGTGACGTTTACACTCTTTTATAAAACTGGCAAATAAAACAAATAAACCCCTTGTTTTCTTTCTTTTTCTAAAATTTCTAATACCGGTATTAAGATCTAAAAAATACCTAATACCGGTAATGAAATTTTGGTCGGGTATTGCAATCCCTAATTGCAACCATAAGACAACATTTACGGAAATTTGAAAAGACGTTCGAAATACTTTAAAACCTTTATATTGAGACCTAATTAATGGCATCTCCGACAATGAGGATGCTATAAATCTGAGCAATGAAATTATTTTCATACTTAAGGAGCCTAGCATGAATCTTCGAAAATGAGCTACAAATTCTCCGATTCTCAATGTAGCTTGAAAACGGGCTAAAGTTGATTGCTGAGAGACACCCGAAGAACTGAGCATACCATTAAAGATCCTGGAAATCATATGGGACAATACAAACGAGATTATGATGTTCGACATCCATCAATTTGAAAAAATAAGAAACCTCAAGATGATAACGGAAAGTTATTTTATTAGCTAATAGTATGCCCTTTGATCCTATTAGTATAATGAATCCTTTTATAGAAAGAATAAAACTATTATTACAAAAGATTTGGGAGATGAGTATGCAATTGGACGAATGCGCTCTCAGTGATATCAAGACATTTATGAAATGGTTAAGAACAACAGAAATATTAACAAAATTTAAAATTCGCAAGTTATAATCCAATGAGATTGATTGGAAGTCGTTATAGCTTCAAATATTTTTCGATTTCCAGGTGCTACGGATCAATTGCTTATTTCAGAACAAAATATGCATTACAAGCTTCGTGATGTCTAGATCCTAAATGAGAACCCAATCTTTAGTGAACGACGAAATTTTGTCGTCAGCACCTGCGTACCTTTCACAAACAACTCTCCAATGTAACGAACCAAAAATCAGAGTTCTGCACCTTTAAAGAAACTTACGATGCGAAGGTTAGAATTATTAGGTGCAATGATTTTAGGAAGAATGGGTAATTATCTACAAAAAAATTGTCACCACGCTAAGAAAGAAAAACATTCTATTAAACCGATTCGCAATTATGCATCCATTGGATTAAGGGGAAAACTGAAGATTGGAAGCAGTTTGTAAGAAACCGTGTGACTGAAATTAAGAATAAAAACAGTTACGAATCACTGGTATCATTGTGAAGTGAAAAACAACTCAGCAGACAAACTCATTAGAGAAATAAGTGCCCAATCTTTAGTGAACGACGAAGTTTAGTTTTCAGCACCTCCGAGGCTTTCGCAAACATATCTCTCATGTAACGAACCAAGGAATAGACTTATAAACGACTTTCGTTGTGATGAAAAAGAAAGACGGAAGGTACTGATGACTTTGCAAATGAATGTTGGACGTTTTCATTCTTTACTAGGTTATAATAACTATAGAGACTTGAACAAAGTTTTCAAAGTAACCAGTTACATAAACTGTAAAGCTACTCATGTAAAGAAAGCTTGAGTAATCACATCAAGTGAAATGTCTGATGCGGGAAAAGTACTGGATTCAACTTCTGTAGAGAAATGAATTTGAGAAAGAATACATTCAGCTTAAAGCCAACAATCCAATTCATCCATTGATGTACCTAAGGGATGAAACTGCAAGGTAGAATCGGCAACTGTGAAAATTGTCACAGCTATTATAAAATGACCTGTACAATTTTTGTACGGTCTTTAAATTGTTATCGAGTAAATTTCATATTTTATCGATTGTTAAAATTGACATTATAATTAATGTTATTATTATGATGTAAATTGTATCTTCTAATTCTGGCAATAATTTTTTTTACTTTAATTTCATGATTAGTATATCAATTGAATTTTATAACTTTTGCAATATGAATTTGCATTTATGTGTTATTTCGAACTTGTGAATTCCTATGTCTGTTTTGATGAATTCTTTCATCGGAAAGGAAGAATGTAGTGACTTCGAGTTCCAGTAATGTCTAAAAAAGGAAAAATCTAGCGCGCGTCTTCAATCTTGATGGGGAATTCAGTCAGCCTGGAAAAGGACATGGCCCACTCAATATGGACCAATTGTATTGACACAGACTGGTCATTACAAAAACGTTTTGGGCAGCCTTCTTCTGGTCCCCGATTGCTGGCCGTTCACCCGTATTTAAGATGATGACTTTCCTGTCATATAAACTTTTTAAGATATTCATTATGTTCATTGGACGTTTACTACTTTTAAGTACAATTCTATCGCGTTGCATTGAATATTATTGAAGGCAACAGGACGAAGCACTAGAAAAATGCGCGCAAATGACGCGTTTGTCATTTGCCTTCCCTTTGAGGATGGAATCAAAAAGTTTCATTATGGCCGTTTCTGTTGATTTCCTCTAGCGGAATACACACTGAAAATAGCCCAGACTATTGATTTCTAAAGATATTAATTTGAAACGTTAAACGAGAAATTTCTTGAGGATTTTACAAATTGTTGGTATTAGGATTTAGTTTAGTTATATTAACATCCCATTTTAAAGCAATATTAGAACTATTTTGGGACGAACCTCGTAATTTTGAACCACGGTCAGTTGACGAGGGCGATACTTGAATAGGCAGCCCCTCCTCTCCAAACTTCCGTACCACACCAGCGGGAGGACGTTTAGCCCCGACAGATTTAATGTGCATCAGACCCGCTTACACGGCGGTTGCTCGGTGGAATCAGGCCCCGAATTTAGAACCCTCCGATCCCGAAGCCAAAATCTTAACACCAAGCCACCACGACCCTACAGAGAGATGATGAGGTAGGAAGATGCATAATCTCTTAATTTTCCAGGTTTATGAAAAAGAACGACATTTCCAACTTTTAGAAAATCAGGAAATTTAGCAAACTTGAGGCAGGTGTTAAAAGTTCCAGGAAAGGAAAGTTTTTGAAAATGTGCTGTATGATGATGTTGTCGAATGCCATCGGGTCCTAATACTGCGATTTCTTCTTTTGTAAATGGACAGCCAGCTGATGTGTTGGGAGGGATGTTTCTGATACAATTTTGGTTAAGAAGATGAAATAAAATTTCCTCCATTATATATTGAGCTGCTTTGAGATGGTCATCTGTAGGATCTGGATTATTTATGACGATTAATTGTTCAGTCTCGAGATACTTCGTTGCTATTCGAGATACTTCTCTGTGTAGTCAATGGCATCTTCTTTTATAGGCTTTGTAAGTTCAGCAACAGCGTCAAATGAAATTCCAGTTTCGTACTGGTCATTATCAATAAATCTCCAATATTTTTTGAAATATTTTAATAGTAGAATTTCCAGAGAAGATATGGTTCCCATGCAAATTTTAAAACCTGTGATCAATTCTATCACATGATGCATGCATGCTAATGATAAGAGCTCTTTTTCAAGCTTTTGTTCCAGAAGACCAGTATCTGAACTAGTTGCGTAAAACACATAGCACGGATGCTGTTTGATATGCCCCAGTTTTCAAGTTTCAAAGACTATTGCAATCTGTGCTTTTCCTGCTGTAGATGGAAGCTTGACAAAGTAGCTGAGAAATTCCTTTTCTATAAACTAGTACAGGTTGGTGAATCCACTTTATATTTTGCAATAAGATCCAGAAATAATTTGTTGTCCCAGCGGATAAAGAGGCATATTAGGTTGAAACTTAGCCTATCTGTTGGCATATTTCTGAGATGTTTGCTCTGTTCTCTGGCGGCGAATTGAATCTAAATTTATAGCAAATTCATCAATATTAAATCCAAAGCTTTTGGTGGTTTCCGTTATAATATTAACAGTGTTTGGTCTGACATTTTTATTCGATCCAATAATACAGCAAGTTGCGATGCAACTATAGTTTTTCGTCCGGGTTTCCTTTTCTGTCCTTTTCCCTCAATTTTGTCCCTTCTGCTGAGTTTGAGTTGTTATCCGCTTCAGTATCGGTAGGAGAATCAAGTTCAATTATAGAATCTTCTAACTCTATAATTTCCTCTTGCTGCTTTCGGACTTTTCTCTCTTATAGCATGTATTTTGACCATTTCTATCATTGATCCATATCCACCTCTTTTGTGCTGTTAAAAATACCTTGTCTTCTTGCAACATTAATTTATTGCTTAAGACATTAGCATGATCAACATTTAAAAGATCACCCATTTGAAATGAAAGCTGATTCCTTAGTTTGCCGAGACGATAAATTTCGATCCTTGTTTATCTTTTAAAGCTGTCACTCTTTGAATAACATTTCAAGCTTTATCTGACAGTTTTGCTAGTATCTCATATGTTATAATAGGGATACTTAACGTTCTGAAATAGTTATATATCCACGCATACTTTTTTGTTTTTGTTTTAACGTTACGTTAGAAACTTCACTAATGTTGAGCAACTTCTAAATAACGTTTAAATGAGCTAACATTTAACCTGATATTTTTTTTTCGTACAAAGGAACAAAATGGGAAGATAAAAAAAGATAGTATAATCATAGTTGAAAAATAAGCACCACTCTAGTCTATATGGATATTATTTTTCATGCATGAAAGTTGGTTATTAATATGTGAAGATATGATCCAGAAACTTTGGTACTTCTGTTTTCTGTATGTCATGAATAATAATGATTTAAAGCTTGCTTGATGTCAAGTATGGAAGAAGAATGATGTCGGAGAAAAATATGATGAGGGAGGAATATGAAGTTTATTTTTAAAAAATTCTTTTTAATAAGAAACGGAGGTCGTGGAGACAGAATAAGTGGCTTATCTCGAATCATCCATGATTGATTTTTCCTCCTCCATTTTGAAGCCTTTTTCTTTGATCCTTCCTATTGAAAGTATTTCTTTCCCAACTTCGAGACATAAGAATATTTGCAAGTGTTATGTTCATTGGACCTTCACCATCTTCTTACAGCGAAGGTACAATGTCGACTACCTTAGTGACCTCCGCTGTTTTAGATTTTGTACCGTCAAACATGGAGGTGTATCTCCACAGGCTTTGGTACTTATTTTTTGTATGTCATGTGATCTGTAGCACCATAATCCAAGTGTGGCGCTATTTTCTTATGTTAGAAGAAAACGCCAAAATATGGCACATTTATAGCAACTCTCGCATTGTTAGAATTTCTAATTCTTGCTGCTTTTTATTAATTCCTGGGGGGCCGCGGTGGCCTGGTGGTAAAGTCTCGGCTTCGGAACCGAAGGGTTTCAGGTTCGAGACCAGATTCCGCCAAAGAACCGTCGTGTAAGGGGGTCTGTTGCACGTTAAATCCGTCCCGACCAAACGTCCTCCTGCTGGTGTGGTGTGGAGAGGGGGGTGCCAGCTCAGGTGTCGTCCTCGTCATCTGACCGCGGTTCATCTGTTGCTTCAATCGGGACGTTAATATAACTAAACTATTAATTCCTGGATATATGGTCCCAGTCACCACAGTTGAAGCATGTAGTCTATCTTCTATGGGATTCTTCATCTTATTTCATTTTCCATTTGTTTATGGGCTTCCTTGCAGCATCGCTTTTAAGTGTTTGATAATTCTTAGAGCGGAATATCATTTCTTCTTGGGTTGCATTTTCACTTCCAGTTCTTGGCATCCCCTTTTTCTCCATCAATAATTTCGACTTTATTTTGCCGTTGATAAGTTTGTTTCATCCTTCTTAAGAATGATACTATGAGCTTCGAATATGTTATGCTCAAGTAAACCTTTTCTCTTTATTCGTGAAAATAAATTTCAAATTATCTCTTAATATTCCACCTAAATATCAACTATATCTTCCAGGATTGCAAAAATTGCTTTCTTGCCACTACCATCGTTTATCTATAATAAACTTTCAAGAAAAGTAATAAATACACAGGGATTGCACAGTTCGTCTAAGAATGAATACTTCATATTGTGTTGTTCAAGAACTTTTGATTAGTCATAAATCTATCAAAGGTAAATTTATGAAAAATATGCCATTCAATTCAGAAGTGGCACTTTTAAAAGTACCCAAACTGCAATTATAAAAGAGACAACTTACATATTTAGTTTTGAAAATGTAGCACCTTTTAAAAAGTTATGATGATTTGCATTATCTTTGAATTTCCCCCTCTCAAACCAATGGCCCACATTTTTCGATTCTACATAACTGTTACAGTTTCACGCCGATAGATGGCGTATCTGTCGAGTAAGAAGTTTTTGCTAATTCTTTTTTGTATCTAAACGTTTAGAATGTAAGAACGATTCTGTGATCTAGACGTGGCACCAATTGTGAGAGGTGTCCTAATCTGTAACAATCTACCTGAAGAGGCACAAAAAATGTGCCGAAAATAAAATGGTGTTCACCAAACAGAAATAAGTTTTATTTGAAGAGAATTAGAATAACAAAAATCTCCAGATATAAAATTTTAAGACATATCTATTCAAAATGATAAATAAGAGATACACTATAAAAATTTACAGCTGTTTAAATATATGCAAACATACGTAATTCAGTTAATATTTTCTTTCATTTCTCATGTAAATATAGTAATTTTACTCTAAGAAAGAAAGTTTTTCTTAAAGTTTATCATTCGAAGCAATGAAACATGATTTAGTAAAAATGTGAAATGCGTGCTTTTAATGCGTTTATTTAAAAATAATTAAACGATATTATAGTGTCATATTGTTTAAAATAATCAAATTCTGGATAATTTCCACAATTAATGTTAAATAAAACTAAAAATTTGTAGCTGTTGATTTTCTGAAACATTCGTCTAACATAAAATTGAAACAAAAATTGCACAACATTGTGCAATTTTTGAATTTAACCCAATGTAAAGTATGTGGGGCATATTTAATCAATTTGTTTATAAGAATGCGGCAGAATCAAGGGAAAGGCGAACTCATCAATACGATCAGAGATGCATGGGATAATATCAAAAACGAAATTGATACTGGACTTGCTGCAACGATGACAGATCGATTGATTCAAGTCATTGAAAAGAAAAAGCGAATTTGCAGGATACTGATTTCAGATTTTCAATTAAACTTCCTCGGATAATTATTTCCAAGATGAAGTGGCATCAGATTTCTTAACTGTCATGTAATGCTTTGATTATATTTTACAAAAGTTCATAACCTAAATTTATGATTTTTAAATTTCGTTTCTAAGAAAGTGATATTCAAGTTTTCGTTTTAACTAAGTTGTGTACTTTCTTTGTTCATTTATTTTGCGACCTTACACTTTTTTCAATGGCTTTATGTATTTGAATTAATTTTAGCTGGAGAATTTATGTGTATCCCTAATTGGGCGTCACTCCTTAAATAAATTGAATCTGAGTAAATCTATATACGAATACGATCCCTTGCGTGAATAAATATTTCATACATTTATTTAAAAACATTTCTAGAGTTATAGGCATTTGCAATTTAATTGAACAATAATTAGTTTCGGAATACCAGCAGCATTTGGAAACTTTTTTCACGGACTATACATCCTTGTTGCATGTAATCGGGCATTAAAAAAAAAAAAAATTAATGATATATGCATACGGACACAACTTGAAAATACAAATATTCAGAGGGACATTTTATGCTAACTGAATCATTAAACATTTAAGTGAAGAGGATATCAAACAAAAATTCTTAAAGACGAAAGGTACAAATGACTTTCTTCATTTCAATAAATTATATAAAATGTAAAAAATACGTTTTGTTTTCATGTTATCTTACCTGTTCAATAACTACATTTTATTGCTAAAAATTAAAATCTATTATTTTTAGTTTGTTAAAATTCTTGGCGGCAAATATTAAAATTAATGCCTGAAGTAAAGGAGGGGATTTCAAAACTTTTATGTTTTTACATATAATCTTTTACAATAATGAAAAAATTATATTACTTGGTTAACAGAAAACAATTATGCAATGGAGAAGTATGAAACTTGTTTTATTAGCTAAACCATAAAAGAAATAATTCAACAAACTAAAATATTTTCGCAGATGCCAGCATGTATAAAAATGGTATATATAGTTGGTCAAGTAACAAATACATTCTAAACATATTAAGTCTTTTCTGCCAAAGGGAAGCAAGTTTCTAAAACCAATGATTTAAAAAAAAGAATCTTTGTTAAGTACATTTTAAAATCCTTTTTTTTAGTGTGTGTATAAGTAAACAAATTATTGATATAATTAATTTTTTATATCGTCTCAGATTATTAAAACAATGCCGGTACTTAGAAGATGTTTTAAGTATGCACAAACAAAAGAAGGTAAATTATTCTATCAAATTAAAATGCTGAAAACGTGTTAAAAATTTTTAGAGCTATATTATACTTAAATTCGTAAGAATATTTAAATGAATGGAGAATTTCTAGATGTTTTAATTTTAATAATAAATGCATTTTCTAGAAATTTTAGATACAACTCAGCACAACAAAGTGTTACAATTCATTATAGATGTAGACTAAAACACTGACTGATAAGTTGACCAAATTCTAGTCACATTTATGACTAAAAAGCACTGCTATGCTATTCCGCTTTTCTTCCTTGGACTTTTTCTGAAATCCATGACACCTTCCAGCCATGAGAATAATGATCAATTTGTTAAATTACAGGGTCATTCTTCTGTCTAAATATAGAAGAATGTTGCTATTTTTTTATTCTCATTTGTAGTAAATGTAGGAATTGTTGCAGAACATATTTGCATCCATCTTGATTAATCAGAGCCTTTAGCTATTCAGTTGCAGGGATTTGCCACCATTTTGAAGGTTTGTAATATGAAGATTCTTTTAGAATATTTCTAGAAAAACATTCCTCTATCATGTTGCGGTCGTTCCCTGAAAAAAAAAAAAAAAAATTCAACAATTGCATGATTTTTTCATTTTAACAGTTTTACAGATTAACATCATAGAAAAGAAGTGAGAAAGATTACATAAAAAGAATAGAGATAACACCAACAAAATATTATATTTATCTGCAGAATTCAAAGTCAGCAAGATGATTTTCCTGCCTATTTACTGGTTTAATGTTTAATTTATATAAATCATACATGCAATAAAATTTTTTTTTCTGTTTCTAATCTTTACATACTTATTCTTTTTATGAAGAAAAGATAATTATGTAGATGCTTATAATATTATCCTAAACTATATTTACACACAGTCGAAGTTCCAAATTTTTCGAGGTTGGGCAGAGAATATTGTATTATTATAATTATGAAGCTTTTGATATAGATATAATGAATAATTTAAATTATGTTATTTACATATGTTTAATTTGTTTTATATCTTCGTATATAATACAACATAAATAAGCAAAATAACTAAATGATGATTATACAAACAGTATATATTTTATACATATCCCAATTAAATAGTGAGATTAAAGAGAAAGAAATCTTAATTAGTTTGATAAAACATGAAACTTTCTTTTGGATGAAATTACTTGTAAAAGTTTGCATGAGTTCATGTAATAATAAAAAGAACAGATTAGAATAAAACTTTGTAGATGACTGAAATCAACATATTTTCTTTTCTTAATTTTACACATAGATTTATAAGTTACAAATATTTACATACAAATACAAAACTTCAAAACGATATTCCTAATATAATGTTTATACTGATCCTTCCCTTTCCTCGCATACAGCATTTGGCCATTCATCCAAATTGCAAAACGGGATTTATACGATAACAGCACATTAAATTAATAAAATCAAAATATGCACACTAAGAAGAATTAATGTAGAATAAAAAGTAAATTGAATATAAGAGCAACTGCTAACATATATTCAAGGTCAGAAATTGGAAGAACTAGAGAGAGAGAGAAAGAAATACCTGAAGGATTGACTGGACAAAATATGTAGGAAAAGTTAAACAAAAATAAGTATTCATATTTCTGTAAAAAATTAATTTTCTGAAGAATGATGGCAGTTGTAAAATAAATTGAGTAATTTCTTTTTCAGCCGACTTACAGACTGATACAAACTTAAAATAAATCCTCACATGAACAAATTAGTTGCTATCGGTTTCAAATTTAATAGGCTTATCCACTAAGAAAATCTCATGAATATACATACATATTTCTCAAAATTTGCACCAGAGAATTAAATAATTTTAAATACATATTTTATATATAATATTCATTGTGGGGTAACCAAAACTAGCTCTTTTGCTATAAAAACATGAGCAAGTGGATAGAATAATAAAATGCCCTCATGGCATTTGATCCAATAGTAAGAATATGGTTTAAAATCCTCTGTATATAAGCAATTTCTCCTTTAAGTGTTACACAAGAAGAAAATACAATTCTGAAGCTCGATAAATTAAATAACATAGGTTACATAACCACAACTCGAATTAATGGGAACAGAGTATATTTACTTAAATATCAAATTGCAAGATAAAATGCCACATATGATTCCGCATAAAAGTTAAAAAGAATTTCTGCAGTAGAAAGTAATGAGAACAAACAAATGGGCAATATAAGCTAATTTCTAAAGGGAAAGAAAAGGAAAAAAAGACCCGATATAACTGGATTTCCTAAAATCTATTTTTTTTAATAGCTGCTTATTATAACGCAGCTTTATATCATATATATAAATTTTCTAATAAAGCGCATATGATTAAAGCAACATTGAAAAAGTGGGGCAATATCCAATTTTGTACAGTGTAAACTTTTCTGTTTTTTTCTCACACTTATCTTTTCTCATCTTCAACAGCATGATACAAAATTACATTCCGGTTGAAAAGGAAAAATTTTAACCCTAGCTTTTATCCACCGTGAGCCTTAAAAGATGAGGCATCAACATTAAAATTATACATACTAAAAGACAATATTTTACAAATGGGATTTATTTTTAAATATACAATAAAAATAGAATTACATAAAGTGATTATAATTTCTTTTATGATTAAAAGTTTTTACAAATGATTATTCATCAAGACTATTCCCGCACTGCTTAGTTTTGCTGATGCTGGAAAAAATTTCTGTCATGATATTGCAGTAAATTAATTTTATAAAAAATACGCAAATTTAAGAAATTTTTTTTAACAAAATAGTTTCTAATTACAAAAATAAATAAAACACCATTTGTACTCTTTCTCCTTATTCTTTACCAGAGAAAAGATCCAGCAACTATAAGCAGGGATTGACCAAACGGAAAAAAACAGGAAATCCGAAAAGTGGACGAAACAAAGGACGACGGAAAAAGACGAAATAAATAAATTGAATAGTCAATGTATAGAAAAAATTATTTAAACTACAACCCAGTTGGCTTTTTTTTAATTCCTAAAACCAGAAATATATAGCATATTACTTTTTCCCAAAAGCACTTCAAGAAATATATCGTCCTGGGTAAAAATATAAATGTACGTAGGACAACAAATACGAGGGAAAGGCCAGTGCTTTATTGTAAACATACTTCACAAGTATAATTTAGTAAACATTTCTTTAATGATTAATTTACCTTTACAGCATATCTGGAACACATTGATTTTTTTTTTTTTTTTTACGTCTTTCAGTGACAGGACTCAATTCGTGGTTTGTCTTTGAGCATCAGTCAACATTGGTACAATAAGTAGCTTCATTGTTCAAGATTCAGATGTGGAAAAAGTAAGACTTGAGACCTTATTTTTTTAAGATGAATATTTCTCGGCAATTTGACAGCTTTTTCAGTTGTTTCCCTTACATCCTATATATATGCTAAGAATTTCTGATCTGCAGTTCCTTGCAGCTGAATTTATGTTTTATGGAGAATTCTGCCCATTTGATCTTTAAGATAGCCCCTTTTAAACAATAAAATTGCAGATTTCTTAGAAAACAGAGAAAGGTGAAAAATCCAAAACGCGGAAGAAACATATCCCCGTATAAGGTTATAAAAAAGTGATCTAATATACAGTTTTACCGTCAGTATCGCTTCTGTTGCCAATGTTTTATGAATTACACATATAAAAACGCTTCTTCCAAGATAAACCTTTCGTCTAAACATACGAAATGCAATTTTAATTATTAAAAAAAAGAATTTGGAGAAAAGCAGATATTTATTTTCGTTCCAAAACTATTTAATAAAATATAAAGATATGAAGATGACAATTTTTCCTTAAAAGTGGACAGTAGAAAATTCTTAATAGAATATTAGAATTTTTAGTAGTATTAAAAATTAAAAAAAAAAATACCTTAAGAATTTATCAAACAATATAATATTAACACCATTAGTATTATAAAAATCAAAAAAATAATGGAAAGATTCATGTTATGCATCATTTTCAAAAGCTTAATTATCTAATACGTAAAACAAGTGGGAAAGAGCAATTTATGAAAAACTTCAGATTCTATAAAAATGGAAATTTGAAATGCTTCTAAAAATATCTAAGGAAATTTTGGTAATGTAGAAGACGCTCCCTCCTAAACAAAGATTAAACCTTTAATGAAAAAAATATACTTTGGTTTATTTTAAAGAGTTGTTAGGGGGGGGGGGGGGAAGTGAGGAGTTATAAAACTTTGAAATGCAAGTATTTATAAGTTAGTAGCCTTTAACTTAAAAAAAAAAATTTCAAAAAATTCAAACAATAAAAAAATATAGTTTTACTGAATATAAACAGAATATGTGAATAGCAAATTTAAATAGAATATGTATATATTCAATTTGTACTTTTTCAGGCTGAAATATGAATAATTTAAATTTTGTATCAGAATATCCAAAAATTTGCAAATATGATGACACAATTTAAGATGAACACGAGAACTTAGATGAAACTTAATGCATAATTTGGAATAAACCAACATGTTTTCTATTTATATAAAAAAAAGTTATTTATTTTCTTATAAATCACTTGCTGTTAACATTGCATGCAAACTCCTGTACTTAATGTTGCAATTTTAATTAATGATGTAAATTATTTAATCTAAATGATTTTCTGACAGATTAATTTTTAAGTAGATAGGAGTTTTTGTATATTTACTTATTGAGATAATTAAGTTTTTCAATGCTATTCTATAACATAAGTAGCATTTTCTTTGATAAATAATTAAAAAATGTTAAAATGTTTATTCTAATATTTTCTTAATGCACATATAATCTAATGACATACCAATGAATTTGAATGATCAGTTCAAAAGAATATAATTTTGTTATTCACAGAATTATTTTGCAAATGGTACATTATAGAACAATTCTAGCATCACAATACAACATATCAAGGTTTTACAAGCAGGCTTACACATTCACTGAAACATTTTATTATAAATTGCATGCATTAAACTAATGACTGCAAACATGTAGTGTTTAACTATTTTTCTTTCATTACCTTATAAAAATTTGAAAATAGAAGAAACTGATGCATTATCAAATTAATAAGTGCAAATTGTAACGTTCTATCAAATTAATAGAACATCACACTGATAAGCAAACAATTGTGATGTCCTATTTTAAAGATTGTTTATTGCATGATTTGAATACAGTAGCATTTTAATGGGTGACTAAGGTGCTACAAAGGAAACAGTGTGTAATTTACAACTACAACAAAAAGAAAAATTCCAACATAAAAAGGTGCAATTTTCAAGGTTAAAAATTTTATTTTTTAGCATGCCACTTTTTTTTAGATACATGCATACCAACAATATCTCAAATAATAAATACAAACATGCTAAAATATAAACCATGCATAAATTTTCGTCAAATAGAAAAATCAATATTACTAAATTAAGCAAAGATAGATATACTAAGAAAATTCACTTACAACAAACAATTAAATAATAAAAACTTTTAACAACTTAAGACAGCATTTATAACTATTTTTATTGGTCACTAGTTTATCACAATGTTTTGTTCATATTCCGAAGTGACCTTACATTTCTGCATTTACCAAGTGTATTTTGCAAGACAACATGGATTCACATTCAACGACTGAAACCAATAAAAGAATTGTTTAATTTTTAAGATAACATGTTAACAAACACATATGCTCAAATGCCAATTTAAAAATAAAGATGTTATATTTCTCACTTGTATTTAACACATAAAATTGCAGAATTTTCACAAAAAACTAAGCATTGTATAAAAATAACTTTGTTCAATTTGAAGATTATGACAATAATGATACAAACTTATTATTAAGTATGCTAGCAGTAAACAAAATTTACAGTAATCTCATAAAATATAAACATGCTCTAAAAATAATAGAATGATAGCAGCTCCAAATTTTACATTAAGGAAATTGTTCTGCCATTTTCTATCTCATTGGGATCAAAAATAAATAAATAAATAATAAAAAAACACACAGATAAGTGAAATTTAGAATTATAAGAAGTAAATATATGTTTCTTTCAAAAACACAAATTTTGAATTTCTTTTATATAGCTAACTTAATATTAATAATATAATGTTCTAATATATGATACCTTTCACCTATTATCTTTAAATCAAAGAATGATGACTGAACTAAGTAGGATCATTCTTATAATTTTCTAAGGAGTAATAAGGATGTTCAACAGATTAAAACTGTTTAAGGTTGAGTCTTACAATGATTATAAGGTACTGTACAGACAACTTAAAATCAAATATAGAATGCAAGCCGAGTAAAACGTTTTAAGAAAGTAATATAAAAGTTATGCTAAATGTTTAAAATAAAATAGAAATCTACATAGGAAAAAAAGTATACATTTCAGTTAAAATTACAGTGACATTTTTTTTTGTGTTTAAATACAAAATATATTACACTGTATTCTTTTCTTTTATACAGATAGTTCACTATCTAAAAATTTTATTTATATTAATAAAAATGTTAATTATGAATTACAGTACATTTTAAATATTTAAAAATTATTATTCAATTGCCAAATGGCATAACTCTACATAGTATCAAATTGTATGGGTTGAAGAATTCCATTTGAATATAACATTCCCTCCTTTTCTCAAGATATTCCAATAGCAATTTTCAGATTATTATCTAAAATTAAAGCACAAACATGCACACATTTTGAAAATGAAGAGGAAAACTCTATTTTTATTAAAAGTTATTTTTAATTGCTAAAAATGTTTGCAAATATAAAAAAATATTCTATAACAAAACCTATTTTGTTTCTCATTTAGTAGCCCATACATTTAAAATATAAAATGTGCAAAGGGCAAATAAATAATTTTTTCAGAAACACATACCATTCACATTTCTATATGTTGGTACAAAAGCAATGAAATTAATGTTCCAAATAAAACAACTTTCTTAATATTTTCCAAAATGTATTTTGTAGGCTATTGATTTTTTCCATAAAAAAGTTTAACTACATTAATTAACTTCTCTTCCTCCTAAAGAAAATTAACTTCTCTTCAACCTAAAGGGAAAAGAAAGCAGAGAAAGAATAGAAAGACAGCAGAGAAAGCATTTTTATATCTTTAGCACTATAATGGCTGAAACAAATAATTTATTAAGGTTATATAACAGATGCATATATACATAAACTTCCCTAAATGGGGGGGGGGGTTACAGAATGAAAGTTTATAGCTATCATTTATTTGTAATAATTTTATAAGCTTTTCATAATGATTTAGATTTTGTAAAGTTTTTATTGAAAAAAAATTAAAAATATGTATTCTTTAAATTTTAATATTTATTTCTGTATTTGCACGTCTTCCTTGTAATACTTTTTTGAAAACGAATTATGTCGTTTTGATTTAGACAAAAGAAATAAATAAAATAAAAATGAAAAAAAAAATCAATAATAAAAAATTAAATCAACTTTCATAAGACTAACAATAAAGATCTGTAATATTTTTCAACAATACTTGAAAATTAACATTAGATGGTTGTACCAGTATCGAAAATGTCAATAGTGATACAGAAGTACAGCATGATCAAAAATTTTGTATTTGATTTTTAATTATGCAACAAAAAATACGATTCGATATGGCTATGATGGAAAGTATAAATTTCCTACTGCATTAGCTCAATATATTTAGTAATTTTATTTACTGTCTTATAAAACTAACGCATTCTGGTATAGCTACCATCATCGAATTTGGCGATAATACAATACTAGGTTCTAAATGAGTTTCTAAATCTTTGTTTTAAAAAAAGAATAGCGGCGTTCAGAAATGGTCAGATAATTAAAAAACAGTTTTATCTCTTCTTATTTCTGAAGCTTAGTAAAGACCTTTATTGAAAGTTTAATATCCCAAAAATTTAATTAAAACTCGCTCTTTTAATCGGTATGGAAAAAAAAATCTTATATCTTTAAAAAAATTACAGAAAAGCGTGATTATATATTTTAGGGAGGAATGATAAATATTTAACAAATCCTAATATTTATAAGTAATGGGAATAATTTCATGAAGTTAAAAAAAAAAAAAAAACCGAGGTGCTTTTTTATACTACATGCGAAAGTAAATAAAACTGTCTTATTTCAGCTTTAAAAAAACTATAGAAAAACGTGGTTATTTGTTTTACGACGAAATGAAAATGATTTATCTATTCCTAGTTTCCATTAATAATTAAAAAAAACAATTAGTTAAGTTAAAAAGACGCCAAACCTGTAGTTAAAAGCAAGATAGAAATTTATAGAATTTTTAGAACTTTTTTTATTTATAAAATGACAAGTGAAGCATTTTTTTTCCCAGCACGGGACAATATATCAATTATTTCTAAATTTAACAAACTCATCAAATAAAGAATCTTATTCAATGAGCTACTTCAAAATTTGTTTTTAAATTAAAGCAAAGAAAGTAGCCCTATTATGACGTTAAAAGCGATAAGAAACAAAGCTCAAAAATTTGAAGGAGCAATGACATTGTTTTGAATTTAATTATAATAAAAATAATTGCTACAAGTTATATCTAAAACTAATTTTTGAAAAATTATTATAATTGAAGAATAAAAAATGTATTCATTGAAACGAAATTGGTATAATAGAAAAGCTATTTTTTTAACCTTTAAAACGGTGCAAGAATAATTTTAATGTGATAATATACCTTGATGTTATGGTGAAAACAGATAAAATTTTTATTTTTTTAATTATACTTCTAATCCAAATTTTGAAAAATCTATTCTTAGCGAGCTTCTAACATCCAAGAAATAACTTCACAAATTTCATGCTCCAAACTTGAATGGTTTATTGAAGTGGATTGTTCTGTCAATCTTAACAAAACTTTATACATAAAGAGAGATTTCACTGGGAAAAATGTATTTCTTTGGTGTACCAAATTCATCCTGCTGTATTCTCATTTTCTATTGATCAGACCAATGTGCACATTCTTTTCACAATTACCAGTCACAACTTAAATAAATTTTTCAATATCTAAAATACTAAAAATTGAAGTTTGAACCTTTTTAGAATCACAACAAATATGGCACTGTACATATTTCCTATTGCCCCTTCTGGATAACTATTCCAGTATTTCAGTAAATGGTAATGCACATTGCTGAAGAAAGAGTGAGTGGGTAAAAAAAGGTTTTTAATGTGTTAGAAACTCTGGATCTAGTTCACCTTGGATTTCCTTTACCAAATTCTTACATTCTGTAGATTTTCTTTTTTGATACACCGGTAAATATATTTTTACAACTATGATTTCGAACTATTATATATAATGTGTGGGAAAACAAAACAAAATAAAAAGCTTTTAAAGCGCTTAAAATTGGTTTTCAAATTTAAACACTTCATGACAATACGCACCCTGAGGGACATATTTTAAATTAGAAGCAATCAATAAGATTGTATGCAATCAAATAAAAAATATAGCCATGGGGAAAAGAAAAAGGCCAAATTAAAGCAACAAATCCTAATTTTTGCAGGAGTATTTAGAAATGAACTAAGTGAAATTAAAAACATTAATTTAAAAAGAAAAAAAGATTTAAACCATCATACAATACAAAAATAAATGATAAAAATAAAAGTTGCTTGAATTACAAACTGAACAACAATAAACCAAAGGATTAAAAAAAACACATTAAATTTGCAATTTAAAATGAAACAAATTTAGAGAAATTAATTCAGACAAACATATCACATAATTTAGAGAAACAAACATATGAAATTGAAAGCAGAGATTAAAATGCGATTTTTTTTAAATACATGTATCAGTAATCAAAACCAAACACTTCATAATTTTATAAAAGTTAATTCAGTTTTCATTTGAACACTAGTATCTATTTCAAGCACAAGACCCATATGCCACAAACTTTAGAAAAGTACAGTATTTAACTATGCTACACTGCTTTAAGTGCAATTTTTCAAAAATTAGCACTATAATCAGTGAAAAACTATGAACTTTGTTTCTTTAAACATTAATAATTTGTAATAAAATATATGTGCAATAATCAAATCTCATTTGGACACTTTTCATCACTGAGAATGAATTTATGAAATCAATTATTAAAATTTCCTATTCTTTTGCTATTTTTAAGTATATGCCAGATATTATTTAATGAAAAAATAAAGGGGGAAAACAGATTAGTTAAGGGAACCAAAAAAATATTGTCACATTTAACCACAGAGATCATAAGTTAAGGAATCGCAATAATTCAAACTTATTTGCAACTAGATCTGCCTACTTAAAATCAATTTGGTTAGCACTTTTAAAGAGTTTCATGACTAATTTTTCATATGCTTTCTGCATTCTAACTATTTATAAAAGCCATATTTGAAAACAGAATGAAGAAAATTGCAAAGCTGATACATCAACAGATCAGAAATCTTAAGATTTCACAACAGTTTAAATTGTCTCATACATTCAACACTATTTAAAAAACATAGAATTCTTTGAATGTATTGTTGATGCTCATATAACAAATGTTAATTTTAGAATTAAGGAATATAAAAATTTATATGTAAAATCATTCAACAAATTGTAATAAACTTAACCAAATAAAGCTTAATCTGAATTTAATGAATTAAAGCTTTTATTAGATGCCATTGAAACAAGAATTTGCTGAAAATCAGCCAATTCCTGGACTAATACTTCAGATTCAAAAGTGTTATCAGAAGTTGCAGCTTCTGAAGCAATTGAACTTCTCTCATTAGAAACACCCACCTGTGTCTCATCCTTTTCTACAGTAACACTTCCAGGAGATTCATCAGCAGCTGCCTTAGACATATTAAGAAAGCGTGTAGATACAGTACATCTCTGTGCATTCTTATCAGGTGCATTTTCAGGTGTAATATCAGATCTTGGTGGAACAGGAGGCTTAGAACCAGTATCTTTCCTGTGAAGAGCTTGAGGTGGCAATACTGGTTTATTTGGAGGAATGGGAGGAGGAGCTCCTCTTCCGACAGACAATTTTTTTGCATTTGCTGCGACATTTGGAGATACTGCTGTTCCTGCTTTATGCACTGGAACAGCAGATGCACTTTTAATAGTTCCATAAGCTTTAGTGTTTGATGGTGATGTCAAATCACTTATAACTTTTTCACTTTCTGGTGGCGACAGAGGATTTTCGGCATATTGAGGACCAGGAGGGACAACTTGAAGTAAAGTTCCTACATTCTCAGGGACAGAAGGTGAAGTTAAAGGAGCGGGAGAACTAGGTTTTATAGTTTTGGATGTAGTTTTTAATCCAGATGTGGCTAAAGGAGGACTGCACAAAGGTGATAAAACTGCACTTGAAGTAGAATACACTGGTTTACCAGGGGTAATTTTGGTAGGTGCTTGTGGTATTAGGCCAGGTGGCTTAGCAGGCGTAGCAGGAGCAGGTCCTGTTTTAGGGCAAACAGCACGTGCAACACCTCGAGGTGGACTTACAGTTGGAGAAATTGTGGGAACAGCTCGAATAGGAGGAGTTGAAACCATTGTAACTATAGTACTTCTTACTCCTTCTCCCAACTGAGATTGTGAACTAAGACTAGAATTAGCAGCTTGTTTTTGAGATTCTGAGATTTCTTCCTGCAGCCTTTGAATTTCAAGAGTCAATTCATTGTTCCTTGATTCTAATTCTGCTATATCTGCTTTAAACTGTTCTCGTTCTATTTCAAATTCACACAACTGTCTTTCCAGTTCTGCTTCCATCTGCAAAGATTTCTTGCTTTCCTCTTCTAATCCATCAACCATATCAGCAATTCTTCCTTTTTCATCACAAAGTATCTGCAAAAAAGAATTCAACAAATTATTTTTTTAAATTTTACAATGCAAAGAATAGCAATGCTATTTATGTATTGAAATTAATTAATCCATAAACAGAAAATCAATGAACAAATGTTTAATCTCAGCACACAATTATTAAGCATTCTCAAAAAATGTAATTATATTTGTTTCCATTAAATATTTTAACATTGATATATTGTTTACAATATTCTGTTTTATATGCATACACACTTAGCTATAATAAGTAGGCAAACCGATCATCTTATTTTTTTTTTTTGTTTAATGCTAAATATACAAATTAAAAACACTAATGAATTCTTTGAAGACCAGATAATTGTGGCAAAACTCATTCTGAGTATTTGTTACTAAAGTTTAAACAACAGACAAAATTGGATACATTTCTTTCCATCATGCATTAACAATGAATATCCTTTTGTCTCAGCATCAAGACTATTAAATAGCTTGAATAATTACCTGCTATTATGTTGGGATTGGAAAGACAGATTATAAGAAAAGGAAGTCTCATATAGTCGCCTACTAACACTAGAGGCTTTCATACATATTATACAGAACTACCTACTTCTAATAATTAATTCCTTTGTTAAACAGTTTTTTTTTTTTTACATCTTTTAAAGAAAATCAGAGCCATTTTGAGGTAAATTAGTAGTACCCTTGGCAGAACTGCCCAATATTTTCATTAATTTTTTTCATTTTACCCCCTGCCCTTTCAGAAGGAAAATTGCCTTCCTGCAATTTTTTACTAAACAGATTTAACACATTAAAAAAAAATTAAGTAAGTTTAATAAAAATGATGTATTTAAAAAAAAATAATATGTAATTAGCTATATTTGTGAAAAGCACAGAGTATACAACAAATGTATTGTACAAATGTATTGATACAACAATGATGTATTTTTGAAAAATAATATGTAATTAGCTATATTGGTGAAAAGTACAGAGTATACAACAAATTGACAACAAATAAATAAAAATCGGTCATATTTTGTAACAAAGAGTAAAACAAAATCATTATTGGTCTTAAAGACAGCTATAGAAATCTGATATTTGTGTGATGCATAATACAGAACTTTCCTATCTTACTAATTTTTTTTAGCTGTCTGTTTGATTATTGGGAATAGCTTAAAAATAGAATGGAAAATTGGCAAGCAAAGAATTTATTCTATTTTCCAAAAAATGATGTAGATCTAGTTAAATTGAGGATGTTGAAGAAAAGATAAGTTTAAGCATTTGATTTGTAGGTAGTCTTTTTTTTTTTTTTTTTTTTTTTTGTAAAGGTAAGTCAAATACTTTCTTTGAATTCTAGTATATAATTATATTTGTAACAATAAGTACTAACTGAAATATTAAATATGTCCTTTCTTTATATGAGGTTTTCAGTAGAAGACATTTTGCATGAAATTACATAGTCTTGTTCCCAGATACAACAATCATATTCTTTGTATTGTTATTTTTGAAATGTTTTTCATAACAAATAGAAGAAAAGCCTTAATTATTTAAGGCATTTTGATTTCATCATTTTTTTTGTAGCTTAATGTTTTATAAACGGAAAGAGTATATGCCTTGCTCAGGAATTTTCAATGTGCTCAACTTACAACTAATGTTCACTATTATTACAGATTATTAATTTGTTGAAACAAACATGAAAACTTACGAAAAAAGGCAATTTTATATATTATTATTAAGTGCAACTTTCTATTTTATTTATTAAAAGCAAATGTATAATTTTAAATAAGGTTTCTACCATATTTTAATCAAATTTCCAACATTTACCCACTTTTGTATGGCAAATTTCTAATTTACCAGTATTCCTCTTTAATTATAAACTCATAATTATATATATAGATGCCTAGAAATCATGACGGGTCTAAGAGATCGAAACTTAATACAGATAATGTAACTTGGCCACAGAAGCATTATGAAGAATAATATCCCAGTCAGGACTGTAGCATGACAGTTTGGGAATAAGCAGAAAAATACTGCAAAGACACTGGTTTTGTTAAAAAAATTAATTTCGTAAATATGGAATTAGTACATATTCTAATATAGGTTTTGTTTGGACAGTACTCTATAAAGAAAAAAATAATGCCTTTGTTCAGTACTTTGCCGCTGCCTAGCTGAAGAGGAAACCAGGAGATGAATCAGATACTCAAAAAAGAGAAAGAAATTGGAGGACAAGAACATGCAATTTGAATGGCTAACAGAAAACTATTTTTTAAAAAATCTGTGTTTGAGATTGATGCATCTTAAGAGTTATCAGACCATAAAGATCCTTGATTTCAATGATGACACAAGTTCTACGGCAGTTGTAATAAATGATACTATTAAAAGAAGGAATTTTTGTTTAAAAAGGATTACAAGATTAAAAAAAATGATAATTTTTATGTAGCAGAAATAACAGATATGAACGATACAGTATTAAACATCCAAAAAATTGCACATTCAAGAAAGCTTCTGTATGTTCAAGATATTGTTTGATACTGAAACAAGGAAATATGTCATCAGCACTCATGTGCTAGTTATTAAGGAACAATTATATCCCACAGTTTTAATGAGAGCAAAAAGCAAGGAAAGACAGCAACATTACTCGAAAAAATAGCATTTTAAAAGAATGTTCGTATTTACATAGAGAAAAAAATAAAATGAAAATACTTTAAGTATTACTTAGAATTCGGCAAGACAAAATTGACATATTAAGTGGTGATTGAAAAGACATTGACTACCTCTCAAGCTCTTCAATTGTAAGTTGCACATCATTAAGAACTCGTGTGAAACAAAACACAAAATAACGTTTTTTGCTATCACAATACAAACAATTTAATGATTACTTAACAAAAAACATTGCGAAGCAAGATTACTTTTCATTTTTATTCGTTTATTTTTTCCAATTCATATATTTTGGCATCTATTTCTGAAATTTCAGCAGAATTTTTAGTCATCAGTTTAATTTTCTTTCCTTTCCTTTTTTTCCCCCTTTCTTTTCTGCAACAATTTTATTTGCAATGTTTCTTAGCATTTGTTGTTTTCCTTTTCCTTACATTTTTTTCTACTTTCTAAAGGTTCATAATAATTTGCATACTGAAGCATACTGAATACTAATTTAGCATACTGAAGCAATCCATTTTCTATAGCTGCATTGCTATGCGACAACACAAGAATTTTTATAATTTCCCAAAAATTAGGAAATTATTTGGATTTCAAAACACAGCAATAGAAATCATCTAAAGGAATTTTTGTCATTAAATGAATCAAGCTGTTCCTTGGATACACTTTTTTCAGGAAAATTTCAAACTGGATCATTGTACATTCTGAACATGGCAAGGATATTTCTGTTTTGGAATAAAGAAGTTCAAGCAATTCAGATAAATTGAGTTATAATTATGCCCATATTCAGTTTTCACATAATAATGCACTGTTTTCAATAAATGTGGATTTAAAAAAGATGCAGCTTTTAAAACAGCAAAATTTTTAGACATAAGTATTCTTTACCAACATAAAATACTCTGCTAAAAAGCCTCTTTTTCAGCTTCAGTAACTTCACTAGTAATCAAGTAACTTATAATAAATCTTCCAATATCAGTATTTTTTTTTTTTTTTCAATCTTAAGATTTCTAGGATTATCAAGCTCTATCAATAATAAGCTGCTTCACCAAAGCATACTACAAATTTTTTATTGTTTAAAAAATACTTAAAGAGATAGATGAACAAATGGAGCTAATCTGTAACAAATAATGAATGATATTTTTGGATGACTTACATTTTGGCTATTTCACTATCAGCAAACATATGTGAAAATATATCCGATATATCACTGAATGCGTTAAAGGACGCATATGATGAACCACGTTTTAATGCCCATCATCTTAAAATTTGTGTTCATTAACTTAAAAGTTCAAAATTGGCTTATTTTCAAATTTGACGTTATCGGACTTGACATGTCATCTTCTCCTATATTCCTTTCAGATACAAAGACCAATATCAAGGATGACTTTTTTGAACTAGCATGCAATTTTGCTATTCTGGCATGACTAGTAAAAACTTATTTTTATTTAAGCTTATTAACTTCTTACAAAGTGAGCAATACGTAACAACGAATTTTGCGGAACTTTTCTAATCCATTCAACAAAATCAATATTTTTATCCCTCAAATCTGTATAAAATACAGAATTAGTTGTTGTTTTGTTTAAAAAAAAATGCTTGAACATAATATGCAATTTGTCAAATAATACACAAACTCTTCAAGAAACTCACTTGAAAGACTAAACACCACTACGATGCCTCCTCAAATTGAATGTTCGTTGTTTTTTCATAGTGGGGAGCTAGTAGCTATACTCTATTTCACCCTAACTTGGCAGTATTGTAAAAGGCAGAAAATGTGACGCTCCGCGTTGGGGAAGAGTTCCCCATCAATTTTGACTTTAAAATAGCTAAAATGCACCGAAATTTGTCAAATAATATCTTAAATTACAGAAATCTTTTTTTTTTTTTTTTAAAGGATGTATTTAAAATTTTTTCCAAGGTAGAAGTGCTTATCTGTTAAGTATTTTGTAAACAAAGCGAACGAATAAAACCAAAAGAATAACATAATGAATTTCACTTTAGTAGAACCGGTCTTCAAGGTCGAATATTTGGCGCGCTTTTCTTGTACGTTTCCGCCAATTTCGCTTCATTCACTTCGCAACCGTTATTATCATTACTCGTACTTTTTTCATTCTTGCTTTTTTACCAGCGAGACTGATATTTTTGATACTGTTAGTAGTTATTAGTTTTGATTGTTGAATATTTATTCAATTCGTTATTTCTATTCACTTCTAAAATGTCTGAAAAAGTATTATCATCGACTACGCTATAGATACCTTCAAGACGAGTGAAACCAACAAAAAATGCAGCACGCAGAAACATTAAATGTTTATTCTTGACTCCGAGAATAAAATCCTCAAGATTTTATCAGTCAAATCGTCGATAGATTTTCGCATCTTATAAGTGTTTCGCAAAGAACAGTTTTTCGTTTGAAAAAGGAAAAGGCATCCAGTCCTTTAAGCACCCCTGGAAAGAAGCGACCAGGCTCTGTAGGTAAACATTCAAGTCTTGTAAAATGTAATGATTTTACATTATCCTGTATTTGGCGAAAAATACATTCATTTTTTCGTTAAAAAGATGAGAACGATGATACAGATATCTTCTCGAAAAACATTAGCCGAACTAAGATTTACAGAATATTGAAAAACGATGAAACGAAATGAAATAACTTTAATGATTTATTAAAATAATGTATCAATAATATAGAACAAAATAATGAAAATACGGAAAAAACTAATTCTCTGATTTAAAATGATAATATAATAAAGTTAATTAATATTTACTATTCGGCGAAAAATTTGCGAGATAAAGTTTCGTCAGCGATCTGCATTTCTAGTAATATACTTTATACTTTAAAGTAATCCAGTTCCCCCCACAACGACTGTGATTCGACATACCTAGAATATACACTATTGCCAAGTTAGGGTGAAGCAGAGTATAGTTGTAACATGTATTTTACACAGTGATTTAAAAAAAAAATTGCTGGAAATTTTATTAAATATTGTTTTTAAGAGTGAATCTTTTAAATAAATACAGTTAGTGCCCTGCTGAAACGGGTAGTGAGAAATTGTGATGTGTTCCATTTTTACTCCTTAATAGAAAATTAAATTTTTTCGTCAATTTCATTTAAGATAAATTAATTGATCTCGTGAAAAGAATTGTATTTATTTATTTTGTCTATGTATATAAAATTCAATTACATTTTTAAAAATAAGTCTAACAAATATTGGTTTATAAATCAATATAAATGCCCAACACCATTTTTTAAGAAAAACTGAAAAATCTCGAGTCTAACTGAGTTATAATTATGATTATTGTATTTCCGAGAACTTTCAATTTCGTTGCAAAAGTCGGGAATCATTTATCTAGCAGCTATTACAAAAATCCGCAAAACTCTCTTCCCAACCATGAGACTAACAGAGAAGGGAAGAAATTTTACAGTAAATATGAGTCTGGCTTTCACGGAACACAATTCATCAAATTATATAATATAATTATTATGAAATAATAGGAACATGTAATTAACTCTAAAAAATTTCAACTTGAAATGATACTTTCTTTAGAATGGTTTAAAAACTCTCAGTAATAATAATTTACCAGAACTGGAAAAATGTTACCTGAGACAATCGGTCACATTTTTGTTTTTCTTCAGCATATCGAAATATTAATCTCTTTCTTTCTGCAAGTAGTAACAATACAATTTGCTTTTGTCTTAATCTTTCTTGTTCCAGCGTTTCTTGCAAACATTTAATATCTTTCTCCATGCATCTGTTCTGCTGACGTTCAAATTCATTTTCTTGATGCAAACGTTCACGTTCTTTTTCCAAGAGATATGTTACATCGTCTCCTTGAGCAGTGTCTTGAGCATGTTTCCGTTTTTCGTCTTCTAACTCTGCAAGAAGCTATTAAAAGAAAGCACATTTCAAACTAGAGATAACAATGCGGTATTGATATATATTTAAAAAAAATCTAATAATTTTTATGAGGGCCAAAATTTAGAATGATAGAAATAAGCACTGACCTCACTGTTTCAAGAGAAAATCTCCAAAATAACTGAATTAAAGCGTGAAAAGTTCATGAGAGAGACTCTTATTAAAAAGCATCACTTAAGGCACAGAAAAAAAAAAAAAAAAAGAGAGAGGGGGGGGGACAAACATCATGTTAGGTTCATTAACTGGAAAAAGATGAAAACCTTCCTTTCTTTCCAAACTTTTACACTCAAAATAATTAAACAATAAAAGAAGAAAGAAACAAGTATTAAAAATCAGAACACAGGAAATAGCAGATCTAATATGAATATCCACACAATTTCTCAAATAATACGTACTCAATAAAACTCTTCAAGAAATTCACGTGAGAGCGACTAAACACCTCTGCGATGCTTTCGCAAACTGAATGCTTCCATTCTCGCCAGAGAATTTATTCTATTCTCTCAAGCAGTTATAGCAGTCTCCCGCAAATTCTAGAATCTCATGGAAAGAGAACAACAGTATGCGAAATTCTGCCTCAAAATTAAACTGATTTATACAAAAAATTGTAGAAACGGCGCGAGTTTCAACGATTACAGTCGCGAACGGCGTTGTGTTGTTTTTGTTGCTATAGCTACAATCTTTTATTCTTTCAATGTTCAGAGATCACTATTTTTTAGGTGGAAAACAAACAAACAAAAAACCCTCAAGAAACTTAGCAATTTAAAATTCCCTGTACTTTCCCGGTTTTCAAGGAAATTTTCAAATTTTGCTCTCTTTTCCCTGTTTTACTAGTGCTATGTCAATCTTGAATACATACATGTCTTTTTTTCTAATACAGAATGACTAAGCAGACAATACTGAATAGCTCCAGAAATTGTGAATTTTTCTTAGAGTAAACTTGCAACATTCCCCCGTTACTTACGATTACAAGTTATATTAGCTTACTGGCTTTTCTCTTCTTTTTATATATAAAATATACATTTTTTAAAAAACACTTTTATGAGTTATTTAATATTAAAAAAATTTCATGAAATTTAATCTTTAAAAAATAAAATGAACATCCTAAAAAACCCCATTAAAACAGTATATTAATTTTTTTATTTAGAAAAAAATGCTGCAAATTAAAAAATATCTTCTAAACCTGCATATGAATTCTAATAAATATTAAAACTATATTTTGCAATATGAAATTATGTTAACAAAAAGCTATTGCCATCCTCACTCAAAATTTTAAAACAATTTAATGAATAATTGGTGCTCTTTGCATTAGTACCAGGATTACATGCAGCATAAATATAAAAACAGTACTATAATATTATATATATATTTAAATAAAAGGAATTGCCAGATTATTAATTAAAATTTTTTCTTATGATTAGTTAATCATAAGAAATTACGCCCTCGAATCAAAAACGTATGTTTTTATAAATGAATAAAAGTTTATTATTCTGTTTATTATAATTAATACTATGTGCAATTTGCTAATTTAAAGATAATAACTCAAGTAACAAAAAAAATGCTTCCTATTACAATTAAAATACAGAACATCACAAATAATAATAAATCATTAATTTCAAATTTGAAAGACCAATTATTAGAGTAACAATAAAAGATAATGGTTTAAAATAAACATTTCTGCTTTAATTGAATTGCAAACTTTCAAAGCTTCTTTCTGCAGAATTTTGAGGTTTGCAATTTCTTCCTCAACCCTCTTTTCTATCTCAAGAATTTTTTTTTTTTGAGCTGATACTCTACCTCCCCTTCCCTCTTGAATTTCTGCTTAATTCCTATCGTTTCTTTTCTTTAAACTCTTCATATTTTGTTCATAATTCCTCACACTTCATAATTAATTATTCCACCATCCGCTTGAATGTTGTCAAACAATTCTTTTTGCAGTAAGTATTAGTTCTTTCATATTCTCGAACAGACAATCTATATTAATTGAAAAATCTCTCTCAACATTACTGTTGCTATGGTAAAGTATCATTATCATTTTTAAAAATGATACAGCATCAATGCAAGAGCACGCCGCCCCAAAATTATTGATCCCTATTCTTTGAAAAATGAAAACCGATCTTTCCGAAAATTGCTGAATAGAATTGCTGTCAGAAGCATCCACTAGCTTATCATTCTTTTTATTGAGATTCCAAAAGCAGCTATACCCTTGAAAGAAAGCTGCACATGTTTGCTGTTGCTATGATAGTTTTGGCTACATTCAGCTCGGACGTAGAGAAATGACAGAATGAAAGCGGCGATCGCGCACATGCTTGAAGCGCAATGTTCTCATCCCTAATTTTCCCTTCCTTTTAGATATTTTTATGAATTCCCCTAACTTTTCCACATCTATAAAATACCATGATTTTCCGGTTCGGTCGCCATTCAAAACAGACAAAAAGATTACAATAGATGGCAAAAATGGTTTTTGAGATAAATTCTAGCAAATTGCTACAACACACCAAGAGCTTCTAAAACTGCATATGAATTAAATAGAAGAAATTAAATCTTATATTAAGAAATAAACGTTTAAAAATGAAAGAGACTAGAAATATATTAAGAAATGTAAAACAGCAGAAAATCAAAAATGAAAAAGGGCAGAAATTGTAAAAAATTTTGGGATTTAGAATAGGTAGTGGTTTATAACATCTTAAGTGTACCCATCCTAAGAGCCTGAAACAAAACATAAATGAATTCATCCTGAATTTTACACATTCTTATTACCTTTTCACTCCGCTGTTCTGCTTCTTGTAGTTGCTGTTTCAATTTAGTCTGAGCAATTTTATACTGCTTTAAAAAGTTCTCTAAAGTAGATAGCTGCATTCCATACAAATTTTTAACAGCTGTTTCATCAAATGTAGCATCAAATGCTCCTAAGCAATCACGCTGTAGAGCTGCCCAAGGATCATTTGCAGTAGTTGATTTCCTTTTAGGATATAACAATTGCTTGACTTGCTCAGCCTACGAACATGGAGAAAAAATATTATAAAAATTCCATTTTTTTAAACAGCAATTGGAATTAAAATAAAACATGAACAAACAATGGAAATTTGGCTTGGAACAAAGTTTAACTTCATAAATAATGAATTGTATCAAGCATAAATACAAAGTAAAGTATGCTAAATAAAAATAAATAAATAAATACAAAAATTTCTTGGAATATTTAAAATTTTGAAAATATATTATATAAAAGAAAATTAATTGATCTCATGAATGATAAAATTTGAACTTGAAAATGCTAAAAAAATCAGTATTTCCATTGAAATGTGTCATGCTTTCTAAACTTATTTCAATGTATACTGTAGTACCTTAAGTACAGCTATGACTATCTCCCTCGCTTGCAGCTCTCCTTCTAAAACTCCCAAAAGTTGCAACAGATCAGGTTTACTAAGCTCCATTTTTGGATGTCTCTAAAAATAACATAAACACAAATATTAAATGCACAAAAATTCATCTTGGAAACAGAAAAAGGAAGGAAAGTCGGTATGAAGAAATAAAGTATTTCTTTCAAAAAGTAAATAAATACAAAGCATTAAAAAGTTGTTTTTTGGATTGTTTTCAGGATTTTTTTTTTTTTTTGAAGTTTCGTTATTGTAGACAGAAAGTGCCCATCATTTTTGGTACAACTAGAGAAAGATCAATACAGATGGTAATGTTTGGATATACTGGTGGCTTTATCAAATAATCTTGATTTTAACTGCATAATTAAAAAAAAATTATGACGACTCACTTTGATTAAATCATGAATTTCACTCAATATAAACAAATTATATATGCACCAAATATCAGACAAAACGATATGAAAAGAATTAATAACAGTCATACCTAGTACCATTTTAAAAATATATATATAAAATAATGTTTATTAGAAGATTAATGAGATCCTTCTTTTCTTTTTCCATAAAGGACAATATTAAGTACCTGTAATTATATTTTAAATAACTAAATTTTATTTATAAAAACTAAATTCAAGTTTCTATTAACATAGTAGCTCTTCCATTCAAAAAAAATCCTTCCTTCTTCTGGGGAGTCAATATTTTATTTTCAAATAAATAGAGATGTGAGTTACATATTGCTTCATAAAACGCAGAGCGGGTAAAACACAAATTATTTGGCAGCTAACAAGTTAATCAAAGAAGAATAACTGATAGTAAAATTTAGGCTTATTATCATTGGTTTTGAGACTTTAAAAACATCAGTTCTACTATTTACACTAAAATTAATTTATTCATCATTAACTCGTTTCCCCTAAAAAAACATTTGAAAGATGGTTTTAAAAATTCTTTCATGTATAACACAAGAAAAGATAAGGGGGAAACATTTTTTTTTCCAAGTTTCCTTTTGAAATTTTTTAGGGAAAACATTCTAATGTCTTTCATAATTTAAAAAATTAGGCTGTTTAAGATGGGAGTGAAAACATCGTAAAAACCTAGTAATTTATACACAGTCGCGGGCAAAAAAGATCCACCCAGCTTAATTCTACCGTTAATTATCAAATATGAAAACTAAAAATACATATTTAAAGCTAGTGGCGTACATTAAAAGATGTTGTGCCTAAAATGTTCGTAAGGGACTGTCTACATATTTAAAACTATACAAACTTCGAAATTTCCTATGGCAACCCCCCCCCTCCCTTTTTTTTAACGTCACCAATATATTTCTCATGAAAATTAACCTGAGAATAAATTTTCGTTAACTCATTGCGACGCCCTACCCTTTAAATTTTAAACTTACTCAAAATATTTGTTGATAACCTATTTAACCTACAGGAGTAGTACAGGAGGAGTAACCTACAGGTTAAATTTCATAAAGATTGTACTTATCGTTTTGATTTTAGGGGTGTTCCTTCACCTGGAACACTGCGCCGCTAGAACTCAGGAAAGTGGGCTAACTCGGCATTGCTGTGAAGCGCGAAAATCAGTAAAATCTCTAGAATATGAATACAAAAAGCTCTCCGATACACCTGTGTAGCAGATTTAACATGATCCAAGGTGAACTACAAGGAGGCATGCTCAGATTCGTTATTGAATTGCAATTTTTGAAGTATTTGTGGTGTTTCAGAAAAATTTAATTGATTTTTTCCCGCCGCTTTTAATACAATTTACAAAAAAATCTATAGTTATATTTAAAATAAAAAATAAGCTATATTATATATAGATATATATTAAAAACATTTACACTATTATATAAAACGAATGTTAGCGAAATTCAAAATAGAGAGCAGGAAATTCTGTGTAGCTCCCAGTAAAGATTGCTAAATCAAGACATTAAAAAAAAAAAGTTTAAACCCATAGTAAAGGTAATTCTGACACTCCGAAACACTATTCATCACTAAAAAGATAATTGAAAATATTACTTATTGATCATTATTAACTATCTACTGATCATTGAAAAGTTGACAATGCTATTTACAATCTTAAATAATAAATGTGCAAACTTTGATTGAATTCGATGCACTTGTTTGAGAAATATGGAATATTCATACATACATAGTCAAAATGACTTATTTATATTAACATAGAATAACACCAGTAAGTGCAAATTATTTTTCAGAAACACTGAAGCTAAGTTATTTAAAATGTTTTTTTATGCAATTTTCTTATAAAAAAAATCTTATTAAAGCACCTTTATTGCATAAACTATAAACAAAATTTGAATAGCCACTTTATTAGCATACCAATTTCTTTGAAAAAAAAATGAAATCTCTCTCTCTCTCTATATATATATATATATATATATAGAGAGAGAGAGAGAGAGAATATAAATGTCATGAAATTTTATTAACTATATACAAAAAAATTGTGCAAATTTTTCTTTTAATTTGCTCAATTTTCTCATTAACCCTTTGAATATTTGACATATCAGAACATCAAGGATTTGCTTGAATTTATCAACATACTAACTGGTTCTCAGTGTCATGCAGAAGTAAATATTACAAATTATATGAAATAAAAGAAATCTTGCATAATATCAACTACATGCATAAAGCGTTAACTATTCTGCAAAAGTGAAAATCTTGTAAATAAATGTGTACCCAAAGGGTTAATAATTTATTTTTAATCTTAAGAAAGAAAATAAGCACCTGGGCAATATACATGCACTTATATAAAGCCCATTAAAAATAAACAGTTTTTAAGGACTTTTAATAATGCTATGTACCTTGGTGCTTCATAAGCATTAAAATATAATCCTAGCTATCATATTCTTTAATACCAAAGTATCACAGAAGTACGAGATAATTTTAGTGAAGTTGTATATATCTTGGATTTTTTTGTCAAAAGTGTAAAATGTCAGACCTTACAAGCATTCAAAAAGACCAAACTATTGGAACCCAACTAGATGGAACAATTCTGCCCGAAACATCTTATTATTTTGATAACCACCCATATGTTTAGTATATAAAAAATAGTATTAAATGTATTATAATATTTTGAGCTCTGGATTTTTTTAAATTCCATTTATGATTATAAAAAAATATAATAATTACAACTACTGTAGACTAATTTTATGAAATTTGAGACTTTTGTAAGAAAAACTGAGCACATAAATAAACATCAATAAATATAAATACAAATGGTTTTTTTCTTGCTACTTGGAGTACATTATACATAAAAGGGAAATCATTTGGTTAGCATGCGTGTAAAATTAAATTATAATCCTACAAAGTATTTATCAGGAAATCCCTTTTTTCAGTACTTTCATATTTTTTGTAAGTGATACTAAATGAGTAGTGCTATTAATTAAATATTAAGGTAATAAAAGTTTTTAAAATTTTAATTTCATATTTTTTTGCTGCTGATGAAATTATATATATATTCTTATGTTGTAACAATATAGAAAATAATACTTGATTCAAGAAATACATGATCAGCAGCATTCGAGAGATGTTGATACTCTGAAATTTATGAATGCATCACTTTAGTGATAATATAGAAAACATTATGTAAGGAAAAAACTAGCTTGTAGGAATGAGATAAAATTTTACATGATACTATAAAATGGTCTTTTCCTTTGATTATGCATCTAAATTGAACTGTGTTGCCATTTTAAAAAGTTTTACATTTTAATTAAAAAATATTTTTTATGTATTACAAATTACTTCTTAATGATATATATCTGTGTAAAATATTTAGAATATCTTATATTTTAATAACAAAAAGGTTTAGGTAAATAAATATATTATTTGTTAAGATATGAATAAGAGTCCAAATATTTATTTTAATATTAGAATGTCAAAATTTTCTAAGCTCATAATTTCAAAACAAACAGACCTAGCTTAATGAAATTTGATTTCAGAGAAGAACTTTTCACTTAACTTTGAAATTTGATGAGAAAAATAGGGATTGCTATTAGAAAATTTGTTTTCATTTCAATATATATTGTACAGATATGAAATAAAAAATTCAAAACTCTAAGATAACATTAATTCCTTATGAATATATTTGTGATTGTATGATGAACAGTGCTGATAAAAGCTGGGTGGCTTCTTTCTCCCCCCCCCTTTGATAAAAATTTATTATTATATAATTTATTATATTTATAAGTGCTTATAATTATTCTAGAATAATAATATAAAATTCAGCAGTCAAATTTTCTTCAACATAAGAAAATGTTTTACTCTATTAAAAGAAAACTGAATACCTATGATTAAAAAATTAGGAAAGTCAAAGAAAAGAATACAAGATATTTTTATATGTAAGGAGAAAGAGGCACTTCTTTCTTATAATCCTTCCTTCTTATAATAATACTTCCTTAACTTTGGAAATCTGCAGTGAAAATGCAATTCTTTCAAATAAATAAATGTGAAACTATACTATTAATAATCGTTTTCAAAAAAAATTTCTTCTCATTTTATAACATTTTATGAATGTAACACGTTGTGGTCACTAAAAATTGTTCATTTTAAAATTAAGAAGATAAAACATTTAATTAATCAAATAAATGAAACATACATTAAAAGAAATTTATGCCCTAACACTAAGCCCATAATTTCTTTGCAAATTTTTCTTCTTTCTAAACGGTGGACCATGAGATTTCCTTGCTAACATTTCTCCTCTCATAACAGCAGACATGTAATTTTTCCGTTGCCAGTTTTATCCCCCCCCCCCCAGATATCAAACTTTGAGATAATGAGAATGGAGGGTGCGTTATCAGTGGTGATTATGTCATTGATGTCTTTCAACTCGTATTCTTTAAAGCAACTTAAACTTCTGAGGATTGTTCTGAGCCGTTACTTTTGAGGTTTTGAGAATAAATATGTAACCAAAATTAGTCTTAAATAATGGACATAAAATTGAACAAAAGAAAACTATACCTGGCATGTACACATATTAGTATAGTAACTATTAACCTGGTCTATAAAATTTTAAAACTTTCTAGCATAAGAAAGTAATTAATCTCAAAAATAAAAGATATATAAAATAAAAAAATGAAATAAAATTTGACAGTTTTCTTTTTTATAGATTGCTTTCATCTGAGAATATTCAAATTGAATGTGTTTCTTCAATTTATGTCTGTCAGACATTAAAGATATGTACAGGATTTACTGAAAATATAAGCATGCTTATAACTTTTAATTAAATCATTTTCTCATTTTGCATTAGTCAGTGTATTTAAAAAGAGAACACCTTTAAAATCTATATAACCAACATTTTGAAGCATTAAATTTTGAAAAAATTACCAATGATAACATTCAATTTTATATTTTTATAACGTAATGATCTGTATATGTAAAACTGAATATTTAATTCCTTAAACCATATGCAATTTCACATTCCTAGGCGAATTGAAACAAAATTTGGTACAAATGTTCCTTAGTGCTTGGAAGGTTTAACTATTCTTAAATAGTTTCTACAAATCTCTAAAGCCTTAGACAGGGGGGGGGGGGGGGTGTGTGAAAAATTATGTTTCTCTGATATCTTTAAAATTATGTTTCTAATTTCTGATCAAATCTCTACACAATAATATTTTTACACCATGTTAAAATTAAATAAAAAAATTAGGCATTGTAGTGACATCAGTTTTATTGTTTCACTATTTTTATTTGATTTTTATAATTTTTCAAAGTTAATAAAAAAAATGTCAGTCCTATTTTTTTCTATAAATATTAACCTTCTTTCTCTGCTTAATCTCATATACCTTTCGTACCCTTCTGTTAAGATTAAATTGGTTTCTAATGAAAATTTTTATTTTTCACGAGGAAAGTAAAAGCAAGAATTTTAATATATACTTGAAATAATTAAGCATGTTTTATTGTTTCTTTTAAATTTCTTTAACAATTTCATTTAACTCTATCGGATATCTTAGACTTTCAATTTTTTAATGGATAAAGCTCACATTTTCTGCCTTTTTTCAGAGTTCTTACTTTCTTGTACACATAAAATAAATAAAGTATTGTAATCTTCAAAAAATCTGAACTCAAGATTTTGAAAAATACATCAAAATTTAGATTTTCCTCAGTTCAAAATCAAAATATCTATCTATCCACTTGTCTGTCTGTGACAAAGATAACTGAAAAACACTTTGAGTTAGACAAATAATATTTGATATATGTATTAATATACAGCAAATTTGTAGATTTCTATATAATTTCCTGCCAAATCTATTCAAAGGAAATCTGTCTGTCCAGCTGTTTCAATATAAGTTAACACAGTAATTACAAAACGGTGACGGCTAGATAGATAAAATTTGGTAGACAGATTAAACATCCAAAGCATATCAAATTTTGAGACAAATAGAATAAGATGCTAACCATCTACCAGTCTGCACTTTTAGAAGCATGTAAAAGGGATAAAAAGGCAATGACTTAAATATGTCAAATTTGGTATGTGCTATGACTACAGTTATAATTTTATGTCAAATTTTGCTTTCTATTGGTTGGGAATAAATGTGTCTAAAATAAAATAATAACAAACAAAGGAGATTTAAAAGGAGAGTATATGAGAAAGTTATGGGTGGACCACTCTTACTGGTTTCAATTTGAATTCACTGAATATGATTTTAATTTACTTGTTAAATTTGTCAATTTTCATCGTCTTATTTGCCAAATTGCAAGACTAAAACAGTTGTTTATATTCCCAAACCTTTAAAGTAATAATTGGTTACTGTTAATTAGGGCTAAGGTTTCTAAACACTCTTAAGAAATTGAATATAAAAATTCAAAAACCGCTAGACATAAAATTACAAACTGTTAAAATTTTCTCATGGTTTTTTCATCTTTGATCCCATGATTAGAAACCTTTAAAAACAATTGTTTTGTTTAAGATTTTAAAATAGGAGTTGTTTAGTTCCCGAAACGAGTGAAAACTAATTCAATTCAAAGCAGCTTTTCAAAAAAGATGCTGTAAAAGAAATTGTCAAGTTAGCATCTGATTTATTGGTTCCCGAATATTTCACAACAAAATACTTAAGGGGAGATAAAAACTGTAGGTGAAATTTTATGGACTAGTTTTGTGTCATTATTAACATGTCTTGAAGGGCGGGAAGGAAAAGTTCTATTCCCGATTTTTTGAAATGGAGCCTATCAGTGCTCTGGATAGAGCCCCCCCCCCAAAAAAAAAGAAGCCTGCTCACCGAAAAAGGATTTAAAAATTACAAAATATATTATTGCAAAGCCTTTGATTTAAAACAATTAAGGAATAAAAAAATCATTATAAAATATTAAAACTATGATAAAAATTATTCGAATATGCTGAAAAAAATGAACACTAAAACAAGGTTACATTCTTTTGATCACTGGAGTAAGAAAATTTTGGAAACAACCACATTTCAAGCAATTTGAAATTCTTTATTGCTATTGAACTAAATTTAGGGTCATATTTTCATTTTTCAAAACAAAATTCGGTTGAATAAGGGTGTCAAACATGCAGGCAGCTAGCAACCAACAGCGGGTGTCTCTACTTATAATTAGGATGACTGTATGTTCTGTTGCTTTAAAAAATTTGGTGCACATATAATTTGAGGATATCGGTGTACACTTCGGAATATATTTTCAAAATTTTAACGTTTATTCACTATAAAATCAAAAAATATTAACAATTTATATATGACTTTATTTATATTTCTGAATATATCCCAAAGAAAAATCATTCTTCACAGCAAAATAAAGATCTTTAAATTTTAATATATTATTTACTGACATGATAACTGTGAAATTTACACATCCACTACATGGTTTACTTGTATTTCACTTATGAACTTTTTAATCCATTTCTTTAAGCTTATAACATTTTTATCATTTTACCTAAATCAGATTATTGGAAAAAATGCTGGGTTTGAATATTAAGAACAATGAAAAATATTTGAGTTTCAATTCAGAAATAAAATATATTATTTAAAAATATCAAAATGTTTTTAATTTAATTAAAAGTAGAAAAATTATACAGCATAAAATTTCACGTCATTGACAAAACGTTTTTGAATTTTCAAATGATGCAAAAATAATTTTTATACTATTTTAGGTGATGAAAGATATTTTTATACTATTTTTGTGATAAAAGAACTTTAAATTCTTCAAATAGATCCCTCATATTTGATGCCAATATATATTTTGAAAAATGCCCTGACAGGAATAATTTTTTTTAAGTTCTGGAATTTTAAAAATTAAATCCTATATTATATTCCCCATTATAACTTTCAAAATCATCATGGTGCAGAGAGAATTTTTACATCATCTTAAAATTCAAAAGATTGTCTTTTGGATTATTCATTTTTGTACTTAATTTTTTTGTCTACTTTTAATAAATTCAAGAATATATGTTAAGCTATTTTAACACAAACATATTTCACTGTTATAAAATAATTCAAGTTCTTTACATTGCCATGACAAATATTTCATCACGGAATTTTCTTCTATTATTGATGATATGGGTATAAAGACAAGATTTATTTTTTCATAATTAGTAAGTTTCTGTTTAAGTTAGCTTTTAAAATACTTTTTGAAATCTGTTATACTTGCAACTGAAGTTTAATTTGACAACTAAACATTGAAGAAAACTTCAAAGTTGCTTTCATTTTTAAAAATTGCTTCTCTTTTCTGCAATATAATTAAAGTATAACAATATATGATCAATCTTATAACCTGAAAATTGTTTTCTCATTAAAGTAAGCTGAGTTTTATTTGAACCAGAGAAATTTTTATTGAATAAAAGTTATGAGAGATCTTTTGAGTCATCGCAAAAATGATCAAGGTATAGGTTTAGGTTTAGTTATATTACCGTCCCGTTTAAAGCAACACTTGGGCTATTTTGGGACAGACCTCGTAATTTTGAACCGTGGTCAGATGACGAGGACAACACCTGAGCTGGCACCCCCCTCTCCACACCACACCACACCAGCGGGAGGACGGATTTAACGTGCAACTGACCCCCTTACACGACGGTTCTTTGGTGGAATCGGGTCTCGAACCTGAAACCCTCCGGTTCTGAAGCTGAGACCGTACCACCAGGCCACCGCGGCCCTGTAAAAATTATCCAAAACATTCAGTAGTATATGTAAGATTTTATTGATGAAGGATTCTATATTCTATACTCAAAATTTATATAAACATATTTGGTTTCTAAGAAAAAGTTTTTGTATTAATTGTACCTTAATCACTTTCATTTTAAATTGAGGTTAAATTATTGAGGAGTTGACAGAAAATTTGGAAAATATTTAGTACGATATGGAGTAAGGCTTCTAAAATAATATGAATCATATGACATTCAAAATTTAAAAATATTTTGTCATTTTGCTGAATAAACCATTATAACCTAGACATGTAAAATATTTAACTAAAAAATTTATATTGATCAGCAACCCAGAAAAAATGCTAATTGCCAAAGGTGGCTAGGCAGGAATATGTTAAAAAGGTATATGCTATTTTAAAGCTTTTACATTCAGATTTTTTTTAAATAATTCAATTATCCCACATTATATCGTTATCCAATTGCAAAATAGTGAGAACTTCAATTCTAATCCGAATAATTTAATACTAAATTTTTTAAAAATTATATTTAATATAAAATTACTCTTAATATTCCGTAGGGATCTTCTTTAGAGGGATTAAAAAAATTCCAGATACATGTGTTTAATAATAAGTCTAAATAATCTGTATTGGTTGAGCTATTTCTCCCCACCAAATGTGTTTGCAGCATGAATATTACTAAAAATATATATATATTGACAACTATCTATATTTGTTCTTATAATGTGCATCATTTGCATAGTCCCATTATTTCTGCATTATTGAATTATGTTATGATATATTTAGTTGTAAAATTATGAAAATTTAACAGAAATCAAAATTTTAATCACCAAGATACATATTGAAAATCAATATCTCAAAATGTGAAATATCGTATGAAATTCCCTATTTGCACAATTACCTTTCTAAATATTGAGGAAAACAAGATTGTAATGTAGTATTCCATCAATGTTTTAAACATGCATTTTAAAATACTAAAGTACATTGTCAGTACACTGAAATAATATATTTTTTCTAGAATTTAATCTCTTGAACCTAATTTCAAGAAATTATTTCAAAGTTCGATTTAACAAAATCATTTTCATAACTATGTTTCACTGAAAAAATATTAAACCGACACTTTTAATTTACAAAAATTTGACTCATATCAAAGTAAACATGATAATTTATTCATGTAATGCAAATTTCACATAACACTTATGAAATAATTGAAATTTTTTAATAAGAAAAATACTCAATCTTCCTACATTTTCAATCAACGTTATTGTCAATCTCTTCTTGAATACTAAAAGAAAAATACTGTTAGAAATTAAAAGACTGCAATAAGTAACATCTGTCACCAACACCATGTGGTCCCTAATTACCCTTCCCCTGTAGATTGAACTAGCCACACAGGAAAAGCAATCTTTTTGTTCAAACCATGACACTTTTAAGAGGAAATGTATTATTCAGACCTGCCATTTTGGGTATGTATAGCAATCTGATTGCTGCCGACAAGAGGGTTAATACCTATACATAAGTTACTAACAATACAAATACAATGAAATTAGACTTCAGCAAGAAACTTTATTTTTAGTCAAAAAGAAACATTTTTGAAAGATACCTTCAATGTACTGCTGGTCTTTTCAGCTTGTTCAAATTGACTACCAAGTGCTGAAGGCTGAGGTTTGGTAATATTCCGTGCTGCCATAATGTAGCCAATAATTTACAAATGCTTTCATCTGATTTAAATATCAGTTCATGGTTCTAGATAAAAGAAAACATAAGCAAGTTAATATTCAATACAGATATAAGAAAATTTATGAATAAAGAAATAAATTTCTACAATTAATACATATTAGCACACAATTTGATTTACTGATAAATAATATTTGAAAATATAATTATTCCTAAGGTTATGAATAAAGCATAGTCTCCATTTGATATGATACTGAATTCTTAAATATTTTCATTCCACATATAGTCTTCAGAAAAAGTAACATATTAGAAAGAAAGCACATACATAAAGATTTCTTAAAAATAAATAACCGAAAGTTTAGCCACACCCAAAAATTATAGAATATATTATCTCACAACACTCCTTCTACTTGTTGTCATTTGAAATAATGACAACAATTAGAAGGAACAGATATAGCATGTTTCACAAAGGACCCTTAACTTTGGAAACAAATAACTCAGAAATAATGATAATTAGAATCGGGTAGAAAGAAAGCTGTAAGAATCTGACAGAGAAACCTCAAAATTTTAGCTACAAATTGCACCGCTAAATGATGCTGAAGGCAACATTATCTTAAGTAGGCTGTACATCGTGGATAACACAAGCCTCCATTGCATTTATATCAAAAACAATTCAAAATGTGCACCTTTCGTTTAACATGTGTCAGAAATACAGAATGAAATTACCAGTGAATCTCTGCCGTGTTCACCAGAAATTGACACATAAACTTCAGAAATAGCCTCCTCCAACTTGTCAAAGGACTGCTACAGTAAAAAAATGCCATTCAGTGTGTCCCATAGAAAATAGTTAACGAGATAGACTAAATACAGACGGCAACCCATGCCATTTCCCAAAAATATTAAATAATTCTTTGCAGTAACTATCATTAAAGCATTTGTCCAGAAAGTCAAAAATGTCTTCTATACAGTGTGGATGAACTCCAACTTGTATGAACCATATTATGCCTAGTAATTTTATAAATAATTAAAAATTGTTAAAGGTGAAAATATATGTTTTAACTTTTTATTTTAAGGAAATTAATAAAATACATAAAAACTAAATACATATAACACAATGAATCAGTTTTTAGAACAAATAAAATTATAACAATTTATTCATCACAATACAGCAGTTCCAACTTAATTTAATGCAATTCGAAATTTCAATATATATATAAGGTCAAATTTCATAGGAATAATATTTAAAAGAATTCAATCTATATAGCTCTTAATTTCAAACCATATATGCTACTAAATTAAACAATATCTAGATACTATTCAGAGTTTTATTTTCAGCTTTATATTCCCTTTCGTGTGAATATTAAACCTACTCCAACTAGCAAAATGACCATTTTTGAATCACAATTTTAATATATCATTGAAATGCCAGAACATCTGGTTCAACAAGGTTTAGAGTAATGTAAATACTATTTTCTCAATTGCAAAATTAAATCTCGTGGGATGCTTTTTTCCTCTTGAATAGCTGGATATACTTAAGTTAAACATCTGTTTAACTCAACTCAATGCTCCCATTTCTAAACTATGAGATGAATGTTTGACAAATTTAAAATAATCAATATCATTCTTTCAGAGTAAATATTAATACTGCTGCAGTCAAGTATCACCAAGGTTTCAAACAAAAATAACTCCTTGATGTCATCTAAATTGTATTATCTATTGTTGCTATCCCTCTAAATATTTTTTAACATTTCAAAGCAAAAACCATGGGGAGGCAGCACTTATAAGACAAATATATAGTGTGGAAAAATATAAAATATCAAAAATTATACAATTAAGTTAAATTTTAATAATTAAATGGATAATATTATTAAATACTTTATATTTAGAATTAATTTAATTTCTAGTTACTCATCCCCATTTTAATAATTCAAATTCATTATTAAAATAAAAATAATTGGTAATTCAACTTGTTTTAATAGACATCTAAATTTTGCCCACTAGCTGTTCCAAAGAATGTCAATCATTATGAATATTTGAAGAACAACTCTAATTTAAATAAAAGCAGTAAGTATCCTATTGGTTGACATTTGAAGGTACGCTTTGTTCCAAACCCATTACCTCAATTATACAATCAACTGCTGCTAGAATATAATCAGCAGACGAGTTTTATTTAACAAAATGAAAATGAAAGTTTCTAAACTCAAGGTAGATTGCTACAAAAAGAAAAAAAATTAAAATTGAATGATCTTAGTTACAAAAGTAAGTTAATAATTAGCATTCACTCTTCCATACAAATTTAATTTACATTAATCTTCAGAAAGTCCAGATACTGTATAAGGTGTCTAAAAAAGAATGTACCTTTAAAAAAATATTTTTGGGTCCTTTGATATGACATTAGAATCCTTCATACAAGAAAAGTAAAGTAATACACCCACATTTTTTTAACTACCTTACTAAGATTTAATATGAGCACCCTTCATGACACAGGACACTAGTTATTGGTCCATTTTTTCCCATACTTGCATCAATAGGTTTATAGTCATTGATGCAGAAGAATGCCTCATTACTGAAGACTATCCAGATCTGAACATTACTTTCTAAGAATCCCAAAATATACCTACACTACCGACATTGAATATATATCTACACTGAAGATAGTGCAAAGATTTTTGTCATCCTGAAATATGGTATAAGTTGCAGCTTGTAAGCTTTCACTTTCAAACACTTATAAAAAGTCATGAAAGAGTGCTCATATTTAATATTTGTAAGGTAGGTAAAAAACTTTGATATATTACCTAACATTTGGCTTATGAAGGAATCTAACGTCACAACAGGCATCCCAAGAATATTTTTTGAAAAAGCTCATTCTTTTTTTAGCACACACCATATTAAAACCTCAATGCTTCTCAGCTATAAAAATCTAATCAGATGCTTATAAAACTTTGCAGTCACATTTACCAACTAAGCACTTTAAAAGGCAATGCTATTACTTAGGCTATTTATAACCAATATTAGTAATTGTGATCTCAGTAAAAATCTGTCTATACAGCTTGAATACAAAATTGAATTACATGTGCTATAAGCCTAATATGCATGAAACCTAATATCCCCATAGTGCAGTATTAAGGATTTAATATACAAGAATACTTCGAAGATGAAAAATTCTGTTATGAATTACATACAAAAAATTAAATTATAATATTATTCTAAGAACAATTCATGTAAAGGTGCTTCTATAACAGCTTATTTAATAAGATACAATTACCACAAATTTAAAGAATTTCCCCAAATTAAGATGAAAGTTTGATGCATTATGAACGTTGAAATTTGTATGTGATGATATTAAATTCCATTCTTTTATGTATCTTGAGATATATTTATCTTATAATATGTCTAAATTTGATTAAAATGCTGAATAATCCATACAAACCATTTATTTTTTAGAATTAAAATAATACTTAATAATTTTATTAATAATAACATTCTATCTTAAAAATATGTATAGAAAGTATTTAAAAAATGCTGCAAATCAATTTTGCAGTAAGTGAAATATTCTTAAGGCAAAATTATAGTCATTGAGTAGAAAACAAACTAGTGGCATTAAAAATATTAAAAAAACAGTAATATTTTTACTCTCTTCAGAGATCGCCTTAAAACAAATATAAATTTCAAGGAGAGAAAAAAAATATCCTCCAAAACTAGTTACCCAATCATCAATAGTACTTCTTATTGATATATGACATGTAATACAATATCAACAAATTATTGAGTAACAGATATTTCCAAAGAATCTTAATTTACAAAATATTTTCAAACATTATTCAAAATTATTTAATAGACATCTATTATTGACTAATTATATAAGTGAAATAATTTTATTAAAAAATCACATAATATAATTTTGCTGATCAAAGAAATTAACAATGCTATATATTTACAACTTTTTTTTATTAAATAAGAACTTTTGCTTTCTTTTAAACGTCCTTGTTACTAAATTAAACATCATAAGAAACTCCCAAATTTATTTTTCTTATGAGAAGTGACTCCATTTTTTTTTATATTCCTGCTGGAAGGAGATTCTGTTTGGTTTATCTAAATATACTTTCGTCACTACTAGCATAGCTGTAAGTGGAGAATCTAGAATAGGGTACTCAGGCATTTTTTGCAATTCTCCTTATATATCCATCTATAATTTTCACAACGACTAGGAAAATGTCAATGCTGTAGGGGAAAATACATTAATAAAAGGATAACAAAAATTTTTAAAAAAAGAAAAGATTTTGATAACCATTTCCCCCCCCCCTTTTAATATAGCTTTAACACAAAAGCAGATAAGTATTGTTTAACTTGAAAGAATTAAACTTTTGATAGAAGAAATTTTTTCTTATATTTGAAGATAATTAACATTCAGATAAAACAAAAAAATGAAGCGTAAAGATATTAGATGTGAGCTACAAATTTAATAGACTTGTACTACAGGGTCTTTACATCTTACAAGTGGAGGGCATGATTAGGGAAATTCACCTCAACATGAGACTTAGCAAATTATTAGTATATGTTTAGAGTCCTATATTACTTATTAATATATGAAGCTGTTATTGCCAATAAATTAGAAGAAAAAAACTTTACCAAGTGATCCTCAATGCAGTTTTTAATTTTATTAAAATAATTTTTGAAATTAATAATTTTAGATTTACAAATAAATTAAAAATAGGAATAAATTTTAAGACATAAAATAACTGTTCATTATTAAGATATTTGACTTATAGTTAAAAGTTAATTTCTAAATAGTTAAATATGAATACAGTCTTTATAGTGATAATAATTCACCATGGAAAATTTCATTTCCGATGTCAAAAAAATTTCAAATAGGATTTATCACTTCATTTAAAAAATAAAAAAAAAAATTGCATACATTTATTACTTGCTTAAAAGAACCTAAGCGATTGATATAAAAAATATTGAAAATAAAATTTTGACATCTTGCACAGTCAGTAAAGATTATTTTTGTTCATTGGAGCAGTATTTCTTTTGGTGATCAGTTGAAGAGGTTTTCTTGAATTTAAAATGCTTTCTCCTATTTTAGAAAGTACCAACATCTCACTAAAAATTGTCGAAGACAACTAATGATAAACTATTGATTGCATTTTAAAACAGTTTACACAATAATTTATTTCCTGATGAAGTTCAAATAAAAAATATTCAATAGATCAATTCTGTAGATGCTTCATGAAATTTATTTTCCGAAACAGGAGCAGGCTAAAAAAAGAGGGGTACATTTTAAACGCTTTCTTCTGGCAATTGGCTGACTAGTGCACTTTCATACAGTAATGAGGTGAACATTATGGTGGGCTGTAGAAGAAAAAAAAACAAGTTCACCCCCCCTTCCTCCTGTTGCTATAATATGGAAAAATTGTGAATTCATAAAATATATATTGAGTAAAACCTTATTAAATTTGCTTAGTATGTTCAACTGCTGCATAGGGCTTAGAAACCATAAAAAGTGGCAAAAATCAACTATTTTTCATTCTTAAAATTCTTAAGAATTAGCTGTTAAATATTCCAACTTTTTAAGAATAATAAAATATATCTTATCAAAATATATTCAATTTCCGGGTAAACATTCCCTGCAAAGTAAATTTAAAAAAATACATGCAATTATTCCAATACGCAATTTTTAGTTCCTAATCATCACTATAATTTGATGTATATGAATGGCAAGAAGTTTAAGTCTTTAAAAAAAAAACATCAACTTCATCTGATAGTTATGTGACTTCAATCATGTATGTAACATGGAATTGTGAAATCTACAGCAAAGGTTCATCCCACTAGATGGCAGTAGAATCTTGTTTATTTACTAATTAAAACTTGCAGTTTGTTTCAATTCGATATTTCACAACACATAGTATTTAAAGTATGCTGCAAATGTGTTTTACAATCTATAAACCTTTTTGTGTAACTGCTATTTGAAGCATAAAACATGGATTAATGAAAAAAAGAAAGAATAAGGCTAAAAAGAAGAGATACTATGAGAAAGAAATGATCCTAATTTTAAAGAGAAAGGTTAATGCAAAAAAAGTTAAGAGATACAAAGACAATTACTATGACAAAAAAAGAGAAAGAAAGAGACAGAGAAAGAAAAAATAGAAGCTGCTAGAGAAAGACAGAGCAGCCGGAAAGTTATAAATACTTCTATTGAATTTTCAAGTTTGAATACTTCTATTGTGACTATCTTAAAAGAATCTTTACAGAATTTCCAAAGCACTTGATAAAGCAATAAAGAAAACTTGGAATGCCTTACCAGCCACACCTTAAAAGCAAATGCTTATTGTGAGCAATTTAATGAAAAAAGAGGGTGTGAAACTATAAAAGGCTTCGATACATTTCTGAAAATTATGAACAGAAGTTATAAAGAAAAAGACAAGAGAAGAAAACTGAAATTATCTTATTAGCAAGCAAGTTCTTGTAATCAATCCATAAAATATTTTCCATCAATAAGGTTTAGGATTTCTATCAATCAGGAATCGAACATAGCCAAAAGATATTAGGGAAGGTTGTCTGTATCAGATGGCTGTTTGAAAAAGATGACAAATGTAACCATGTATTAAAGCAATTAAGAAGAATGGCACTAGTTCAATCACGTTCATTTTCAGGATTCCCACTTTTTTCTTGCTACCAATTTAAAAGCTTTTTTAAAGTTACTCTGACGATTTTTAAGGCAATTTAGAATACAATAATTTGATATACTATTAATAATTAATTTAAACATGCTGCAATGAATCATCATTACAAGGGAGGGGGTAATGTTTCTTCAACTCTTTAAGTATTCCATTTAACTTTTCCTCGATACTTTCCAATTTTATTTGGATTTTTTTATTTGTTTTGTTCCACCCCACCCCCCTTTTACTGAGCAGCAAAAACCATTTGATTGATGGACATATCATTTGTCATATCAGACAAATGTCAGACATATATATATCATTTGTCAACTCGGCTTTCACTGCTAATTTTTCAGAGCTTTGTTCTAATTGTCAAACTGCACTTTGCAAATATCTCATCTTATTTTTTAGCTCATTTAATCACCAAAAATGTTTTCTTTTTTGTGCTGAATTTTTTAAAAAATATCTTTTGATCTTCAAGGTAAGGCTAATATTTTTGTCTTGTCCCCATTACAAACTATCTCATTTCCTTGTAATTTCAATACAATATGAATTTTTAGAATATTTCAAATAACCAATTATATTTCATTAAACTGTAAAAAACTGTTCTTTTAGGTTTTCACTTTTGATTCTTTTATTACAAGAAAAACCCCTTTCTATATCAGCCTACTCATGAAAAAGTATTTAAAGCACCTGGATTATCCTTAAATAACCAATAAAAAGGCATAAATAGACAATCCAAATTCCACTCAATTTCTATATTTCCTACTTTAAATGTATTATTTAAAACATGGAAACCACAGCTGCCTATATTTAACAACTCATCTGATTTATTCTTAGATTTCCAGTTAACCATTGATTAAAATTTAAATCGTCTTCCACAAATCTAACTTTTTTTTTAGGATCATTAAATGCTTTTTAAGTATCTTCTGCTGTAGAAGGACATAAAAATTGAGGATAAATATCTCGTTTAAACTTTCCGAGCATTTTAGTTCCAGAATCTCATTAATATGTCCATATGTTTGCACTGTTTAATGATCATCCAAGTAAACTATAATTTTTCAACATTGTATTATGAACTATTAACAGAGATGTAAAACATAGTGCAATTACAGAGCATGAAATACATATACTTTGTTAGTCCATAAGTCAAGTGCTTTAAAATTTTACTAGAAAGAAACATTCCACTCACCTTCCCAATTTTTATACTAGACAAATTATTTTCTGCATATTCGACAACAACTGCAAACTTTATGAAGGTAACAATTCATTTCAGAATTTTGAATTTTTATACCATAGACAAATTAGTTTTCACTTGTATAAATTTCTGCACAGGAGCTCAAGTAAGGGAAAACCAAGACAGAAAAAAAAAAGGTCTACTCAGAGGTCTTGAAGTAAAAATTATGACTTTTTTAAGTTTTACTTCTTAAATGGGTTTTGATATTTAGAATTCTTTTTAGGGCCCACAGGAACATTGATATGAAAAGTTCATCTCATGATTACACCCTGTTCTACTAGCATACAGGCTCTAGCAATCAGTAGAAGCTATTAAACAAATTTAAACAGCAAGCCTAATGGTTTCGATTTAAGACACTGATTGCCATAACATTTTATGTTAATTGAAAAATGACTACTGGCTTCCCCACTTATTCTGCGAGGTTATATAAATACAATTAGGATTTCGTTATTTTAGTGCATTTTTAAAAAAAATCAAAATTTAATGTCAATCATAAAAGCACCTGTATTTATCAGGGCCTTTTGGTGTGCAATTACCAATGTTCATCATGGCAGTAATGGTATAATTTTACTACAAATGAGCATGTATTATGTTTCATTTAAATGATATCATTAGGTTAAATCTTAGCATTATATAGAAAGCCCACATTAATCACTTTATATTGTGAAATACAAAGGGAGTATGACCAGCAGCACTGAATGATAGCCCAAAGATCAGTCTATTTTACCAGTCAACTACAAACCCCACAGTGCAACTAAAATATCCAGATATCAGTCACCAGTGACCTAGTCAAAGAGGCAGCTAATGGTGTCAGGAAAGGCAGACAGTCCCAGGAGATTCTTTAAAAATGAGACAAAATAAGACACAAAGAAAAAAAATTTAGTAACAAAAAGGAGTACATAGCTCAATTACTACATTCATAGCAAAGAGCGAGGATTTCAAGCAACAAATAGAAATATTTTAATTTTCAGTGGAATGGCATATCATTCTGACAGCACTAAAAGCAGTACTTGAATTCAATCAATGCAATTTATTTTGAATAATAATAATAATAATAATATATAATTAAATTATTTACTTATTTTAATATCTATTAAAAATTTAAATTTTTGGTTAACAGAAAATGGTAGTGTTGCTGGGAGAAAGAAAAATTAAGAAAAACATTGTAAAATTCATTTCTTAGGAATCCATTTCTATTACTGATGCTGATGAAGAAGTAAACATGGCAAATACTACTGATTTCGATTATATAATCAATGATTCAGCCAATGAAAAATAACTGATTCTGGAAAATATGATTTCAAAATTTAGATTAACACTTAAAATTAATCTGAATAAATGATAAGTACCTTATAGAAATTCAAACATCTCTATTTTCTACAAATTTCCCAGATACTATGAAACATAAGGAAGGTTTTGTAAATATTAATTACAGAGTTAATATTTCATTAATTCCATTCACAGTAAAGTATATAATCATCTGTCATGCCACCAGATGGCACTGCCTAAGCTTTGCCTACAGCATATATTTCCCTCCTATAACATCAACAGTTTTTTTTTTTTTATATGTGACAGTTGTAATTTTTGTGACATGATTAAATCTAATGAAAGTATTTGTTACAAGTCCTTCAGATTTTACTCATAAATAATAACAAACATGAAAGACTTGATGATAATGAAATTTTTTTATAAACAAAAACAATGAAAATATGTTCATTCTGAGCAATACCGAGTCTACCAAAGAGCACTTAATCCTCTCATGTTCCTATTATTTTTTTGTTAGTAAAAAATAATGAATAAAAAGTAACAACTTAGAAGTTGTTAGTTTTTAAAAAGATTATGTGATTATCTAAATCAGATCAAATCCTACCTAGTCCAAATGAAATGTAGATGACATCACAGACCCAGAAAGGATTAATATCAACAGATAATAACAATATAATTTTACTTACAATCCTTCATCATAAATAAATTTAGAAGTTTTTGGACCAAACTGAAATTTCCATATAAATACTAACTGAATAGAATATAGATAGTTAAAAAAATACTCAGAATAATAAATATTTATTGATATTGCAAATTGAGTTTTATATTGCAAACTCAATTTGGGATATGGAAATTGAGTTTTATATTGCAAAATTTAGAAATTAATCAAAAGGTATGCAAAAAAAATTGATAATATTAAAAATTGATAAAGTTAATCAAGGGAAAGTTCTTATTATCTTTAGGTACATAAAAATTAAGTGTATAGACTAGCCAACATAAAAGAAAACATTATGATTTTAATAGTTTTTTCAGATAAATGTGAAAAGGACAACATAGATGGCTATTACCACTGACACAAATGTGATAAAATACTTTTTATCATTCAAATTATGAATCGCACATCTAAAGAAATTTTGATAAAAAGCTGATTTTATACATACTTCATGAAGAAATATGAATAAAATCAGTTTTTAAATAACTACATAAATTTTTTTGGCTGTTTGGTAAATATTATATAAAATACCATTTATAAGTTTTAGTTTTTAAAAAAATTTAGGATGTTCCAATTATTTTTTCTCCTTCAATTAATTTTTTTAAAGTTAAGTAATTTTTAGAAATTAAATTTTTTACTGAAATGAAATTTAAAAAAATGTAGTAATAGTAATTTTTTAATAATAATAGTAATAGTTTATCAAATAAAAAATTACTATTTATATATTTTTCCCCAAATAAAAGAGTAAAATATATAAGAGAATAAATATATAAATTAACACACAAGTGAAACATATTTCAAGAGAATGGGATATTTTTTTATATGTTTGTTTTTAACTGCATCAAATTTCACATCTAAGGGAGGAAGGGGGAAAAAAACAAAAAAAAAAAAAAAAAACAGCAACTTAATTTTAATTTCTTTTCTTGAAAATTTTTTTTTAATCAATTAAACAATCGCAGTAGGAAATGTACAGTAATGTTTTTCAATAAATAGCAGTTCTAATACACAAAAAGAGATAAAAGAGTGAATATTAATCTAACCTTAATAGATTCTATTCTCAATTTAAAACAATCAAATTAAATTTATAAGTATAAAATAAATATCCAAAACATTTTAAAATATTTATTACATCAATACAAGAAAATATCTACTTATTATGCTTTTGTTCATATCTCACAAAATATTACGCAAAAATAAATTAAAAATAATATGTCATAAATAACTGCAATGTTCTCTTGTGGAATTTTTATACTCCAGTATAATAGATAAAAACAATGAATGAATACTAATAAGATTTAAGAATATATATCAAAATAAAGTAGGAACGTTATCAATAACACTTCACAAACAAAAAAATAAGAATTAAAATAGATGTCATAATAAAGAAGTTAAAACATATATTAGAAATAAATGAATGAATGCCTACATTTAATAAATTATTTTTTAAACCATGAAACAATGAAAGCATTACCGAAAGAAACAAGTTTTTGAAAAAGTGAAAAACTAGATAATATAAGACAAGAATTTATATTGTGAGAATCAATTAAAATAATTTAAGGAAAGTAATCATATTCCTTCAAGCATATGAAATTCTTTAACTAAAATAAGAAACATTATCACTGACTTCATGTGTTGATAAAAAAAAATTTTTTTTAACGTAATTTTCAAGAAATACGAAAACGAATATTCATTATATTATGCACTGAAAGTCATCTTGAATAATTTGCTAATAAAAACAACACAAGAAAAAATTAAAATGTAGAATGAACGTAACGAAATTTACCCTTAAACTCTTAGCAGATTCTAATCCTATGAATGTGGTTGTTTTGGTTCGGCTAAGCATTCACAGAATTGAAAGTTTATATATCGTTATGCGCCATTGATTTAATTAAATTAAATAAAATTCCAGTAGTAAATGAAAAATTGTCTGTTGTTTCTTAAACAGAAACATGCGTTTGCCATCTCTAAAACTGTAAGACGCTAATATGATAAACAGTTTGAATACCTCTAAGTGAAAGGTGTATCATAAAATATGTTGATAAAAATAAACACTAAAACGATTTATCCTGAGAGAAAACAAAGAGCCGTTTCATAAAAAACACCTTCACAATATTTCATGACTTGTTTTCGATCATAGCTATGTTCAAATCGAGCATTTATTATTTCCCAGAGGAAAATAATACAATAAAGAGCACTCTCACGCTCTCTTCCATTTCGCATTCTGACGACCGCACCTCCATTCGCAAATAACAAGAAGTGCTGAATAAAAATTAATTTTCACATTTTTTTCTATTTTTTAAAATTTATCTCATATGATCTAAAAATTCTGAGGAGAAAAATTTAAAAAAAAATCAGTATTAGCAACAATTATTTTTTCTTTTCCAGAAAAGAAACAACCCGAAAATGTTTGCATTTTCATCACACTGAAACGTCACATCCAATAGATAGAAAGCTTTCCAATTCGGGATGACGAAGGACTTTTACGAATTGTTGTTATATAACCAATATCAAGAAATCACAAATACCAGTGATCAATACTTTTCAAAGAGAGGTGTGATTCAAATCCTTCATATGATTTTACTGGTGATATTTCAATTACAGGTTCCGAATCACGATTGAAAGTAATAATCGATACGACCTGTCCAGTTAAAGCTAAAGAACAAGAATTCAATAATGTACAGGGAAAGTCCTACATAAGCCCCGTTCCGACGGTACGTTACCTTTATGGCTATGGTCGTCAGTCTGCCATCTGACTCATTGTAGAATTACTCTCGCCTGTGAACGTCAATCGGAAGGTTCCCCCAAACGATCGGTAAAATGAACAGACATTTAAAAAAAACTAAATCGAGAAACCACAAGTGAGGGAAAAAAGGGTAAAATGCGCCGGACTCAAGACATGCACGTTCCAGGAAAAGACACCCTCCCCTTAACTGTTGTTGCAGGACTTACTGGTCACATGCAGACAGTTTCCCATTTCACGAAGAGTTAGACGGAAGCTGGAAACAATAAGCTGCTTATCTCATAGTGCATGCACCAGATTTCTTTCGCACTCAAGCCTACAGAGAAAAATATATACATTCATAAAGAGTTTTTGCAGATATTCAATACTCCAAACAAATTTCTATATGATATCCCTAAATGGATATAAACGCCATAATTACTGCCATACAATTAACACTTTTCCATGATCGAAATGATTTGGTATTCACATAATTAAATTGTCCGTATCCGGTTACCGCGAGTATTCCGCTGCTGCCAAAGACTGTCCAGTTTGTTTGTTTTTTAAACCAGATGTATAATTTATTTTTATGTCCTTTTAAAAATAAAAGTTATATCTTAAATAACTTGTCTCTGATAAATTTCATTTCATAGATTCTTAAATATATCTTGGATGATAAATAGAAATTCATCCAAATGTGAACACTTTTATTAAATGTGTAACATAAAATCTAAATGCTATACATGATTTTTATACATCGTCGGTGATATGGTTGGCAGAGTGGTAAAGAAAACAGTTTCATTTATTAAAGTTTTTTTTTTATAATATTAATTTCATTTTCAATGTAACGTGGATTTCTCCTTAGCGGACAAAAAACGATAATGTTTGTATTAAAATTATTTTTAAAAACTAATTCTTGTTTTTTTTTCAATAAACTAAATTTTTCTTTAAGATAGTTTTAATGATGATGATGATGTCGTGCCCGCGTTACCACGGAAAGGGGGTGCAGTAGCTTCTGAGGGTAAAGACCCCTGAGCACCCATGGGGCAGAAATCTGACTTCTAGCTCATCAAACTCACACACATTCGCTTGCACAACCCCTTTTTACAGTGGGTCACATTCACACAACTCACAGATAGAACACAGATGCGATAGTTTTAATAGCAATGCAAATAAATATATTGCTATTTTAACATAAATCTAAGTCCTTTTTTGCTAAAAACGGTGTGAGAGCTACATAAAAGAGAAATGAAATTATTGGTATTGTAGACTCGAAAATATAATAACTCATAAATTTGCTATAAAGTTGTTTCAATAAAATGCCGATAATACTTGCGGAATCTCTAAAAAATCGAATAAAAATGAATTTTCCGAAAATAAAGGAAGATGAATCGATGAAAAACCCGATTTTTGACTGTCAATCATTTATATCCCAGTTTGTAATGTCTGAATATTGTTTGTATTAGAACTGTAAGCTATTTTTTCAGAGAAAGTTTCAATAAGAGAAACGCACATAGAATATATTTTTTAAAAATCATAAAATCTCATTAATTACAAAATATTTATTACAAAATAAAAGTATCTTCAATTTTTTTTAAATGTTAAAATAAATGTTATATTAAAAGAAAATTTTTAATAAATTGGTATCGTGTATATAGTAGGGCGCAGCTAAATGTGGTGTTTGTGACTCTCAAAACTTTATGGTTTTTAAGAGTTAAAAAACGTAACACTAAAGATAATATATTATTTTACTAATATAAATAATAATTATATATAATAGCATTAATAATTTCATATCTAAAAATAAATCTATAATTTCAAAATACTGTTCAACAAAACCATGAAAGGTTTTAAAGACCATAAATTGTAAAAGTTTCATCTAACTTTTGTATATTTTATCCTTTAACCAGGCAATCCAATAGAGATTCCTATGAATCTCGGTGAATTTATGTAATTTTCAAAAAAAAAAAAAATGTCTTCTGTTACTTAGCGGTTTAAATACACAATTTCTAAATAAAATCTTTATAGCGATATTCATTAAAATGATACTATCTATGGTTTATGGTTTATTTTAATCATTAAGAGCGTGAAAATAAAGCGGAATCTAAAAGATACTCTTATCTAATCCACATAGCACATAAAATTTTATTAATACTTATATATAACAATATATAATTCCTAGGTTTAGTTCTTGCATAGCATTAAAAAAAACTTGAATATATCCGATTACTTAAATACTTTAATACTGTTTACACTTACTTTTATAATACAGATTACTAAGAGTTGAAAAACATTCAAACAATAATAATGTATAAGTTAATAATTTAATTCTGCTAAATTTAATAACAGAAAAAGAATGCCGTCTAAAAGATTCCTGCCCCCCAAATATCCGATTTAATGAGTATCAATAAATAATAAATAAAAATAACTTAATAGGAAAAAAGTTTTTTTTTTTTAATTTACTTAAAAAAACTATAGGCTTTTTAATATCTAAGGCTTGTTTTTCATCGGAATCTGCTGACAATAATTGGTGAAGTACCTGTATCTTGTACGGATGCAATTTCAGGATTCCGTGCAGAATGCGTCAGATCGAATGCGTTTGGGGAATTCCCGGTACTGTCTCAGCTTCCACGTTGATATCTCGGCTACCAAATTTCACATGAGACTTTATATAACAGGGACGTAATCCGTACTGACGGATGGTCTGTCACTTCGTAGTCGATCTTCGAAACTCCTAGCAAACGGTGCACTAAAAAAAACGGCTTCCTCAAAACGACGCACCAATTCAGTTACTCATTCATTGAAAATGACTTTTATTCACCTTGTTTCCTTTCATCGAGTTGAACTTTCACAAAGCTTTAGTCGTGGATTCACCGTTTTTATAGAAAAATTTAACCACTAATACAAGATCCAATAGCGATAACATGCTGCTGCATCGAATGACTGATTCATTTCCAGCATTGTGTTTTATTTCTGCCCTGATTTGCATAAACCGTCTCTGTTTGACGTGTGAGGGTCAACTATCGGCCATTTTTCAATCTTTTTTTTTAATGGGAAGCAATTCAAAGACTTTTTGAACATATTCCCTCAAACAGCAATTTGTTTTTTAGTATTACTTTTTTCTATTATGATTTTTTGAAGTATGCACGAATTTATGCCGCACCCTGTAGTTCTAAGTTCCAATTTTTATAACTGAAGACAGAGAGAACAATATATTAAACATTAAAACAAACTTTTAATCCTTCATGGCACAATAGTAAAGTCTAAGCGGAATTATAAATTCCTAAACAAAGAAAGTGACCAGTATGAAACGATTAATAATAAATTATTTTTATTTTTATTGAACTAACTTGAAAGTATTTTCAGTGACTGAATAGCTAATTGATTCGTACTTTTATAATTCTAAATGGGTTCTAATTATATAAAGATTATTTATAACAATTTAAAAGAATTTCTTATCAATTATTCTTGATTAAGCAAAAAAATAATGTTAAAAATTCAAATTTGTGCAAAATAAAAGGAGTTCAAAAATATAATATGTGTTGCAGATCCAGTTTTGAGTAACAAAATACTTTTATAAAGCATTTAAAAAACAAAACAAACAAAAATTGGTATGCACATTATGTAGAACTGATAGCTTCGTGAAGTCGAAACGCATTGCCTTGATATGATGAAAATTTGCGATGAAGTTTCTGTGGAAACTCTTTAAGTCTTTAATTTTAATATCAGTGAAATGTTTCTCTAGGCTGAAATAATCTCTTCTAATAATATAAGAGAATTATTTCACATGCTTCACTATAGGTCAGAACTCTATAATCAATTAATTTGCTACTACCAAATTTGGCACAAAGATACTTTAGAAGATGTGAATGACCTAAGTATCAAGTTTCTTGACATCCTTTCACTAGAGCGGACACTACGTAGGTCTAAATAGGGTAACTTTAATTATAACCACCCTGTATATTGTAATAATAGTAATAATTTAGTTAAATTAATAAAACTAAATATTCGTTTTTTGCTTAAAACTGTTGTGATATAATTGTATTTCTGATTAGCTATTTTGAATGAAAGCAATATAAAGGAAAATTGTTTCAAATTGAAATTTCTGAACTAAATAAACTTTGTAAGATGAAATTAAATTGTAAGATAAATATAAGTTAAAATTGAAGTTTCGAATGCATAAGCCTTGCAAATTTAAAGTTAAAAGGATAATGGTTTCAATAATTCAATAATAATTTGAAATAAAATTAAAACACAGATGGCATAAAAAGCATATATGAAATTAAGACGTACAGTGGGTAAAAAAAGTTTCCGTACGCAGATATGACTGTTAATGAAAGTTTAATATTTGATAAAAAATAGTTTGCAGTGAAAATGAAAATTTGGAAATTTGTTTAACACAGTTTCATTTAATAGTTTTGAATATTATAAAGAAAAAAATACGGAGAAATTAAATTCTAAAACTGAAGGAAACAAAAATGTCATTGATAAAGAACGAAAAAGGTTCCGTACGATATTTACATAGCACATGAAAGATCTTTTTCATGTTGACCAAATTAAATTTAAAGATCAGTCGGCCCTCCTTTGGCTATATCATTTCTCTCAGGCGTTGTGACATAACCCCGTAAGTGTTTTTGTTGTTTCTGGAGAAATATTGCACTAAATGACCTGAATGGCCTTCTGGGTCCAATCTTGTTTTTTGTGCCATATTTTTAAAAAATAATTCACAACTGATTTCTTCCCGTAAATGCTCTATAGGGTTTAAATCGGGAGACTGGGGAGGACTATGAAGCTGTTGTTTAACATGATTGGTCCGGCTTAAAATTCAGTGATAAATTAATGACTGACCAGTGTTGTCTTTTTCTGAATTTTATATTAACAATGCAAATACAACACAAAACATTAATATAAATGACAAGAATTTTAGTTATTATGGGTTTCATTTTTTAATTTTCAGTATGATTATCCACGCCAGTTGTTGTCGAAATCCGTACTTCATCTGTCGAGGTATCTTTGTTTTACATTCGTGATCACATGACCGCACATGCGCCAACATCCTGCCCAGCCTTGATAAGTTCACATGCAAGAACTTACAGTTTTTCACGCTTATTTAACACAAGTAAATAGAATAATACATAATTAAAAAATACATGTTTCTTATACAATTATTTTGCGTAGAAATTATACATTTCTAAAATATTTTTCAGTTAATATTCAATGCTAGTTAAGTATACGAGCAAATAACATAATAATAAGGTACAGCAATCACAATGGTAAATAAAGTAATTGAATTTAATAAGTAATACAAGCTAAATGTACTGAACAAATACAATAATTTCAGAAAATATTTAATTTTCAACAAGGAGTACACTCAATTAGTTTATGGATCTTTAGTAAATACCCTTACTAGTTTTAACACCCACCACTCTCACTTATACTTTCCAGGAAAAAGCGATATTACACTTCCCATTAACCATTTACAGGAAAGGAGATTTTCTTTCCTGATTAAGACCATGTCTCCTATTTTTAGATTTTCTTTATTAACAGCCCATTTTTTTCTTTTTTGTAAAATATTTAAGTATGAAAGACACCATCTCTTCCAAATTGTTTGGACTGACTTAGTAATTCTTTGCCAAACATTAAGGTGATTTCACTCAAGATCTGTTAGAGATGGTTCATCTATTGCTGTTATTGACTTCCCAATTAAGAAGCGTGCTGGTGTTAGCACTTCTAAATTATTAAAATCAGTTGAAACTGGCGTAATAGGACGATAATTTAGAATCGCTTCGATTTGGGTAGTCATCGGTAGCAGTTCTTCTTAAGTAAATTTTGAATTTCCTGCTACGCTTTTGAAATGGTACTTAAAGGCTTTGAAATTTGTCTCCCACAGTCCTCCCCAATTTGGACTTCTAGGTGGTATAAAGGACCCTTCAATATCTTCTTCTGCAAAAAAGGCATATAAGGATTCATTTTTGTCTTTAACCAATTTATATAAAGATCTTAATGCTCTGTTGGCTCCTACCGTATTAAACCAATTATCAGAAAAAAATCTTACGACATTTACCCCTTCTGGAAATAAATCTTTTCAGCGTAGCTATTAGAGCTTCAGATGTTAAATCACTGATTATCTCAAGATGTATAGTCTTTGTTACTAAACAAACAAATATACAAACATACACTTTAATTTCAGGACCCTTCCTTTGATATTTATATTTGATAAAAAATGGACCACACAAATCTATTCCAGTTGAATTAAAGACTTAATCTGAAGTTATTATTTCTTTTGGCAAATTGTACATTTTTTGAGAATTCTCTTTATGATTATTTTTAAAGCAAATAACACAATTATGCACAATTTTTCTATATACATTTCTCCCATGAATAGGCCAATATTTTTGTCTTATCTGAAAAAGTAAATGCTGGGATCCTAGATGAAAACACTTTTTATGATAATACCTTACAATAATTTCAGTTAACTTGCCCTTTGAGAGTAATATAACAGGATGTTTCCCTGAATATGGCAACTGGGAAGTTTCCAATTTTCTGCCAACCCTCAATATACCTTTATTATCTAGAAAGGGAGATAAATTTGAAACCTTACTCTTATTGGAAATTTCACTATGAGACATTAATGATATCACTTTTGCAGAGAATTCTTCCAATTGACACTGTATGAATAAGTAATTTTTTGCTTCTAACAGCACCTCTGATGTCAGTGGACTCTTTTTCTTCTCTTGGTTTCTGCAATTTGAAATAAACCTGAAAAGATAGCTTAATATTCAAATTATAGTTAGAAATGTATTACTACGGTTAACAAGATAATCGAAAAATGTTTTGTTAAAACATTATTAGTTTAAAGTCAAAACATTATTAGAGTTCTCAGATTTATGTTCAGGTAAGAAATCTTCTTCATCTGGATCTTAACGCTCACAGAGTTCCAGGACTTTCAACAGACAGTAGAAATGATGGACCATTCCAGCACTTATTTTCACATATAAGATATTTAGCAAAGAATTCTCTAAACAAGAAGTCTAAAGGGTTGTCCTTTCCTGGACAGTGAAACCAAGTATTGGTTTCACTGTCTTTAATTACCAAGTAACTCTATTCTTTACAAATTGTTTTCACTTTCTGTTCGAGCCTTTAATCCAATATAGAACTATTTTGGAATCTGTCCAGTGGAAAACAGTAAACTCTTTTTTTCTGGCTGAGGATTCCTTGAACTTTGGAGCTCAGACGAGCTGCTACCAACACTCCTGGGAGCTCAAGTCGAGAAAATGTAACACTTTTCAGTGGAGCCACTATAATTTTTGAAATGATGAGGTAAACAAGCACTTTGTCTTGTTTCTTTACTTTCATATAAACTGAAGCACCATAAGCAAGTTTTGAAGCCTCGCAAAATACATGAATTTCTATAGGGTCGTTTTTTTCTTCATTTGTAGAATCTGGAACTAATCTTGATATTTTTATTTCACCCAATAGTGGCAACTCTTTACTCCACTCCAACTATTTTTCTACAATTTGGGGGGGGGGGTAAAGTTTCGTCCACCATGATTCTCTTTTCCCAAATTTCTTGGATAAGACACTTGACTCTAATAGTTAAGGGCGTAAGTAACCCAAGTGGGTTACTTACACTTACTCCCTTCTTTTTTTCACTACTTGATGAGGCAGATAATAAATTGGTTCATCTTTACAAAATACAGAAGTATCTACTTTTTCTATTATTCTCTGGTTTAGATAATCCTGAATAATTTCTTCGTATTTTGAAGTAAGATCCATTCTCTTTGTAACCTCCTCCATAAATTTTGAAATTGTTCTTTGGCTACAGAGAGATTATTAGATAACTCTTTAATGTGTTTACGAAAAGGTAATTCTACAATGTATCTGCCGTTGTTGTACTGCACAGTATCATGAAATATTTTTAAAGCCTGTCCTTTACGGATGCATAGATCATCTTTTATACCTAATGATTCAAGATCAAAAAATTGTTGAATGTGTCTTCTATAGAACTATTGTTGAGAAGAAAACACGATCCTAAAACATCGCAAGTTTTTGCCTCTTCCAGTCGCCCACTCGCAATCCAACCAAATTCTGTTTTTCTAAATAATAATTCCTCATTCACCCTGTAGACATTATCTTTCATTATTCTAAAGAAAACATCCGCATTCAATAAAGCAAGAATCTCTTTTTCCTAAAAAACCCGAAGATCAGATAATTCCAAAAATTTAGGAATTTTCATTTCATCTAAAATAGTGTTAGGAGTAAGACCTGTTATTTTTTCTGTTACAAGAAACTTGGTATTTTCCATAATGCTTCCATTTTTATTTGAAATTAGAGTGTTCAGCTTTCCTTTTAAATTTTGTTTTATTGAATTAAGCCCGGAAACTGAAGTATGTATTTTTTTTTATAATTTAATTCCAAAAATTTCGCTCGTTTTCCTACTGAAAATATTTATATTTGACGCCGAATCAAAAATGCAAGTACATTTTATTAATGTACCTTCTTTATTCTTCTAGAAGATATTTCCTGTTGATAATAAAATACTTTTCTTTTTTTGATGAGACAAGCTATTTAACGCTGTACTACCGAGCGCAGAAGGAATTTTGTTCTCCTCTGAGGATTCTATTTCTTTATTTTGTATTTCTGACTCAGCGCAAGAAGAGGTCGGATTGTTTAGATTATCTGAAACATATGGCTTTCGTTTCTCATTTGCCTGTCTGAAACAGATCGTTTTAGAATGCTTCATAATTGCATACGTACTTAGAATAACACTCATTCTTTTTACGGTTTTTACGGAGACATAATTCACACAATTTACATCTTTTAATAGATACAATCATTTTTGTGGAGTTAATTCTAGGAATTTTATACATCGATACACCGGATGCGGATTTTTTTCACAACAAATTGGACAGCTTCTATTTTCATTATTTTGTTTCACTAGAAGAGTTTCAGTTTTTATCGAATAATTAAGAGAGCTTTTCATCAATAATTTTGCTTCGACTGTACAATTTCTTATCGATAAAAGCACGGCCTCTCTTTGTTCTAAATACGTAATGAATTGTTCGAATGCAAGATCATCTTTTGCTTTTGGGCTTAGTTCAAAATTCTTTCGAGATTCTTTATCTAATTTCTTTAGCAAAATATTAATTAAGAAAATATCAAACAAATCATTTTGTTCGTATTTTAATACTTTTAAATCTCGCAGATTTCTCTGAATACATTCAATCATTTCGTGGATTTCTCTAGGATTTTCTTAAAATCTAATATTGACTGAACACGAATATAAATAATTAATCTTTTATTATCACATCGCGATTCCAGGTCTTCATATAAAGAAGTAAATATGTCAAATGAAGATGCAAATTCTTTAACTTCATTAGAAAGACAAGAATTCTAATAGTATAGTTTCTGTGACTGCGTCAGTTGTTCATTCGATGTAATCAAACAATCGAATTGATTTTTAAAGTTACTAAACTGTTCATAGTTTCCCGAAAATGTGGGAAGTATTAACGGTGGAATTTTAGTTGGTATATTCAAAGATTCAGTTTCATTTCTGAAAGCTGCAGTCACAGAGGGAGGCTTACAAATAGAATTTATTAAAGTTTTAATTCTTACCTCCGAATCCTCGAGGCGAACATCATATTATTCCAATTCTTGTTCTAGAGCTTCTTATTCAGCTCTATTCACATCATCCAGTTCAAATGAATTTCTTCTTAGATTGTCAACATTTTGCTGCATCTGGTCGATTTTCTTTAATTTTACTTTTAAATCGGTTAAGTTTGTGTCTTTTGATATGTTATTCTTAAAGTTTTCAATTCTTGTAACACCTCGTTTTAAGGAAGTTTTGGCTTTGTTTAATTTGATTATAGTATTCATGGTTCGTCTCACGATCGACTGGATCAGAAAATGGTCTGACTTAAAATCCAGTGTCAATTTGATAAATTAATGACGGACTAGTGCTGTCTTTTTCTGAATATTTTATTAAAACCACAAAGACAACACAAAACATTAATATAGATAACATGAATTTTAGTTATTGTGGATTTCGTTTTTTAATTTGCACTGTGAATATCTGCGTTAGTTGTTGCCGAAATTCGTACTGAGTTTGCCGAGGTATCTTTGTTTTACATTCTTGATCACATGACAGGTTGGGAGCGCGCATGCACCAACATTGATAGAGACACCACTCTTGAAAAATCTTGGAGGTGTGCTTAGGATCATTGCCCTGTTAAAATGTAAAGTCAATTCCAAGAGACAGTTTTTCTGCATTGATTAAAACATTTTGTTTTAGAATGTCAAGATACATGTACCTATCCATATTTTTTTTCTTTAAATCATAAATTTCCGTCACCAGCAGCACTCATACACCCCCACACCATGATCCCGCCACCAACGTATTTTCAGTTCCACATAAATTCTGAATTAACATCTGTTTCCTTGGTTTCCTCCAGACCATAACTCGACCATCTGACCCATGGATATTAAATTTTGATTCTCACCAAAAAGGACCGACTCCCAGAAAGATAGAAACTTGTTTACATGCTTGCTTACAAATTTGAGGCGCTTTTTTTCATTTGCAGAGACTTATAAAAGTCTTCTTACGGACCGTACGTTCATTATAATTTTCTTTTTTAATGACATTTTGATGTTTCTCACCGTCTGAGGTGTGACTTTAATGTTGTAATTAATCATTAAATCAGTTGCCAGTTGAGGTGCATTAATCCACGGATTATCTTGCACTTTACGCGTGATATTTCTTTTATGCAAGCGATTTAACTTCGGAGGTTTTCTGGATCGACCTCTATCCTCAAATGTTTGCAGCTCACGGTATCTTTCAATAATATACTTCACTATACACTTTGCTTTGTTAGTGATTTCACTAATTCTTTTCATAGATAATTCATCTTTTCGCAACCGAATCACTAACTCTCGAATGGCTTTCGAAATTTACATTTTAAGATGATCAGCTACAAATTGGAATCAAGCAACTGTTGCTATGTTTTGTTCTTTGCTTTGACAAACCAACAAATCTCGAATATTTAAAGCGGGTCAATTGTAAAACACGTCAAGAAGAATTTGTATATTGCGTACGGAAACTTTTTTTGCATGTCACTTTCATTTATTTCAAAAGTTGGCGTTTCTCAAAACAGTTTCTGTGTTCTGTAAAAAGAGAAGTTTATTATGAAACTCCCTTTTAAAGACTGATATTAACCATATATAAGTATTTTGCAAAGATAAAAAACAAAGATTAGAAATTATGAGAGTTTATTTTTATTTTTCCTCCCGTACGGAAACTTTTTTTTACTCTTTGTATATGTAATTGCGGCGTAAAGTCAAAACTTAGCTAAGTTACATCTTTGAAATACTTACTCATTTTGCAGCGCCCAGATACACTTTCCCATCTCTGCAGAAATTTCCAGAAACAGAATTTGATCGAAGTTAAATACATTGGGTGAAAGCGGGGAGTCCCCGATTCATTTATAATATGTTTTTACAGATGGTCACAATTAAGTCTAAACCAATGATTTTAATTAAAATAATTAAAAAACAAATATGACTATAAATTGCTAAAATGTAAGAAGCATTTATCACATATAAACAAAACCAATCAGGTGAAACTGATAAAATTCTTCAGTTTCGTGTATACTACTGTGACCAAAAACTATCAGGAATGCTTTGTTTAAAATACATTGATAGAAGATATTAATGTATTATATTGTCTGCAAATTTTTATTAAATTTTTTTAGAACTCCTATAAACACCTGGCAATAGCCAGAGATTTATTTCATTTTACGTCTGAAAATAAGCATGTTTTTAATTAGAAGAACTTTTCCTCTGTTGATTTACGGAAATGACGAATGTCATTGAGCAAAAAAATACATTAAATTTTGTTTTCAAAATTAAATTTGATACAAAAACCTTTGAAATGTTACAAAAAGTTTTAAAAGTGACTATTTATATATAGCAGACCGTTTACTTCGATCATTAATCAAGATATCGATAAGGTCAGAAAATTGGTTCTTGGTGATCGTCGTTTGACAATAAGAGTCATTATTCAACAAGCTCCTGTATCATATGGTTTCTGTCAAGCGATTTTAAAAAATAATTTAGAGTTATGATGCATCGCTTCTCGAAATTGTTCCAAGAACTTTAAATTTGTTCCAAAAACAACATCAAGCTTAAATGATCCGAGAAAGGTCTTTTCAAAACTTCCTTTGTAAAACGCATTATTACCGCTGATAAAACTGGGATGATAAGGAAACAGCTTAACAATCAAGTGAATGGCGGCGCTTGAAAGATGAAATAATACCGAAAAGACCATGTCAAACTCAAAAATCTCTGATTCTTGTGATGATATGTATTATAAATTCCTATAAACACGCCATGCACTCAGCAGAGATTATTATTGGAGTATTTTGAGCCGTTTGCAGAAGCAGATAGTCGAAAATAGACTGAAAAATTCATTAGTGTTGAACCACAATAATACGCCTTCTGAAGCCACAATAATTATTTTGGAGTTTTTAACCAAATAATCATCAAAATGGCTTCATAAGCTTCGCATTCACCTGATATAGCAGCATGCGAGTTTCTTATTTCCACTGTCGATAATGCCTCTTCGTGATCACCAATTTGAGTTCATGAATTCTCTAAAGGAAAGTTTGTTACGCGCTCTGAAGTGATTTAATGATGAAAAACGTTGGCAAAAGGGTACTGTAGATGTAGATTACTCTGAAGAAAAGGCAATAAATTTAGACCAATAAATTGATACCTTTTTTTTATGCTACCATTCCGAGTATTTTTTGATCAACGTTAACAAAATCTAATTTTGACAAAAAAGCAAATGAATGCAACTTTTCGAATATGTCCAAGCTTCTTGATGCATTATAGATAGAATTTTATTTTCAAGTTCATTTTTAACTTGTATGCATAAAAAATATTCAATCTTTTATGTAAATGAAGCCTTTAGAGAAAGATAATCCATTCTGCGATTATCATTTTGGAAGTCTTTCATTCAAAATTTCCAAAATTTTGCTCGCACAATAGTAAACAATATAATAAATTCAGTAGTAAACAATTTACGATATTTCATCCTGAGATTGAAGCTTAATTAGTATAATTAATTATACTAGTTAAGTTGAAATTAGTATAACTGAAATAATATTATTTAAATTAATTTTAAGAGTAGTTTAATGGTTAATCAAAATCATTTTGGAAATTATTGTAGGAAAAACTCTACAGAAACACAAAAATCTCTTTACTTCTTAATAACTAAAAAATTAAATCAAAAAATAAAAGTCTGTAATCAGAGTCATCAGTAATCAAACTGGGAAATTGGACAAAAATCACTCTCACATTTAAACCCGTCTTAATACCTCCCCCCCCTCTTTTTTATCCTATTGCCCTTTCCTAGGCGATCCAGTCTAAAATATATTTATGGTAAAATGCTTAGCTAATAGTGGGTCATGTATCATTATAAGTTTCAAACACAGCATTTGAAATTATTTTAAAACTTTGCATTCTCATTCTTAATCTTATCTGGCTACTTTTAGATACCGGATCTCGATTATTGAAAATATAAGAATAAAAAAACTGATTGAGTTTATAAAAAATATTTTGTTGGTAGTAGTAGTAGCAATAAAATGTTTTAAAATATTAGCCGAATATAATGCTTTACAGTAAATAAATATGGGATAATTATTATTTTCTACATTTGATTTTATTGTTATTCAGACTCCCTCCAGACGGTGTCCCTAAAATGGTATCAGTTCAATTAATGATTCCCTTATAAATCAGTTTCGAAAATTTTGAAATAGTGCATTTCATCAAAAATACACCCGTGCATAAAATTTTCAAATATCTAAACAAATCAAGTTCATTTTTGATGGATCAGAACAAAATCTTGAATTTATATGCATCCTTTCGCAATTGCAAAAATTTGACGAGGGTTTAAAAACTTCATCAATCTATATGTTCGAAAAATTTTTTCGATCACAAAAGTTCTTTCTTTTGCGGGCAGAACGTGTGCTGTTTTTCTTTGGAAAATCTTAATGCGCTGAGGGTGAAATGGGTCTCTATAGATATGGCTTCTAAAAAATGGACCTAGTTGCTTAAAAGGTTCGGAACCCCTACAATATTTCATGAACTGCTTAGATCGAGTATGTCTTTTGTATTCCAATAAGCTGAGTAAAAATGGTTGAGAAGATTAAAAATGAAATGAAATAATTTATATAAAATCTAAAGGAATTCAGTGAATTTAGTGAATTTACTATATGAAGAAAGAAAGGGCCTAAAAATATTACATTCAATCTCACACATTCGGGAATTTGTTTTCCCATTGAATTGTCTTAACCAAACTGAAAGCAAAATTAAAAAAAAAAAAGGTTCCTATGAAATTTGTCCAATATTAATTATTACCAAGTTTTATTTAATTTATCAAATAAATTTTGTTGTCGGCTAGTGTAGGATCTAAAGTTTAAATATCTGAAGTCATTCGTTTAATTGCACCAGTCATTTTTTACTTGCTTATAAATTTTATTACTCTACCAAATTGCATTTAGTGCATCCTCGAAACAAGTTTTTCTAATTATCGGATATAAAAGGCCCCGCAAGTATACAACTCATTAGTTAGAGTTAACTAATTCATTCAGAATTTAGATTATAGTTGCATGGACAATGAAAACCTTTTTGGGGTTCAAGAGGTTTCCACTCGTCTGTACAATAAGAGTCTTTAATAAAGTCTTTCATGGTACTTTTAATTCGATTCTTCGTTAATCTTAAAAAACTTGCAAAAGGCATGAATTGTGGTTAAGATGCATTCAACTACAACAGCATTGAGCGCTTAATTCTCATTATGTAAAAGTGCATTAGATGAAACATTGCCTCTCGTATTAACGAATCTGCATATTGCACAATTTCCCATAATTCATCTGTACAATATGCGATAATAGAAACTTATAGCAATACTCTTTGTGAATATTACCCACAAATAAACCACCTCTTTATTCCCAATAAAAAGTTGTCAAAAGTTGGTTGACTAGTCCTTTCTTGAGTTGTTTGTGTATACAAGTAACCAGCCATTCAGAATATATTGGAATTTTGTTAGATATATTTTTTAACGGCTAATTTTGACAATGGCTTATTTGTTTTGAATGCAAATTCCATTTTGAAGAAAAACAATGCTTTGGTGCAGAATTCCAACTTTGAACTGGCGACGGGTGAAAACCTATCCTTTTCTTTTCTAAATCCAAGTATTGCACTAATGCAAGGATATTCTTTTCACGACGACAGTGATGCTTAACATATATTATCTTGGATCAAGGTACTTCGCAGTACCCGTTTTTATCAAGAAAGCAAGATTGCAAATAATTAGGCATTTAAAATAATGCCGAATTTTATAGCACATAATTGGAATTGAATATTTTAATTCTGTGACCCCTTTAATTTCGACCCCTATAGTACGCTTCAAAAATACGATCCGACTACACTTGACTTGCAGACTTTAGGAATTTGATTCAAATATATGCAATATAAATATATCAATTTCCTTGATTTTACCCTAATTTTAAGTTACCTGAATTTTAATCTAACTAGCTGCTTTGTTTCAATTTTTACTTTATTTCAGGAAGAGACTGCAATATTCTTATCTAAAGTACGCTCAATCTTCCACACACACACACAAAAGATAACGAGAAGTATGCATTAAAACCTTTATTAAAAATACATTTCATATAAAGAAATTTAAAATAAGAACATGCAGGATCAGAATTTTTTTTGTAGAACAGTTTTACTTTCGAAAAGCCCTTCGTCTGCATTCGTTCAACGAAGCTTTGATAAATACAGGTCTACTGCATTCAATATTGTGCAGGCCTTTAAGAATAAAACTGCAATTTTCCCAACTGTTTTCAGTTGCCATTTCCATAATTAAACTAATCTAGTGAGATGTCCGACACCGGTAATTCAGGAAGAATGGTGAGCTTCCGTTCATTCTGTACAAAATACAGACGATTGTAGAGCGAAGATTTTATTTTCTGGCATCTCGTACACTTCTTTCGTGAACAACCTCTGTAGTTGATATTGCGTTTTCTTCAAACCAAATTGAAGAAAAAGTTTTGATGCCTCAGAATTCGAACTTACTAGCTTAGCTACTATTCCTTCTTTTCGCTGATCATCATTAAGGGCATTCACCAAGCCGTATAACAGAGAGCGGGCTGAAGAAGAGTCTTCTGCGTAGATAGGAGCTATCAACCAATGTCCTTGTAGACTTTTCTTCATGCAGGCGTACCCGGTTGCTTGAAAGTTGTCGTCAATTGAAGGCTGAAGAGCCATCAAAGTGAGAGTTCCTTTTTCTCCAATGGTTTCCTTAACAATTGATGAACGATCGTATTTATGAATGAAGTAATCATAGTCTATTGCATGCTGGACAAGAGACCCTTTAGGGTCAACAACAACAGTAAAGGGAAGTGGACGGGACAGAGCACTTTTAGGCAGTACAGGGTCCAATGCCATATACAAGTCAACTGTCCATCGTGCTGTGAAGGTGAAACCAGCTTTTCCTCTATAGAAACCAAGCATTGGAGGAGCCGAACTTAAGCCGATGTTTCTGTTTCCCAAGCGATTTACTGCAGCGTTCCACAAAATGCGTCCTAGTCCAAGACCTCTGTATTTGGATTTAACTACATACATACCGATGTATCCATGATTATCGGAGAGGGCAATGCCACAACAACAGCCAGCTATTTGTCCATCTTCCACGTTTTCAGCCACAAATATACCGTAAGGATCAACATTCATCCAAGATAATATTTCACTCTCTTGTCCCATTTCACGGCCTTCTGATCGAGGCAGCGATACCATTTCCGGAATGTCATTATTACTCAAATTCCTAATCACGAACTTCGTGTTTATTTGGTCAAGATTCATTATCAAATTCAAAAGATGATCCAAGTCGATACGTGAAATATGGAAATGATTAAATACCAACTTAAACAGTTACAATTTATAACAGAGGGCAATCCGAACAAAAGCACTTTTTAAAGGAGCTGAAAATACCTCAACAACGAAAACAGAAAATAATGAAAAGCCTCTACGACACATACTATTATACTGCAATATACTATTAGCATCATGGGAAAAGTATCAGTGTTTGAAATTAACATATAGTTTACGCTCATTTCAGATCTGAGTTTTATGTTGAAAATGTGAATAATTTACGAGAAAGGAAGCTCACCTAGAAACATATGCAAACGCTATAAAGGTTTATGGTCTTATTAATTATGAATTTAAAGTTTCCGTTTTCAATATCAGTCTGTATATAAAATCTCAAATATTAATTAGAAAAATTTGGAATAAAAATTTCAGACATATGCTATAGTGTCTTCGCTTCTTTTTCTGACTTCAGATTAGGGTTGTGGAAGGTTTCATTGATTATGATTTCATCTAAATGATATAAATATCCAGTTCTATGATTATTCGATCCTTTTAAGAAAGAAATAAGCAAATGAATTGGCTAATTTTAGATTACTGTTCCTTATCCAGCAGAAAATGCGTGACCTTGCAATAAGTAGCCTTCTATATAATTTCTAAATTAAAGATGATTGATATACATTAATTAAATTTATTGAGCTCATTATCAATATTTTTAAATGAATCCTGTTCGATAACAAATGCGAATGTAATGAGAAGACCATTCGATCCATTTTGCAAGTTTTGTGACCCTACAGAAAAAATGGTTCCAAAATACGACATGTACATACTTGCACATGTTTTGAAATAATATTTTTCTTGTTTATATATTTTTTTGTTTATTATCTTTATTTGCCACAGTACATTCAATATGGTGAGAGTGAAACTGTTCCAAAGGTTGTTGCGCTCCAGGAAAATCTTTAAATTATAAAGCGACCTACGAAGTTAAAAATTTTAGTGATTTAAATGAGGCTTCGAATTCTGCATTTAAAAAATTAATGATAGAAATTTCAAGCATTTCAATTATAGACTTTTTTGTCCCTGTTACAGGGTAAAATAATTGATGAGGGACATCCAGAATTAGCTCTGGAATTTGTATCTAATTGACATCGGAGAGTGTTTTATTGCCCTCCTCCTGAGATTAGTTATTCCCATCCTAGGGCAACTCAGGTATGTGAATGAGAAGTTGTGGTATAAGTAAGCATATTCTCGCTTCCTTGGTGGGTATAAAAAATGGTTATGCTGCTCTCTGGATTCATCACCACTCTCGAAGGGTACCGCTGGTGATTATTTTTTGTCGTGTGACTATTTTAATTCAAATTTTGCGCAGTAGCTTCTGAGGGTAAAGACCCCTGAGCATCCGAGGGCAGAAGTCTGACTTCTAGCTTAAATGAAGATAGCACATACACACTCGCTTGCACAACCCCTTTTTATAGGGGGGCTCATTCACGTACCTCACAGAGAGAACACAAAGAAGAGAACAACCATGCTCGAACCAGGACTCGAACCCGGAACGCCTAGATCACGAGGAAGACACGTTACCCCTAGGTCAGGACCTTGGCACCTCTGATGATGGACCATTTTAATGTCGCAGCGACCGACCTGATTTGTAACGGCGGTTCCGTCTTCCAGTCACACCAGATACCAAGGCAGATTGAGGGTTTTCTTTGTAATTTCCTAGATAAGTTGTGGTGACTATCCTGCTCTGAAGGGAACCGGCGAGAATATGGATAATAAAATATAGTATGCATATATTTTGAATATGAATAAAAACCTTGTTGATTTGTATCCACCAAAAAGAAAATCGAGCCTGCAAACTCGATTAGGAAACAACTGTAAAATAAAAATAAAAAATAAAAGAGAGAGAGAGAGAAAGCAGCTATATCAGCAAAAATCCCGTCCTTGTGTGAAACAAAGCTACTTCTTTTTTCATAAAACTTGGACTTGTTGACTGCATCAGTTTTCTTTATCTTAAGCAAATGTCGGTGATATTTTCTTTCAAACAAAACAAGAACAGATTCTCTTTCCTGCTTTTGTGTTCGAGCCTTTTATTCTGCTCTTTTCTTATTCTGCCTGAATAGTTATTTGAGTTTTACTGCTCAAATATTAAATAAAATGCCCGAATATTATGCTTTAAACCCTCATTGATTCCATTGGTTAGTTAAAAAAATGGATTGATTAAAATCCAAATTTTATTAATAGAAAAGTGATGAAAGAATAATTTGAAAACTGAGTCAAATTTCACTTTAAATTCTGTTTCATATGATAGTGTGGCTCTCTTTTCAATCGAAAGTATTGGAAAGCAAAAGAATTGAATTGTTCACTGAACTGCTCATCACTTGAAGCGATAAATTTATGATGCGATGATTAGTTATCTTAAAATTCTTTTCAACATAAACATTTATTTTTTGAATAGATTCTGTCCTGCTTGAAGGCAGATGGTAGTGGACAACATAACAGAAATTGGTTGTCTAGTTTCTAGATGCATTCATCTTAGAACTTCCCTCGAATGCACTTATTCCATCTCTAAGTGAAAATCATTTAAACGTCACCATTATAGAATTAACAACTTCACAACATTTACAACTTTATCAAGGAGCCTCGAATGAAATAGTCAGTACCAAAGACTAAACGTAAATCATCAATATCTTTGTGACTACCAGTGACTACCGTATACAATGTAAAACTGCCATAAAAGACCGCGTCCTTCCCTCTGAACTTTCCATGTGACAAGGGCTGACAGAAGGTATTCCGGCCAAACCATTCGCATTTAAAATTTTGGCTGAACTTTATTCTTCGCTTTTACTTCTATAACAACAAGCACTAGACCTTCTCCAATGGTTGAAAAACCACCCTTTCAAGACAACTGAAATCACATAAGTTTTCAAAACCATTTCTCAAAACAAGGTATACTGATATGATCGCATCGACAACGTTTTATTTAGATTTGTTCTTGTAATGAAAACTCGAAATCAGCCAAAACGCGAATTAACTAAGTAAAACGCGTTTTAACTAACACCGCTATGGAGAACCCAAATTAACTTACAGCGTTAGAGTTAGTGGCGGTTTTCTGCGCAGGCGATGGAGGCGATCGCCTAGTGCCTTGAGATCTATAGGGGCCTCAAAAATCTATTTCGACGTGTATTGTAATATTAACCGAGAGAAACGTTTTTCGTCCACAATCTTCCCATCGGTCTAATTAACAAAATTTTCTCCTGTTCCTTTTTTTTTTTTCTTTCTTTGTTTTGAAGAGAGAAAGAAAGAAAGAAAATAAAAGAATAAGAAGAGCCAAATAAAATGTTGAGGGGGGGGGGGGGATAAACACTTACTACACTTTACACTTGAGTGATCGAAAACAGATTACTAGATAATTTTGGAAATCGTGGTATTCAAGGTATTTCAAGGATATATATATGGCAAAAAAGGATATTATTAAATCAACAACCTATATAATTAAAATAATAAGGTAAAAATTGACCAGTCACCCAGCTTCAGGCACTGGGTTCAATTTCACCATCTGTTTCACATGAAAAGATCGTGATCTCTAGATAAGTCCTCAGTTATCGCCTCCATCCCCCTCCCACCATCATCCCATTTAAAACTAACTACGCTCAGAATGCTCATCTTTAACAACTGGAAAGTTAATATCGTCAATTTGTATGCATAACTACTCATTCAGTACGCTCTACATTTACTGTCAAAGAATGTTTTAAAATATTATTTGCATTTATTCTGTTGACCAAAGGTTGTTAAATATCTAGATTATTACTTTTAATATAGGCTAACAACTGGTCGCCGAATCTTTTAAGCTAAAAACATAAAATAATATCTATCAGTCTTTTGTTTATCCAATGAAAAAAATTAATTTTGAATAATATTTATTTACATGAATAGTCGAATTCAAGTGCTATAGTTCAATTTTTCATTTCTGCTAGAATTCAATTTGTCAGTATTGAGGGGATCCTATTTTTTTTTTTCCTTTCTTTCTTTCTTTCTTTCTCCCCCCCCCCCCTTTTTTTTTCTTTTTCCCATAGTATCATCGTTGCTGAAGCTGGGTACTTCCATTTTCAATAATATCAGATAAATTAATTAGTGATATATCAATACATTTTTTAATTAATGGAAACATTCTAAATTCAGCAAGTTACAAACGGTAATTAAATAATTAACTAAAGATTCTCTGATTGATTTTTTTATTTCCTTCGAAATTGAAATCTGACGGAAACCCATGCCTATTTCTAATGCAAGTGAAGATAGATCGCTTGTTCTAAAACACATCAAGAACTACTTGCGGATTAGTGCGAGTCAACTATCTCATTTAATTACTGAAATTGATGTAGCAAGAAAACGATGCTATTAATTGCTTCTAATTAAAAGCAAAAAAGTGATATTTTCGTATTTTGATGTCTTTCCGCATCTGTCTCTACGTTTGTAAAATTTTTTCCCATTTTTTTTTTTCATTTCTTTTATTACTATCTTAATATTGTAAAATTTTAAAGCTACAGAATATGTACTTTTGTACTTCCACCTAAAATTTAATTTAATTTTGTTTAGTGTTTGATATGAATATTTCCACCATTTTCTTTCAAAAAGATTTATTTAATTTTACTTTCTTTATCAGAAAATGTGATAAATTTCTATAAATTTAGCATATTTTTAAATCTATACATTAAAATTACTAAATGTATTTCATCTCGAAGTTCATAAAGAATATTAATTTTTCCTTTAATAAGCCTTTCATTATAATAAAATCTATTATAATTCATAAAAAATTTAGTGAATTAGGAGCCCAAGTCCATTTTTATTTACTCGTATAATGAAATGTATGCAAAAAAGATATTGTAATCATCAAAAAATTCGGACTAGAGATTTTGCAAATTTCAGTAGAGGCTTTACTGAGTCTGAAAAGCACAGTTTGGGAATTATGTCTGTCCATAAATCTGTGAATGCGATAGCTCAAAAGAGCCTTGAACTAGACTAATGAAATTTGGTATGTGACCTTTATACCAAATTTATAGATTTATATCAAAATTTGAATGAAACTGATTCCATTGACAAGAAGTCTGTCTGTTTGGCTGTTCGAGTACATATAAAGGCGATAGATAATAAACAGCTATATGCATAAAATCGGTGCACAAATTTACCATATAAAGTTAGAAATTTACCGAATTTTGAATTAAATCCGACGAAGAGTTGACCGTGTGTTGGTCTGTATTTTTGTACGTATGTAAACACTTTAATTTAAAAACACAACTACTCAGATAAATGAAATTTGATATTAAATTTCATTTATCTGAATCGATTGATATTAAAATATAATGTCGTGTTAAATTTTGAATATCTGGAAGAACGAGCTCCTTTCGGCAGTTTTTTTCTTGTAAAATCGTACTTTTTCTTAGAAAATATTTAGGTACGCATCACATACTAATTACATATATTTTCCAATCTTATCTACATATGGGCTGGTTATTTAAATTTAAAAAGAAGGTATGAAAGCACTTAGTTTAACATGCTATTCGAAACACTTTGCGATATTACAGTAATCCTTTTACAGTTTATCATTATTTATATTTCTGAACTTACACTCCGTTTTACCATGGTGAAATTGGGTCCGAGATGGCGCTATGTAACATTGTCAGCATGAGAGCAGATGAAAAAGGTTCTAGTAGTTAGTTATAATTTTTTTTTGTGTGTGTGTGGGTAAAATCGCGTTTTTTTTCCAGGAAATATACTTATATAGATAAACTTAAAAGGCAAAAATATTAAATATAAATACATAAATAAAAAAATAAAGCAAAAAACGCTACTCGAAGCGAGGACGCGCAACACACGAGTCGTTCATGTTGTTCTGACCTCTATGCTACATGCGGAAAATGAATGAGTTTTATTTTTTAAAAAAAATTAAATCAAGAAAACGAAAATGATATATTTACTAAGAATTTTTTTTTTTAATTTTTTGTTCCCATTAAATATAAAATTTGAACACTTGAACATTGTTATGCTCACCCGAATTAAAAGACTGAAGGAAAACACTTCACTACATTCCTTTACATTATTTTTTAAAAGTAAAAAATAAAAATGAAGGACAACAAAGTATTGTATCCACTTTTATCTATTCGATTATATTCATGTCTATCCAAGATAAAGAAACTCGATCAACCCATAGTGAATGTGTGTGTGTGTGTGTGTGTCTGTGTTTTGTGTGTGTGTCTGTGTTTGTGTGTGTGTGTATTATAATTTCAAATTAAACTATTTTCTAAAAACGATTTCCTGTATCTTTAACTCCCGAGTTTCGCATGATCCTATTTTTATGGAATGAAAATGCTGTTTCGACAAATTCTTTTCTGAAATTAATTCAGAATACTCTCTTAGTTTCTTTTTTCAGAATACTCTCTTACTCTCTTTTTTTTAGTCATATTGTGTCGATAAGGAGTGCCTTCTTTGTACAAATGAGGAGAAATAAACGCTCTAGATGCATTAAATAGCATACAGGAAATGTTTTCAATAATAACAATATTAGAAAACAAGCAAAAAAAAAATCAAAAGTTTCAAATAAGTTTAGATCAAGTTACTTTCTTGTCATCAATATAGTTTATCCAGGAGGAGCTGTAAAATATATCAGTGCTTGTGGCCTCGTATTGTCAAAATGCAGCACTGTCTTTAGGCCATGCAAATTTCGCCCCTCCTTCCTCATCCCAACTTCCAAAACCAGAAATCTTTTAGTAATTTAAATTTTATTTCTGTATCAGCAATTTTTTGGAAATGAATTGTTTCACAAAGAATAAATGAATAAGTATAACATTTAACAGCGGATAATCAATAAGAAAGTTGGCTGCAGTATTTTCTGTACCAATGAATTTAAAAATAAAATTTAAAAGCAGTTTTAAACAAAAAAAAGTTTAAAAATTACATTCACTTGTTATAAATACTTTAATTTAAGCTGTTGACTCGTGAGTTCGTCCGTCAGTTACAAAATAAATAAATAAACAATAAAAAAATTAAGAACCATATTAAGCGAATTGAAAGCACTGAGAAAGAATCTATAAAGGATATTTTGAAATTTAAACGATATTTGATTTTAATTTGAATGAGCTTTTTGAATATTTGTATGAATATTTCGCTTTTGTATATCAAATGAAAGCACACACAAAAAAGACTCCTTTGGCAGTTGCTTATTTGATAATTTGGCCTATCCTGACCTATTGGAATTAATTAAGAACAAAGATATTGATTTTGTCTTACCCAAAGAAATATATGTTAATAAAACCGATGCCGTGTCGAATAGCACAAAATTATAGCCCTGTAGCCAGTAGTGTAGCGACAGTAAGTGGCGTCCAGCTCTCAATACGATTTTTTCGCTCTTAGTCGTCATCAGTGGCTTTCCAAAAGTTAATAGTGCCCCAAGGCATGGTATTGTTTTTATGCCTTTTCCTCATATTTTTCTTTTAAGAATCTCACTAATGCTTTGTTTCCCTGGGGCCCCTTAAAACAGGCGCCCGGGACATCCCTTGTCTGCTAGTCGCTACACCTCTGAGAAGTACCATTTATTTTTTCTGAAGTATCACATATTTTTGCTACTGGCTAACATTTATTTTTTCGAAATAAATAGTTTTAAATCAATTTTAAAATATTTTTAATTTAAAAAAACAATAAATAAAATCTGTGAAATAAAAATAAAAATAGATACTGATTTATTTCTAACGCCTTCTAAATTAAAAGATCATTTGAAATGAATTATAAATAGAGATTCGGTATCTCAAAATATGCGAAATATTTTTGCGATTCGTTTCATTTTCTACTGTCTATTTGCGCCACTACTTGGGTAAATCTGAATTGTCATAAAAGAGCATAAATTTCTTTTCGCCGACTTCCATGAAAACGCAACAGTTCATCAGCCCGTGACCTTGTTGTGAGAACAGGTTTGGCAGGCCACGCTGCTTCGCTCCGATTCTAAGAGAAGTGAATCAAAATGTCACAACCGGCATCCAAAATATGGTGTATCTATGCCTCTCTCATCATTTTCATTTCAGTGAAAAGGATTTTAGCTGTTCGATTAAATGCTCCGAGAATTCTGCTCCCTTACAACAGAAACGGAGGACTTCCTTCAAATTATACCTTACGTATACTGGAAGATGAGGCAAATGACTGCTACGAATGGTAAATATGATTGAATTTTTTCAAACTGCGGTTACATTTGGAACTAGGAATTATTTGTTTATTTTTGTCTCTATCCACTCAAGATCGCATCGAAAAATACGAGATGCTCCGCTGAAAATTTATTAAAGTTTGGGTCCGACATTTGTGGTATTAGGCATATATTAATTGGTTTCAATTCTTGCCGTTCATTTAAAATGCTACTTAAAACCTTTGTGTTTAAAATCAAAGCCATTATAATGAGTACTTCTTTATTTGCATTTGTTTCGATTCATTTTTAAAGTAAAATAGTAAACAAAACATCTCGTTTATTAAATCCTATTTTAAAACTGAAATATAACGAAACGTATGAAATAAATATATAAACGAAATATACTATTTAACGAATATTGTAAACGAAACATATGAAAAAATTCTTTTCTACTGAAAAAAAAATGCTTTTGAAAAAAATAAAATTGCAAACATCTCTTTGAAAGGAATTAAAGTACTGATTATTAAAAAGGTAATAATTTTACATATAGAATCAAAATAAATTGTGGATTAACTTAAAATATATATATTAAACAGTGATGAGTTGATTTTTTTTTCGTGTCATGATGCAATACTATCTATAAAATTGAATTTTAATTTATGTTATTATACGGAATTTATACCATAATATTTAAAAGCGATTCTTTATTCTATATGAAAATGTAATGCTAACCCACATAGTGGCGTAATCGAATAAATTGATACTCAGGTTATTATTGAATTTTTCGCCCACATTTACCATTAATGGTCAAGTAAATGCAAATGAAATATTGTGTTTTTTTGCATAATAATTTTATTTGATTTTAAAAAATGACGTAAACGCGCTAATATTTTGTCAGCATGGCGCTCTTAACAAGGATAATCCGAACCATCTGCTTTATGTGACATTTCATGATAAAATTGTTTTGTCAACTAAAATATTCGAGAAAAATTATATTAGTTTATTGATTCTTAAAAAAGCAAGCAACGAAATCTGTGCATCAGCTCCTTTTTATTTCTAATTCGGAACTTTTGTCGGTAATGAAATTATTTAGTAGCATTTTTATATATTTTGTAGCAATATTATAAAGATTTTACTTTAAATAACATAGAAGATTAGAAAAAAAAATATATATTGATATATATATATTTATATAAAATAATATAAAAAATAGACATATTGATATTTATATAAAAATATACTTTTTCGTAAAAATTGGAAGATTTATTTTGACTATACTATACTGGTCCAGTAGCACAGCCAAGGTGAATTGCGCCCGAGGCATAGTACTTTTTCGCTCCCTCATCGTATTTTACTTCAAATATCGGCCTAATGTCACTAATGTTTTTCAGGTGTTCCCGAAAGACTGATGCATGTGTCATGTATATCCCTTTTGCCTTCCGGTTGCTAAGCCACTGTTCTTGTTCAATGTATAAAATTTTTATTAAAATCTGTTGAATCTATATGTACGAGTTTAACACATTGGAGGGAGAATTTTTTATTTGAAACATCATTAATTATATGCTTACATGCGTAATTTAAGAAAAGACATCTGTACCCTGGGATTCTAGAATATTATGCTGTTTATTTTGCGCGTTTTGTTGGAATACTTTTCACAAAACGATTTCGAGCAATGTTTACATCATTATTTACTGGAATTAATAATAATTTGTCGAATTGTTCAATCAAATGTAAAATAATGCATTACAGAAACGAATTGAATATTTCTGTGATGAAAGGCACAGAGTAATTTATTGACATTGGAACTGATTTCGAACTATTGGAGATGTTCATATGTGGTAGGCTCAGGACCGTAACAAAGGCTTGGTGGGACAGACAAATCTCATCCAATGGCGCAGATATAGGAAAGGTAGCTAAAGTGATCATTCAGAAAAAGTTGAATTCAGAATTGTACCAATCAGAATTAGATTGGTACAATTTGCTGTATAAGTAAGAAGGAATTTAAGAATAAGCATTTTGTGGTAATGCTCTCATGTTTTCGGCGATGAGGAAAGGATGATGCCTTTCTTTGAAGAAAGGACTTTTCTATTTTTTTTCAGTTGCATTTTAATTTCGTGAACAAGCGACTTTGAGATTTTTAAACCTCCCTCTGGTGTGATGTGGAAGTTTGTAGGGAGTTGCTAGCTCAGATGTTGTCCTCGTCATCTGACCACGGCTCAAAACTACGAGATCCTTTCCCAAATAGCCCTAGTGTTGATTTAAAACGGGACGTTAATATAACTAAACTAAACCAAATTAATTGAGATTTAAAAAAAAAGTCTTCGAAAAACAAAATCGTTACAACTTAAACGCAAAAGGGAAAAAAAAAAAAAAAAAAAAAAAAAGGAATTTGATGACCACGGACGAAAGGAGTCTCGCGTCTTTCTTGCGTCTTTCTAAAGAGATACTCGCGTCTTTTCTTAGATTTATGTGTTTGATTACGTTTATGAAGAAGAAAAATAAAGGAGCCGTATTCGTATTGGTCAGATCTTTTGTATTTCTTTAATTGCAAATTGAAAGAGGAATAATATTTCTGGTTTTTGTCACCAGAGAGTTGTCGCATAAAAAAGATTCTTGCCATTTTTAATATCTTGGAAAAGAAGAAAAAATATTTCAGTTCTTTATGTACAAATAATTTTTTTCTTTGTTTACATTGTTTTTTCTGAATTGAATACTAGGCGTCAACCGAATTTCCCTTTTATTAATTTAATTATGTCAACCAAATTTACAGTCACTAACTTAGTTAATTTTTGTTAAGTGTAAGTATTAATTGTTACAGAATATCAAAAAATAAATTGGTCTGTCAAAGAAGAACAATAAAAAAGAATTGTGCCAATATTTGGGATGAATTTTGATGCATCATGTTTTGAATCTGATGAAATTTATGATTTTGGTCTTTACAAGTTATACAATTGTAATTTAAGTTCGTTTTGTACAAAAGTAAATAAGTAAAGGAAAAATAATCGTCTCTGAATATGATTTTTACCATATTTTATTCTGCATAGAAAATTTAATTCAAATACTAATGCTTTTTCTTTTCTTTTTTTTTTCAATTTGTATGTTTGTAAGTAATTCATTTTTTACCCTTTTGTATAATTAATTTTATGAACTTAGATTAATTTGGTGAATTTATAGTTGATTTATTTAATTAAATTAATGTAAATAATAAAAGGTGCGACTTTATTGATTGCCGAAGATAGCGAGTACTCAACAGAGCAAAAGCAAAGCAAAAAAAAAAAAAAAAAAAAAAAAAAAAAATCAAACATTTTAGTTTGCTTCTTAAAAAAAATCTCCTGCAAAGTACGCATGTCTTAAACTCTGTTTACTAAAACAGGAATACTACATTTTCCTCCAAATGTTTACTCCGAAAGATTATACAAAAATCAGTTCGATGAGAATGAGACTTTTTTGCCTTCTCGACAACACTGTAAACATGATCAAACAAATTTCCTCAAATAAATAAATATTAGAAAAGGCGTGTATGATTTCCCAAATGTGGCTTTGGTTATCAAATGCCTCCTTATAAGGATTTTACTAGTCCGAGGAAGATTTTCTTTTCCTTTAGTTAGTTTCTGCATCTGTTTTATGACAGTAAAATGTAACTGTAATAAATAAATAAATGAGGAAAAAAGAAAGCACGTCGTTTAGTCACGTCTAGCAAAGACCACACACTTCTAACAAAGAGCGGCAGAATTCCGTCCCTCTAGCTGCAGGATACGTACAGTCATGAAAATCTAAGAGGCTACACCTCAGAAGGGATTGCGTGCTTCTACGAAAAAGTAAATTCTTGCTATTTTGTTTGTTTAGTTTCTAAAGGCAAAGGAAATTCTAAAAATTCTCCACCAGAGCATGTTCTTCTCTTTCTCTTGTTTTTTTTCTTTCAACAGAATCTTTGTGACTATAATGTCTTATGTGTAAGGGGGCCTCCCTTGCCATCGGGCGAGGTGGCAATCTGGCTAGTCTGCCACTGTAATGGAGTTCATGCCATAACATTTTGCGGAACTCTGCGTGCTCGCGAGGGTTTTACACAATGCTAGGTATTATTATTTTTCTGGTTCTTCAGTACACTTATGATTTAAAATGTATTCAAATTCAAAGTTCTCAGTTCAATTAGATCTACTTTATGTTCTTGGCAAATATTATAAGTTATTTGCCTGCTCCTTTTTCCATTCATTTTTAGTAATTTCCAAGCTATTCCCAATAATCAGACAGGTAAAAAAATTGGTAAGATGGAAGACGCATTCTTTATTATAGATCAAACAAATATCAAAAGTAAGTGACTGCCATAAAAAATATATATATAATGGTTCTGTTTTACTTCCCATCTTTTAGAAGATATTATAGGTGTACATTTTATTTGCTAAAAGATTAATTTGTTGTTAATGTAATTTTTTGTGTACATAGCACTTTTTATCAATAAAGCAAACTAAAGTTTGTTTTTTGAAACTACGTAATTTTTGTTAAATACAAAATTATAAAATTTACAAAATCTCTGCAGTAAAATTTTTTAGGAAATCAGTATTTCTTCGGAAGAGGGTTGAAATGAAATTTAACAAAAAATACACTTGGGGGTGGCGCATAAATTTGGCAGTTCAGCCAAGGGTGCAAGACCACCTGTACGGCCCTGGTCAAGTCATGTTTGTACAAATGCGACAAGACGAGCCGAAAATCATTATCAAGCTATAGTTTTCCATTGAAGAAAAGCACAGATTTGTTGCTTGCGATCTCTACACCTAATACAACGTAGGGTGAGGAGATATTTGACGGATGACGATCGTTGTTTGAGGTAGCCTGAAAGGCATCCTCACAGGTGAGTCAAAACTTTGTTTGAAGTATAGCGGGTTAGTAATAGAGTAGGTTGAGTGATACTGTATCAATCTTATATTTTAAACAGGTATAACAATAACAGG
>JAPMOR010115282.1:16996-187120 GCA_026543865.1 Argiope aurantia | reverse complement strand
CCACTTATTTTATGAACAAGATGACTAGAATAATTTTGTTTGAATTTTAAGAATTTTAACAGGCTTGGAATATGTTGTAAGAAATGTAAAAACCTTGGATGAGTTCGAGGATGCGCCATCTAGCTCAAAGTGGGTGGAAATTGTAGTGGGGGGATTTTCATTTTGCTATAACATCCTTAATATTAAAGATAAAAAAAATTAAATTAGCCCCTTATTAAGACTTTTGTATTTAAAGTTTTTCGATAGCTGCAATTGCTTCGAAGTTAAGGGCTAAATAGTGATTTTCAAGCTCTAATTTTGACTGTTTCTAACATCAACAATTTATGTTACCAGTTTTGAAAAAAATGAAATAAAATTTCTATTTTCCTTTTATTTCCATTGTTTGAAATTGCTTAAATGCACGTTTAGTAAAGATTAAAAGCTTGAATAATACTAACTAAATAAAAAAAAAATGGAGAAGAAAGATATAATGACAACATTATGTAAAAACGATCAGCTTACAAATTTCCAGAAGCTGTATGCTTTAAATTCTTCATATATTTTACTTTATATATTTCATTATTTTTTTTATATATTTACATATACTTTAATAAATCTTGTTATTTCGGAGCTTTTGTTAAATTTTTGCTAAATCTAGGAAAATTTGTTGCCTAAGACTTCTCTGAAAATTCGGAAGACTGCACTCGTGGAGAGAGTACAACTGAATTTTTAGGGCCAGCTGATGATCAACTATTTTAGCTGTTCACAACCTCAATATCGAAGAAGATTTTTAGGAAACAATTTCAACTTTATTAAATAGAATTTTAACATCCAACTATTGGAGCTATTGGAATTTCCACAAAAGCCCGATACAGACTTTCTTTTTGTTCAATGGAATAAAATTATTTTATGAGCTGAATTTTAAATACCAGGCGTTTACAGAATTGCATAGAAACATCAGATCTGATTTTTTCAAAACAAGTGATTGGTGTATATATATTCAAAGCGAATGATCCTTTAATTTTTTTTTTGAGAATAATCAGACAAAGATGTTTGTTGGTGAAATTTGTGATAGGAGATTTCAATCTTGATTTGCCGTAAATTCGTCGTAAATGCAGAGTTGTCGAATGTTATATCCGTGAAAACTCAAATGCCATCTGATGGGTGTGGTGTTCTGAAGAAAGTCTTGTATAACTCTCATCGGTTTAGTCCGAGAGGTTATTCTCCCGTAGTAGAGTTTCAAAATAGGACCCTGATTTAATAAAAGATTTAAATAAATTCAAAAGTTCTGTCAGATATCTTAATAATTTTTTAGATATAAAAGTAAAATTCGAATGCATTGAAATACAGGAAGATTTCTTCTTCACAAATAGAAAGGTATATACCAATTCAAGAGCATTCTTTCAGAGAGCAATGGTTTATGATCAAAAATTAAGACTCGAAATTATTTTAAAAGAATTAATAGATTGATTAGATATTAACCTTATTAATTTTTTATCATCAGGTAGCTATGATATGATAATGGCGAGATTTATTACATTAATTTCTTGCATAGAAAAGTTCTTGATGTGTACATAAAGATCGTTTTTAACTAAATTCACACTAATTTAAATTACCTTTAATTAAATTAATTTTATCGATAATTTTTGGGTAGTTTTAATGTTTATTTTGAGTGTAATTTCAAATCAAAGCACAGCACGGGAGGACATGTGACTTCAAATTTAAGGCGTTGCCCGATTTTTAATTGAATTGTGAATAGAATCTTTAGTTGTAAATCCGAGACCTTACCACCACCAATGTATTTTACAAAAACATTTTGATTTATTACGAAAAGAGCATATTAAACGAAAGTTAATACGCTACTCTACTTATTTTACCTTAATTTTACTTAATTAACTTTCTATTTAAGATCATTTATTCGGAATAATCGTTTTGGAATTAGTTAGTCATTTTTTTTCACATTAGGAAACATCCATTATTACTTCTAAAAGTGAGGTTGAAACTAATTTTTTATAAAATTATCGACTTTCCATGTGCATTTTGATTACCCTTTTCATTGGGAACTTATATCTGATCAATCAATCAAAATTCCTTGAAGAAAAGATCATGCACATAAAAGTATTGTGCGTAATATATTCTGTGCAATTTAAAATAGAACTTCATTCTAATGATTACCTTTTAAGCAGCAAGAATTATATGGATAAATTTGAGTAATTATTTGTTTGAATGAAATCTTTACAACTCTTCACTATGAAGTAGTCATTCGGTATAGAGAACTAGTATACTGCAAGGGAAGTTATAAATAATTTTGGAACTTATAAGAAGCTTATTATTACCTTTTGAAATCATATTTAATTTTACTCAATTTGAGAGCTATTTCGGAACAATTCTCGAAATTTTGATAATACGGCAGACTGACATTTAAGCTAACACATTCTCTTCAAATTTCCATCCACAACAGAGAATGAATAGCATCCCGACGGATTTAACGTACTAGTTCGCTTATACAATGATTTTGCGATGGTACCGGTTCTGAAAATGGATTCCTTCATCCCGGAAAATTCAATTTGTTTGTCACCAGTGAATTGTTGAATTGTAATATTTCCATTTTGGTTTTCAGATGAAATATTCATTATTAATCGGCTTTACAGAACGTAAAAGTTCTTTAAATAAATTTTCACTATTGTGACTGTTCTTGTAACACAAACTGCTGAACAAAATTCAATTTCTTAATAGTGAACCAAACGAGGACATGAATAGCTCTTTTGAGTATATACATTATTATCTTTCCAAATCAAAGAATATTTTAGAAAAACAGAACATTTGCACTAACTAATTTTTCCTACTATTAAATTTGCAATCAGTATTTAGGCTTCTCAGAGTTTATTATCCTGAAATATTGTTTCTACGTGGATTAATTCCACAGGTATTAAAAATTATTGTTAAAGAGAATGAATATATTATAGTTACTTTTTTTCTTGTAGGAGTTCAGCGGATAGACATCTTGTGGAGGTGGAGCCTGTTTCGGAGAGACCAAATGATTGTTCTTTTTCGGCCATCGTCTCTATCGTCTCTAGTTCCACAGAAAAACGAATAACTAAAGTGAAGGCAAAAGGTATTGCTCCTTCTAGAATCATATATTCTGCATGATAAACAATATTCTTTTATATTTCATATATTTTGTTTACTATTCGAAAAATGAAAACTTGAATATCAACGAAATAAAAAAGGTTTAAATTCAAAATATATTAGTTGCTGGAAAAAGAATATTAGAATTTCATTTCTTTGTCTCGAAGACTTCAACTTACGTATATTTCAGTTTCAATATTTCTCTTTGGGACAGTGCTTCTTATTTTATGGGAGATAAGCAAATGCTTTTCTCTAGTTTTTCCCTTGTAAATAACCCGAATAAAAATAATTAATGAAATTGAACATTTTTAATGCAATATTAAATACATTTAAAATGACAACACTGGACGTTTTATTGATATCACGATTCAAAAATCATTTAAAATGACATTCAAGAATTCAGTCATGTCTAAATATTTCGGTCTTCATAATACAGTTGAAAGGTTAAGATAGCATTATATTTTTCTAACAATATATATAATTCATTAAGCATGCAATCTTAATGCAAAGACATTTCTTGTGTTAATTTCGATCTTTTCTTTAAAATTAAATTTTTATTGATGCAAATTTAAAAAGAGGGATTTCGATTACGGATCTGTTTAATCGCAAGTAGTCTTCATTTTTCAATATCAGAGTGCTCTCTGCCATCACATTTAAAATGAGAACTGCAATATGGATTACTACATATAAACTGCAGTAAGATGTTATGAGTTCATTTACACGAATGTCCCGTTTCTGATGCAAGATGAGGGCTATTTTAGGACGGCATTTGTAATTTTGAGCCATCGTTAGATGACGAGGACATTTGAGTTTTGTTGTCAGAATCAAAGACACATGTTCCAAGTACATGGAAGGCCTCTGATGAAATTGATTTTTAGCTTCCCAATCTGGAAGCAAGGACTTATCAACATGCTACTGAGGTGGCAACAACCAGCCTTATTGGTGACTAAGAACAAAATTCAAGTTTGAAACCAGCTCTGAATTAAAGTTTGATTCGACTGAAAGGAGGCGTCTCTTTTGCAATGTATTTGCATGACAATTACGCACTTATATTACAAGACACCAAAAATTAGAATATGACATCTTTATTCGAATTTAGTTCTTAAATTGCTCCGAATTGTTACAATATATACTGGTGATTTTAAAATGTATAATACAAATTTAAAGGCAAGTTGAGAGGACCGGCAGATTTTATTACGAAATACATGTGGAAATGACGTGTTGAGGCTTTAGAGAGCGTCATTGCAAATGATCATTTCCAGGGCAAATTTTGAGCAGTATGTACCATTGCAGAAGGTGTAGAATTGATTAATTGCTTCAAACGAATTTAGTATAATAAATATCATAAGTTCATATTTTGTCCAATATTTTATTAATAAAATATAAACACCACTTAACTTCCACAAAAGACACCAACAAAGAGCAGATAAGTGGAATAAAATATATAAAAGTAATCTTATCCACAAGAAAGATGTTATATAAATATGTATATACTGTTGATTAATCAGGGGGCACCAAAAACAACAACAATGAGTACCAAAACAACAACAAAATCAGGGGCACCAAAAACAGCAACAAAGAGCAGATAATTGGAATAAAATATATAAAAGTAATCTTATCCATAAGAAAGATGTTATATAAATATGTATATACTGTTGATTAATCAGGGGGCACCAAAAACACCTTCTTTTGTTCACTTGAAATTAGTTAGATCGTCGATGTGCAACGAAACGTTCTTCTGCCGAATGTGCAACGCAATAGTACTTGCTTCTTCACTATATAAAACAACTAATATGATACACGACAAGCTATCCAATTTATTCATCAGTCTGTGTAACATACAATTTATTCTTATAGCAGATCAACGTTCAGTCATTCAATCGGATAGTTCTTCACTTATCTCTCTTTCTTGAATCCTTCTGTCACTCCTTTTTAATTATCTGTACTTTGTCACCCTCATTAATTCCTATTTTTTTCATTCCACCAGAATACTTGATGCCCCTAATTTGATAAGTGGGGGATGTCACTACTTTATACAGTATTAAAAGCTCGGAATTTCTGGAGAGAGGGGCTTTAACCCTCCAGCTGCGTATCCCGCGATTTCCATGGATGGTCCATTTTCTGTTGCATCCCGCGTTTTTATCGCAGTTTAGAATGTTTATTTTTACGATGACAGATTTTTATTATATTATATTATTATCGTGTAACATATAGTATCAGTTCACTTTCTTTGAAAAATATTTGAACTTATTTACAAACATCGCATCTAAATAATCGTTTTAAATAATTACGCAGCCAGAGGGTTAAAGATTCAAGAATGGTATTAGCTTTTCAGCATCAAACATAGCATCGGCTTTTCATTTGAAGAAGACTCTAAAATGCATTTTTTCTCATATTCAAATAAAAATATAAATGTAAAATATCTTACAATAAGAACACGATGATCACTGACATACATTTCACATAAAGGGCAAGCATGATAACTTGCAGAAAGATGTCGTATGGACCGCAGTTCAACCAACTAAGTAGGATGGGCAGCTCTAACAAACAGCTGCATGCTATCACGCCCAAACATTAGCGGATAATCTTTCCTGGTTGTGGTGTAGAATCAGGACACGCCCAGGGAAGAGAACTGCGAGTCTTAAATACATCTCAACTTGCAAATGTATCTTATCAGTAACAATTTTCTCATCCCCATCTTAAACCTCAACGCATTATTTCCTACCGCAGATGATATTTCAAAATATACTTATTTAGGTCCCTGAATCTTCTTTTTAGTTTATATCAGTTATTGTAGAATCATTATAATTTTTAAGGGTCTCTAGATCAATTTTCAAGGAATTCTAATTCTCTAATTTTCAAGAGAACTCTAGCTCTAAAAAGTATCTTTAGCTTTTATTAGTACAAAATTTCTGCTTTTATTTCCAGTTATTAAATTTTCCAACATATCAATTGTAAAGAACCAGCTGCATTTGATATTTCATGAATCTAATTAAAAGAAATCTATTTTTGTGTTAGTATTCCCAAGATTATTTTGCAGTGTGTAATTTCCTACTTCCAAATCAACATTAGAAAATTTGACAAAATTATTTTATTTTGTTTAAAAAAAACTTGTTTTAGACATTTTTGTGAGAATGCAATAGCTCTAATATTTAAAATTAACTGTTTCCCTTGGAATTTTATGCGATATCAATGGCTCATTTGATGTTTCCGAACAGCTAAAATGACTGTCATAGAATTACTAAATCGTGCCTGTAAATTCCGTGCCATTCATTCTCATTTCTCCAAAAGGACAGACACTGGCTCTTTAATGCTTTGAAGAAGCCTTGGATGAGGTGTAATCCATGTTCTTAATGCTCCCATACATATGTCTTTGGATTTAGAGCGAATGAACATACTATCCATCATAAATTCATTACTATACTCTAGAAGAGTCTCCAAAAATACTAATTCTGTGATATTGAATATTGAAATCCATTAAAATAATTGTGACGACAATGATTCCAGCATATAGTTAAACAAAAGATTTAAGAATTTCTCTAAAATACTATCTACCAAATTGCTATTCCAGATGTACGCCCACTTATATATATTAATATTTTTTGTTCAAACAGTCAGCCTGTACAACAGTGATGTAATCGTGCAGGAACACTTTGATCTGGATAATATCAATCACAGAACTAAGCCGCATAAACAGGGATAATTGTTTCTGGCTGTTTTGCTCATAAAATATCCAACTTTTGCATAAGAAAACAACGGCCAACAAAAGTTCAAAGAATCTTCAAACTGTTGTTTAAAGGCTAGAAATCTTTTCCATATTTATTTTAATATTTTTAAATTTCCAGAGAATTGTAATATTGTGTTAAAATTACTATCTACAATGAGTCTTCCTCTAATTTCTTTGAGTTCGGCTCTTGCAGTTATGTAGTACTGAACTGAGCCTATTTCCCCACATATTCATGTGTCGCCTTGCATCCTTCCGAATCAGTAGAAGTACTCAGGAAATCGTCCATGGGCCGATATACACTGCTCAAAACAGTTAGGGGCTATTATGATTTTGGGCATAAACTACAGATGAAGAAAAGTTTTCGTGACTAATTTGTTATGTATAGATGTAGTAAGTTATGGGAAAAAGGAAAAGAACAACGAACAAGAAATAATTAAATTTTATGGATGACATTTAGCGTTAAAAAAAAAAAAACGCACAATTCGTGCATAGTATACAAACGAACAAACATAAAGTGATTTCTTAGATAGAAATGAGTTTTAATAAGGGGTATGGTTTTACCACCTGTTATTCAGATCCCAGTTATAATAGAGAAGATATCATAGATTTTCGGAATCAAAACAAAGAATGCATTTCGATATTTGTTATTATAATGTTATAACACTTTACCACTTTCACTTGCCAGTGGCATATCATTTTTATGTATTTGAAATAAAAATAGCATTTTCGAGTGTAACGACAGGTAGATGATTCATTCATTTTTCCAGTTTTTAAGTTTCTAATATAAAACACTTACATTGCGACATTTCTCCGCTACATCTATTGTTGCTTGTCGCACTCAAAATTGGCTTCATCCCACATACTTTATATATTGTGAAGGTTTCGGGCTACTCCAAACCTTATGTCTCACGATTGAGGGAACTCAAATTAAATGCCTATATTCTGCTGACAGTTATGGATACATAAAGAAGTTTGTCTTGCGTGGATCACAAAAATCGGTTGAAGCTACCCATTTTTACATTCCTTTCGAATCCAAAATCAAGTTTCTAAATGTAAAATAATAATGATTTTCTTTTGAAATGTACAATAGGTGAAATATTTGGCATATAACATTAAAAAAAATTCGTATTAAAACATTTCATTAATATTAGCAGTATTAAAAGAATTTTTCATTTTTAAATATTAGTTTTATTTCTGACAAACTTCTTTTTAATAGACTTTTTTCCAGATTCTAAAGATGGAATTTTGTAAGCCGTTTTTCATTCATTTCCTACGCACAAGAAATTTCAAATTTAGTACTTTGATGATAACACACTAATTTAATACATTCAGAATATAATTATAGTAATCAAATGATTTAATTAAATTTTGATATCATGAAAGAAGAAGAATGGATTTCACGATTGCTTAGTATTTAAAATAACAATTCATAAATTTAAAAAGTAGAAAATAGTTAAAATAAAGAAATCTATTTTTTAGTATACTAATGAAAATGCATATTTAAAACTTACTGTTATTATATTTGTTTACGTAAGTATACACAATAACTAATCCAAAATGCTGAAATAAATTTGATAAATGTATAGATATATTTAAAAGTATTAAATTCTATGTGAAGCTATAAGATATTTCAAAAGTTTCAAAAATTATGCCTAATATGGAGCATACAAATATAGAGACTCCTTTTTATGACCATATGAAGGGTGATTAAATTACTTTAATTGCTGTATAACAAACCATTTGAGCGAAAAGAATAAAATTTTGAATACTAATATTATACCGTATACGCTCAAGAATGGTTTGATAGAAGTTTAGCTATGACAATCACGGTTACATTGACGAATTTTTAAAAATATATATTTTTTTAATGAAACCCTTATTTTTTCCGACGGCATCGTGATCATCACAGTAAAACAAAAAAGACACACACCCTTAATTTGGAGTTGTGATGGAAAAAGGTTGGGAAAGGATGGGAAAGGTGAGATGGTTTCTCTCAAAAAAGGATAGAGCTAGACAGAGAGAAACCACTGTGGCGCTCATCAGAATATGAATTGCTTTTACATTGACGCCTCAGTCCCCTCCTTGTCTTCTACTCTGAACTGAATCTCACACAAAAGCAGACGATGCACAGAATTCCTAGTCTGACGTCATTGTCCTTTATGAATAAAGAGGTACTATGTTTTAATAGCTGCGTTTTACTCTCTTACCCTTGAACAACATGCTTTTTACAGTAAAATAACTCTTCGAAATGATAAGTTTTTCGATCTTGTCCAAGACTATTTGCCATTCCTGTTGAGGTTATTGCAGAGGGGGATCTGGCCATAGGGCGAAGGCTTTGTGCTATGTTTTTATGATTCCGTATTCATTTCAGCATGTTAAAAGGCTGAAAACGGGTGATCATCAGCTATGATTCGATTTGCTAATTCGGTATTCCCATAATGTGATCACGCTTATGGGAATACTGAAGTTTATACGAAGAAAAAGTGAACGTGAAACACAGGATAGCATTATGTTACATCGCCTACATTCTAGTTTTTGGAGCCAAAACACATTCTTCCTTGGACGAAAGAAGGAGGATTTTATTTTTTTAAAGGAAAAGATAAATAATTGTGACAGAGTACAAAATAAAACATACACTTACAAACAAATAAGCAACACAAACAGTAAATTATTATTATTAATAATAAAATATGTCATCTTCGAGTATAAGTAAATGGTAGAATTTTGAATTGGTGGATGTAAGAATCAGTTCCAAAGGATTCAGTGACGTTCTTCTTAAAGAAGATCATTCTCGCCACATATGAAGCGCATCTTTGTCCTTGGCCCTTACATTTTTGAAGGAATTATTACCCAAGGTCCACGAGCATGTACTCATTAAGAATCAATATTGAGCAATTACATCGTTTTATATTTGAAGTAGTGAAATGTTTTCTTTGGCATCGTGTGAATGCAAGATGCTGCTGCCTTACTAATAGGTCTTTTGTTAAATGTTTTTAATGTGACATTTTAATGAAAGAATTATCTCTCCCTTTTCCTGTTTCAGTGACAATCACCAATTTTCAGTGGCACTCAAATTGTAAGATAGTATCTAATGTGGGATTCAACAATTTCCTTTTCACATGGTATGTTCTGCAATACTATGTACCTTCGAACGTATGCAAAGTGTCATAAGGTGTGAAGTTTTTTAAAACACAAAAATGTTTGCTTTGCTATTGCGTTTTTATTTTTTATTAGCTAATTTTTTTTTCGACATCTATGACTAGTCGCACTATTTTTTACATAAAAATGTCGTTCCATCACTGCTTTAATATTTTTTTTATTTTGATGATCATGTTTACTTGAAAGAAAAACGATTGAAATGTTCAAAATCAAGAAGTGAGCTAATGCTTAATGCTCAGCCATGAGCGCTATCATATGCGATACCTGCATGCAATATTTTATTCTGTTCCCTTGATGCTCTTTACTCAGCATAGATTTTATAATCTCCCACATTCATATCCTTTTGTAAAAATTCGAAGACAAATTTATCTATTTCATTTCATATTATCTTTTTGCTTTGAAACCCAATGCTTTTTTTTTTCAGGAAGTACGGGCATCGAATTAGAATGCGATGTTATTACAGATTTTCCAGATAAAATCGAACTCGTTTCTACCACCGATGAACTGGCTGTTGACTCTCCACCTGAATCACTTACTATCATTGCCAAAGACAGATTTGGTAACGTTCTTCTCATTTCCTGATCTCATTCTTAAAAAGAAACAATTCACATAATCAAGGCGAATCTATGAAGTCATTCTATTTTTGAAATGAAAAGTTATATTTTCATCGAGACGATTGTTAATTTAAATGTACTCACTAACCAAGTTTTCTTTTATATAAATTCTTTACTTTGTCTTAAATGATATCTAGTAACTCCAGAAATACGTGGAAATGAAAGGTTTGCTTGTGTGTGGATTTGAAGTTCTCTTGGCATCGTTATACTACAATTTAAGAATAATTGCTGTTTATCTCTATAGACTAAACTGATCATTCTATTAGCATGTATGTTTTTTTTAAATTGAATCTATATTAATTACAAACTATAGGGAAGACATAAGGAAACTACAGGCAAGGTAGCATTAAATTCGACGGAAATGCAGCGCAATTATTTGAAAATATTGATGTATAAAGCAGTGATATTCATCGTTAATAGATCATTTTAGATCTTTGGATAGTTTATTTTTTGACTTTAAACGAAATTAAAACACATATTAGTGATAATATTAAAGTCCAATTTTTACGTATAAGAAGAGAAGGTTTCTTTTGAACCGATTGTTTTTATTAAATTTAATTAACCGATTATTATTAACCGATGGATTTATTATTTTATTATTACATTTTATATGTAACATGAGGATGAATCGCATAGTATTTATGAAAACCCAAACAAAGTGCATGTCATTTTCATGTTAAAGAAATAATGTTTGCTTGGATGAATCATTTTGCTTTTCTACGGGCAGTATTTTATTTTAGCTAAAATGTGCTGTGCGAGAATTGGAAATTTTTGAATAAAAATTGTTTTATTTTGTTGTAAATACTAAAGCTGCAAAGTTTTTTTTTTTTTTTTGAGGAAAGGTTGTTTACTAAGTGTAAGGAATAAAGGAAAAATAATTGAAAAATGAAATTTTGATTGTCATTTTTCATTGTAATAAATTATTCAATTCACTAATTGAATTAAACTAATTCACATTAATTCTGAATTCAATTCACATTCGTTTATCAAACCCTTTTCGTTTTGTTTTCCCAAAAATGTAGTAACTTTTTTAATTAATTGTTAAATCATTAAAAAAAAAAAAAAAAAAAAAAACAGAAATCGTAGTGAATGTAAACATGCGCCATTTCTAATATTTTATATTCAACACTTTTTATTTCTTCAGTGTTTCGAAGTAGTTCTAATGTTTTGAAATTGTACTATAAACGTTAGAAATTTCTTCAAAGAATTCTTCATCTTCAAAGAAAATAAACAAATTACTTTATTTTTTAAAAACATCTTTTATGTGTAAGTATTTTGATGGTTAAAATGAAACTATTAAAGCAGTTATTAAAAGTTTGAACAAGTGCTATGTGCTTTGCTATATATAAAGCGAAGTGTCATGCATTTTTATTTTAATACTCTTATATCCCTAAAATATACTAGAATGCATATTTGATATCAATTAACTGATCGATTCTTTTCAAAAATTAGCATAGTTGTAACTTGTACAAAAGTGGGTGAACGTAAAGAGGCCGCATTGTTGTAGAATACTGAGTATCAAAATGTATTCTATTTTCTGAATAAAATTCAAAAATTTTGATGGGAAAAAAAGTATCATTCCACTGCAAGATCATGCTGAGTTTTCTGTATCATTCCACTGCAAGAGCATGCTGAGTTCTCTAATTGGCAAAAAATATTTTTCGATAACCGAAAAAAAAGAAGTAGAATTATTAAATTAATTTGATTAATTATTGAAGTAATTTTCGTGCCACTACGCATTCTCTAGTCGATTAGTTGAATAAATACAAATGCACGAATTTGTTTCTGGCTTTTATAAGATTTAAAGGTATCTTTTTTCAGTCTCATACGATTTTGCATTAATACTTAGTTAATCTTTGTATTACTTTTCAATGTGCAATATTACTTTTCAATAATAAAATATGTTTCTCATTCTTAAGATATCTTTTAGTAATTGCATAAGTAACATTCCTAAAATTTTGTATTGTTGCTTAATGATTCATTCAGTCAGACTTATTGCTCTCATTCAGAATCTGCAGCTGATATTCTTTTTTTTTCTAGTTCCTTACCTCGAACAATAATTGATTTTTTGTTTCTGGTAAGCTTAAACGGTTTTTTTTTTTTTTTAGCATGAAGTTTCGGTTAGATTCCTATTGACTCAATCTAAGGCTGTAATAAATAATGAAAATGCTTTCATCTGCATTGGAACAGAAATAAAATTTTTCAAATTTATGTTAACTGATACTTAGGCGTGTTATGCCAGATACTGATAAATTTCGATCAGGCAAAAAAAAATGGTCATTTAAAAATGGTATTTTCTTATTTTCTAGGAATCATTGCATTAGTGATGGAAGGTAATTTTTTGTTTATACCAAGGGAAATTCCACTTTTTTCAGTTCCTCAAGATTTTAGAAATCGGTTCACATAATATTTTGATTAGTAATTTTTTTCATTATTACTCCTTTTTGTTTAATACGACTTGTTACATGCTTATAAAGGTGGAATTTTGTAATCGATTTTTCACTTGCTTTTCGATGTGCTAGAATCTTGAAATTTTGAGATCTTATGTGTCTCTTTCCATGACAACACACTATTTCAATAATTCAGAATTTTTATAATCTGTTAACTAATTCGTGTATTAAATTTTAGGTCTAATCCAATAGTGCCATCTGATGCCATTTGAAAAACGTTGATTTCAAGATTCCACAGTGTTTATTATAATGAGTTGTAAATTAAAGATTTGAATGAAGAAAATCAGAAATAGTACATTTATGAAGTTTGTTTTTATGTAATTCCTTTAGAACTACTAAGAATTATTTTTTGAAGATTTTTTATATTGAAAATAATTGCTGTGTGCTTAATTTTTTTTCCTTCACAAATGAAAAAGACATTAACTCATAGTTTAAAGAAAATAAAATATCAAAGTGTTATCTTCTTTTTGAAAATGCATGTGCATTGCTCCCAAATGTGTCCCAATGACACGTAGTGCTTCCGAATCACGTTTGTCGAAATTCAGGCCTCACGTATTCTGAGAAAGTGAAATGCTCTGCGTTAAAGTGAAACCGATTTCTTGATGGTTTCCAGAGAGCTGGAGAGAGTGGCACGGTTTGCATTAAGCTTTCTTGATCTTTTCTTCGGGTCTAAGATTTAATTCCATTTTCTTGGTTTGAATTACATAATTCCATACAGGTAAAGAGAGCACACGTACCATTTGGCGATAAAACTGCATCAGAAATTTGATCTTTCTAGTTCGTTAGACTTTCTGTTAGTGGCTAGTTTTTGGATTTCGCCCAGAATATAGTAGAAAGATACAATGGATCATATTTCACCCTTCTAGTTCGCCGCGTTCACAGGTACACATAATTTCAAAAATAACTTTTTCGGACTCCTAAAGGTTTGAAAAATTACAATAATTTATATTTGTATATGAGAAAGTAAAAATATTAGAATGCAGAAATAACATATAGTAATGAAAAAGGGTTTATCTTTTCCTGTCTTAGAATATTAGATTTTATTAGATAGGAATTTTTTAACCCCTGTCATTTAATTTTAGGACATCAATTTACTAGCATAAATGGACTTAAATTCGAATGGAATGTAGAACAAGAAGTGGACAAATTAATTGATTCTTCTAATAGTAGCGTAGTAAGGTATGTAGCAGTATAAATTATTTATCAAAACTCTATAATATGAAACGAAAAAAAAAATGCTTACTTACCTACTGTCTATCGGATGAGAGAAATTATCTGATAATGGAAAGGGCACATTGAGAATACATATACATTCATTTATCATAACCAAACTAAGCCAAAGTGTCATTTACTCCTTAATACCATGTTTTTTTCACCTTTTTTTTTATTCAATGCTTCAGCAACTTAAGAAATTAAATGCTTTTAGAGGAAAATTAAAATACCAGGTAAACATGATTTTATTATTTAGACTTTATTTTAATTATTTAAATTTATTTTAATTATTTAGACTTTATAATTTATTATTATTAATAAATTTGCTTCTCATTTCATTTGTTCTTAATGAAATTAATCGATTAACTGATAATTAACTTTTACAAATGGTGTATTGTCATTCAGAATATATGAGGGTACAAATTTAAAACATTCAAGCACATTTGGAAGTAAATATAAAATCGATCACAAATGTACAACTTTACAAACAGGAAGTTGAATAAAAATGTGTATAAAAGCAATTATGTTGTACAAAATACTCTTGCAATAACTACATTAACTGAAAAATAGTTTTTTTCTAGCAAAAATAGATTAATCAATATGAAATATTTCTAACTGGTTTTGGATAATATGTAGAAAATTTAACATTTGGAAATGAGTACAAAACGTCTGTAGAACTAAAAATGACCATGACTTATGCATTTTAAGCATTTAATGTGATTGGATGATCATCTGATTATTTATAAAATTTGAAAGTTGTTTAGGTAGTCTCCATTTTTGTTTTATACTAAAAATATTGAATTAAAGCTATCCCACGAAAGAATTTTCAGATAAAATTTTTTTGAGTTAATGATTACTTTTTAGCAAAATGCTGGATAAAATTAACGAATCAAACAAATGGTTAGTTAAAAGTAAGTAAGGTATGTATATAAAGGTTAACTTATACATGTTTTTTTAATGGAAGAATTAATTCCCAAATCTAAAATAAAATTAAAATGAATTAAGAATCAAAAACAGATCTTCTGCAGAGGTATATCAATTCAAATTTCAATGTTTGTTAGTAGGTAAAATGAATATGATATTCAAAGAATTCTAAATGCCTCTGCTAGATTTTGCAAATATTTATTAAACCTTTTTTTTAATTTATACAAATAATTTTAAATGTAATTTAATTTCAAGTAAAGAAGGCACAAAAAAAAAGGGTAGCAGTTGAATAAAAAAAAAGTGATAATCCTTATGGCTCGAATCAATGTTCTGTAAAGTATATAAAAGATATATTAGTTGAATAAAAAAATGTAATAATTCATATGGCTTGAATAAATATTGGAAAATATTTAAAAGAAAATCCTATGCAGTCAGAAGACATTTATAAAATAAGACATTTATGTGGGCAAAAAACTTAAATATTACTTTAACTTAATGTCTCCTTTTTATTTGTGGCATCCTAAATAAATTTATTGAAAGGTCGGCTTATAATTTGAAACAAAACTAAAAATTACTTGCCCCTGCATGTTGTCATTATATTAAAAGCACACACCTTTTTCTGAATTTCTCCTTTCTCTAACTTTTAGTCTCGCTTGGAATCGTCTCATTATACGGCCCCTGACCACAGTAATTAAATTTTTAAAACCAGATTAAACCTTATATTTAAACCACCACTATTAGGAAGACACATTTTTTGTTCATTAAAATCTTTTTTGTGCAATAGTTCTTTCGGAAATTTTTGACGAAAGAATGGAGCCTAAATTTTTACTTAAATTTTGTAAATTTAAATTCGAAAATAATAATATTAATAAATAATAAACAAAAAGCTACAAGGTGCATTCTCTAAACATATCTGTATCAAATGTAGTAACTATAGGTTCAACAATTCTTCTGTACAGCCATATCGCCAACAGACAGATGCATGTACATTATTATTAGAGATGTGATTCTCCATCAATATTTAAGAATCCAGCTCATTTCCTCTTAATTGAGTAAAAATTCAGTTATGACACTACTTGGTACCCACATTAACTTCAGAATAAAAATGGTTATACAAACCGTGATAATGTATCCACATACCTGCTAAATCTCAAATGAGAAATATCACTTACAGTGTAATGCTAAGAAGGGAACGCACATTTATTTTTTTTAAATTTTAAGAGATTTTGTAGAAACTCTGCAACAATATTGTTTATTTGTTAAAGAGGATGGAATACACTTTCAGAAAAAAAGATAATTAAGCCTCATAGCAACTAAGTGCTTTTTTCTTAATATGACCACAAAATTTTGGAAAACGTGACTTTCTTTAAATATTTTTCAGGTTAAAACCTATTCCATTAACTGATGGATGGGCTCAAAGAGGACTTCTAGGATATTCTGTTTTAATCGAACCACTTAATATTGGTTCATGTAAAATTCAAGCTTCTACGTTGAAAACAGAAAGTGAGGTAAGTTTTATAGCTTTTTTTCCAACCGTTATATAATGTTAATTACATTTAAATAAAGTGTTTATTTCTAAATTTAAATTCTAGCAAAAGTATGAATGTTACTCGTTTATATTATGGATAAAAGCGAAATATGTTTTGAATGGCACTTGTCAGATACAAGCCACCTGACGAAGCCAGTTATCGATTTTAAACTAGAATTTAGCTTCTCTTCAGTAGCGCCATCGAGGGCCAATACGACTTAGTTACTCATGCGTCACAACGCCTTTTTATAGGGCGGATTTTATACATACATTACATTCATTTATCCACAGATCGAAATTCAAACCTGAATCAGAAAACGATCATCTCTGATTCAGTATCCCCAAGGGTATTGTCTCTACTTGGAGGACTTTGTAGCCACGGTATATGTGCACCAGACACCACGTACACGGGGAATCTCCGGCCAGTAGGTTTAAACTTACAACCCAAAGGATGTGAATCCAATGCCCTACCAACCAGGCTATCCCGGCAAGAAACGCGTTTTAGTGGCATAAGTTTTATTCATACAGAGAGCATTTTCTACCTGAACTTAGATGTTACTCAATAGCCAGTTTAAAATGAACAAAACAGACTTTTAAAAATTATTATGTCCATAGTAAATTATTATCTTCTATTTATTATGCCCATTATAAATAGAAGTTAATGATTATGAATTTTCTTCAGAAATTTTCAATTATATAGGATTACGAGCTTTAAGCATGCTGACTAATTATTGTAGAATGAAAAGCTAGGGTAAATCAAGAAAAACAAATTGTTTCTGAATAATATTCTTTTTAAATGATCTTTTGCTGATGAAAAAATAAAAGGGCAAGTGAAAAAAAAAAAAAGAATGCGAAACAAAATCATCACTCATAAGGTACTCGTTAGGTAGTAGTCAATTCGACACTAATTTTATCCAAATAGTCCCTTTTAGTTACTTATGCTTGACCTAAACAACTTGCCAGTGTTGAAACACATTTTGGGACCTATATTTTGACATCTTCTTCGGAATTATCTCTACCGTCTTCAAAACAGCCATTTTCGAGTTCAAATCTCCATATCGTAGTTCCTATTCAAGTGAGAGAACAAAGAAGGTCGTATGGAACTACAGATGGACTTCATGTTCGGCTTGTAACGAATTCAGTGTTCTGTCGGACCAAATATTGTGCAACGATTGTCACACATGAGGATCTGTGTTATCATAACGTAGGAGCCTACCAAACAGTCGAATGGTGATAATTATTATTTGTCATTTTAATTTAGCCAAATGAACGGATGATGATGGACTTTTTTTATAAATCCGATGAGAGTCGATCATCGCATCAAAATATATTTTGATATTGCATTTCAATCACATTTTAAAGGATCTTTACCTTCATTTTTTTTATTTGCCTGTGTATATCAAAGAATAAAATTACTTTACGTTTGAATGTTATTTTTACTTTTTTTTATTCAGGAGCTGTCCACGCAAGAAGTGAAAGTACACATTTCCTCCAACATCCGAGTCTGTCCTTCTACTACCCTCCGATTGCTCCCAGGGGGGAGTGTGCGATTGGCGCTGATTTACAACCGTAGAAAAGAGCTTGGTAATACTTGCTTAGAAGTTAAAAAACAAGAGATTTCCTGTGAAACCATTTCTAGAAGAATTGGTTAAAATTAATTGATAGATTGCGGAAAGTCGTATACATTTAGAACTTCACTATACATTTTTAAATACATTGTATCCATAATTAATGTTATCTATTCAAAGTTACTGCCTAGGCTTAATAAAATGGTTGGGCGCTACACGATGATACTATTTACAGCGCCACGTGGTTGCAAATGTTGGGTTAGCATTCTTATCTCAAAAACTATTCAAGATAGAGGATAAACATTATTTACAAAGTTATAGAGCGTTATCGATCTAGTACAAAAAGTTACCATATGCGCATTAAATCTATGATCAAAATGCTCAAAATACTCATTTGTTTGTTCTCGATTTCCAAATATTTATGAAACGAATTGTGTAAGGAAGAGATAAAAAAAACAAACAATTACTTATTTCTGGATTTCAAATTGGTCTCCATCTGCTAAAATACATATATTGATTATAGTATGAAATTTATATTAAATACTTTTTAACATATTAGCTGTCACATTGGCACAAGTATTAGTAATCCTATCAAAGGCTCTACTATGTTGGTGGAGTAATCTCATTACCTATTTTTTTAAGTAATGCGGCGACTGAAAAATGCTACTTTTTCAGGTAATGCTACTACCGACCCCACAGGAAAAAGTTTGTTGGTGTCAGATCAAGTGGTCTTTCTTCGAAACTATCATATCCGATTATTTGTTGTTTTCTTCACTAAGGCTTGCTTTCAGTTTGACGTCTTGTACAAAGGAATCCCGTCATGTTGGAAACACATTCCATAGTTGAAGCAATGGCATGTTCTTAACTAAATCAGGTATCTTGTCCTGAAAAATTTCTAAATATCATATACTCATTAACAAGCCCTGATTAAACACATGGCCGATAAGCTTATTGTAAATTTCGCAACAAACATTCAAAAAAATGCATTTGATTTCGAATTGGTGCATAATTTAGCATTTTCTATCGTCCAATAGGGCGCGCCCTGGCATTCCAATTAGCAAAAAGCACGCTTTATGGGCCCCCCTCTGACAATAATGTTGACTGAACCTCTAATTGCACCTAAAAAAAAATTGCACCACGCTTAACATCTTTTCAGTATCTCCACCCGGTTATGCCTGAAGAAGTGTTAGTGGTTTTATTGAATGAACACTCTAAATGTGTGCTACCATAATATTAAACCTTTCCCCGAATCTAATTTTCCAACCTGTGCACTTCCTTGGAAATCGTTGATGCTCTACAACTTTGTCGATGGCGTTTCCTTCCTATCATGAAGGGGAGAATGTCATACCTCTGACCGATTTTCAATATGACTTATTTTTATTGACTTCGTATGTCACTATTCTGCTGTGAAGACTGATTGTAACTCTGTTTACTTATTTTACATTTATTACATATTTAAAAAAACTAAAATTTTCAATAGTCTTTTTAACAAAAACTTTACATGGTAGTCAAAAGTACAACCCAGTGTTGTATCTTAGACCTGCAGTTATGAAAACAGAGATAAATAGGAAGATGATATTTCTTCACATAAAATGATAAATAATTATTTTTGATTAAATTTCACATTTTTGCACATGAAAGCAAGTTATTTGCAAGAGCTCTCAAGTTTTAAAAGGATCGTTCTTTTTAAAATGTATTCATATTGCTACTATTTAATAAATTAGAAAAATCATTACTGAGCATTATAATTTGAAAAAATAATCATCACTACTTTTAGAATTCATTTTTTTCTGAACCTTTTTTCTTAAAGCAGTGAAGTTTCTTTCGAGTCACTTTTTATGTTTTTTAGTTTCGGAAGCATCATTTGATTTCAATCCCTGTAAAGCTAAATTATTAGGACTATCAGTGACAATCTTTGGTTTAACTTTTGGTTTTTCTTTATTTGTTCATATGCATGTTCATATACTTGTTCTTGAATGAATGCATGAGATATAGATGAATCATATCTCTGTCAGTTACAGATGAAGGCAGAAACTCGTCTTTAGTAAAAATATTCTGATAAAAGGGAGCAAAATCTATGAACTATGATATTAAACATTTCCATGATATTATTTGGAATCATATTTAGTAATTCAATTTAACTATCGCATCTAGTAATAGATTTGAGCCTATCACTTGGTTCTAGCATCCATTTGTCTATTGTTTGATTGAACCAAATATATCCATGTCAAACGGGTGCATTCAATGATTATTTACTGATAATGATTATTGATACTCGCACTATTTTTTATTTTTGTCATCTTGATAACATGAATTGCCACATGAGTTTTGTGGTTGCCAAGGAGTAACAATATAGGTTTTTCATGACTTGGTCGGATATAATCAGTAAATAATTTTAAGTAATCTAAGACTCGCAAAGTTGAAAAGAATCTCTCAAGAAAAGAATCGTAGACCAATAAAAGTATTCTAAATATTAAAATTAAGATATTTTGCAGTATCGTATGTGAAATTATAGATTCATGTATGCTTATAACTCAGAAATATTTCCATTATTCCAAATGTAAACTTCCGATTCACAGAAAAACGAAAGAAAATTTTCTTGTGGATCTCAAAATATAGTTACCTCCCTGTTATTACTTTTTTTTAAAAGTTTGGAATAGAAACATCTTGCGATAGGCCATAATATCAAGGATAAAATAGAGACAGCATACATAAATTATCATCTTCTACATAATCTGAGAAAATGATCTTGGTTGAAGTACGCCTAATTTCTTCTGTTGTTGTTGTTACTTATGAAACTTGCCATTGAAAAGTCTGCTGATGAATCTAATTTCTTCTAAATAAGAAATATTGTACATACGACATGATCAAAGGAACAACACAGCATGGTGGTCAAAAGTACAACATGGTATACTTCCACCTTTAAATCATTATAAATCGTTTTTGGTTTGGAACAGAAAAATCAGTTTTCTAAAAATAAGATTATTAGTTTGCCTATAATAGATACAAACTAATGTCGTTAGATAATTGTACCAAAAAATTACTATAGGGCAAAAGGTAATGTTTCAAATATTTACTTTTTAGCAGCGAAATCAAATAACTATTTAATTAATCAAAGTATCTCTTTCCTTACAATAGCAAGAAGTTAAATTAAGTAATTAATTTTTAATTTTTGTACTAAAGACAAAAATTTATAAATTTGGTCGTCGGTTACCATCACAGGCAGAAGTGGTCAAGGATTCAACCGATCAAATTTACATTCTCCCTTACTATTTTCAAGGTACGAACGCCAACTCCGAAGTTTCCCACCAACGTTGAGCGTTGTCATTGCGTAACACGTAGGCCATTTTATTATAACTAGACACCACTTTCATGTCTATATAGCTGCCGTCGTTCTGAAATTATGGAGGGGTATTATGAGGATCTTTAATGGGCACCCTATATAAGTATAATATTTGCAATGTCTTTTTCTTCGCTAGATCAATCACTAGGACAGAAAATCCTGATGATAATTTCATAGCCTACTGACTAGTTACAAATTCTTCTATACTGTCTCTTACAGTTTTCGAGAAAAATGACATGCCTTTTAATTTAGAAATAATTTTTTGATCTTTAAAATCACGAAAAACATATCCAGCTATTTTAATAAAACCCAGTTAAACAATGTAAATGCAAACATTGCATGAAGTAAATAAAACAATGTTGCACAAAGTGTTCTGAAAGTGCTTACCCCTTTCCACTAATTTTTAGGTGTCAGAATAACTTCATTTATATTATTACTAGATTTTATACATTTTGAAAATGTATTTTTGCTTGAATTCATTTCCCTTTGAAATTTAGAGCCTTTTTCTTTCTTTTACTTATCGATAATTGTTTACAAGTGCTCCATTTTTATTTTAAAATGTTTTCATACATTTGAATTTTTTTGTTGTTGTTCTTAGAAACATTTTTATATTGTTAAATACATAGGAAATTTTGTTTAATCTTTAGCCGCTGTATAGGATTCAGTCCATCTGTTTTTCATTGTTTCGCCTTTCTCCTTTCTCCTATCCGTATTAAATATTTCATGAAACCCGTTGAGGACAATCTCAGAAATGGGCAGCAAAAGAGTTTCGACTAAGGAGCTGCTGGAAATCAGATGACACACCATCTTCTTTTGATTTTTGCACATTTAAATGCGTTTTTATTTGTTGTTATTTCACTTAAATTTATTCCTAACTCTGGCTGGTATCATTGGCATTTATGATTATTACGTATAATATTTAGCAATAAAAGCAAATTAGAGAAGAATGGAATTTATGAAAATTATTTGTTGCGTGTCTTGAGCAAGTTATTTATTCCTTCTTTGCAGAGTACCAGAGAGATTTTACAGTGAGTAAAGAAGATTCCAAAATTGTGGAATTGGTTGAAGAAGACGGGGCTGTTGTAATAACAGGTTCCGATGATGGTGAAGCGTATTTCACGCTTAAAAGTAATAGTATCCTTTTTCATCTTTGAAAAATCCAGACATTTTTCAAGTGCAATTTTTGTGAAATAAATCTCGTAATTCAAAAATAAATGATAAATTATGACTGCATTTTTTATATTTGGGTTTTAAAGAAATGAAAAATTGTCGCACGATTTAATGCCGAATTGGAGCACCTAAATTATTTGTCTAATGACAATTTCTGTATGATTTTGTATAATAATTTAATTTTGAAAAAACTGAGGATTGTATAAATCATAAATAACAGCTATTATGCGTGCATTGCCGTTAAATATCTTAGGAACGTCCCCCCTCATTCTCCTTTATATAAATAGAAAAAACATATTCCACTGTAATTGTATAAAATAGTAATAATAAAAAGTTTTTAAAAGCACGCATTTATTAGTACCTGAAAAAGTAGAAAACAATTATTTTATTAAAGTCTGGAATTTTGAGCAAAAATTTGTAAACGCATGATGTGCTGTTATAAATAGTCTAGGCAAATTAGAAATTTAAACGCAATAATAATTATAATATATTTGAATTTGATTCTGATTCCTTTTCTTTCAAAAAAATATTATCCCTGAGAACTTTCTAAAATAATACGTTTAAGTTTTTTTCATTCCGTATTTGTCTCTTATTTAAACATTATTTCTGTCGTATCAGCTTTGTATAATTTCTATTCTTTTGGAACCACAGCTTTTATCAATGCGTGATATTACATAAATGGGCGACAAAATAGCCGAAAAAGAACTTTCAAAGAAAGGAATCATAGCTGGTGGAGGGAGGGGGGTATAGATCAAGATTTTTAAAATGCTTGATAGAAGGCAGAATTTTTCTTCCACTAAATTGTTATTCAAAACTTGTTATTTTTGAGAATTCAATTTATTTTCAAAGAATTCATGATATAAGATTGAAAATAATCCTATTTTTATTTTGTTGTTGTTTCTGTTACTTAATTCATATACAGATGTTTCATTTCCGAGCATCGATATGCACGTAGCAGTGGTTAAACCAGCACGCCTAGGTAAGAACAATCAAGAGTTTATTTTTGTCAAATCTCAAAAATAAGGAAAAATAGATTTAAAAAAAAATAATGCTTGCATTTCAAATAGCCCATTGCTTTAATGATTGTGTAAGTCTGAATAATTAAAGCCTACAATTTTTTTCTTATAACAGTTAGGATAAAGTACTTCAATACTCTTCACTATTATTTCATCTCTCAGGAGACAAAGATTATCTTCCTTATCTTGTTTGAAAATTTCGTTAAAAGAAATAATTAAACCATTCTTTAGTAAGATTTTTCGAAATTAAGTAACCCCCAAAAGGTTTTAACATCCGAATTTAACTACATAAATGATAATCCGCATCTATAAATGCAAATTTCGTTCAAATCTGAAAACAAATTAAGAGAAATAGTTCCTATCATAAATTAAATAAATATTTTAAGGATGAGTTTGTTTTGTTTTATGTCCTGAGGAACCACAGAAGGGTCACAGAAAATATATTGTATTACCACGTTTGTCTCTTGCATATACGCAAATGGACTTTAAATAGAGAGAAAACCTTATAAAATTTCAGATAGATATGTGAAAAAATGATTCAATTACCTTTTATTTTCTATAGTGGTGATAGGCATCTAAAATAGCAATAATTAGTAATCCAATTATTAATAAATCCATGAAGACAGACTGCAGCTTTCAGACGAAAGAAACTTTATTTAATACGTTGAACGGGCACAAGGAAACACACACATTATATCTAAAATGAAAAAGCGTAAGTGAACAAAAACTTGATTGAACGTTTTTACATCACAGAGTTTTACACTGAAGAATGTTATTTGTCAGGCGTAATAAACAGTTAGTCAGTTAATTTTCTAAGAAAAAGATATAAGTCCAATGTAAATTACCCTAATTTTATCTTTCTTTCGTACAATGCAATTGTTACCCAGGAAGAAAGAATATTCAGAAATTTTGAGAAATAATTATCTTCATAAATGATCATCGAGAGTCGTGAAGTTCTTCCGATAAAAACAAACCTCCATTTAAGAATTAGTAGTTTGGTTTGAACGGTTTAGAAGCTGGTAATAGATCAACAAAAACATAGAGTTGGGGCTTAAATGCAAAGAGAATTTGTTCAAATGAATGCATTTATAGATGGATTCAATAATAAGAATCATCATAAAAAACTTATTCTGTTTCTAGTAAAAATGTTTTTAAATAAATTATCTCTTCAAATATTAGTATAATTTAAAAAAATGATGGTTTATAGCATAATTAATTATTAACTTTATTAATTTTTTATCTCTTAAAGTGATTCTAAAAATAACTAATGTGTGATTTTTTTTTTGAGTTTCTGAATTTGAAAGATGACATTTGTATCAGTATATTAGACATAAAGTCTCAATTTGTAATGCGATACTGCACATTTTTTTTTATCATTCAATTTATTAGAAATCCGTATATCCAGAGGAGACTATAAAGTATTGGAAGAACACAAGAGTTATCTTGTTTCAATTGAATTGTTTGATGAGAATGGAAAAGTTATCTACCCTTCAGAAAACTTGAAAGTAGCTGTGAGTTTTCCAACTCAATTGTTTTACATCAATTCAACTACATCTAATGGTACTTGGTACGTAATACAGGCCTTGACACCTGGAAAGGGAGTTATTAGAGCAGAATTGAAAGGAGTTTATTTGAAAGTAAGTAAAAAAAAATCTCAAAGATTCATTGAGGACATAAACACATTACTGACATTTTTTGCATGTAATATTTTTATATTATAACTAGAGACAGGAATTTATAATACGGTTTGATTTCATTTTGAATGAGAATGTAAATTCATCAAATAAATGATCGGTTTCATATTCCATGAATGTTTTTTTAATTCAAAATAAATAAATCGTATTTTCTGGTTTTATTTTGTGAATCCTAAATATAAGGATCTTAAAAATATCCTTGTAACATCATATAATTTTGGAAATATTTAGATGAATCTTTTGCATGAAAATCAATTCGTCACGTCACTAATGCCAATGTAAAAGAATAGCCTTAGAGGCTGAAGTTCTGAAATTCTACATATATAATTAACTTATGCGCATAAATCCTCATCTTTAGCATTTCATCACAAACTCAAAGAAATCTTTTAAAAAAGCATTTCAGTATAAATCATATGAACATGAACATCAAACTGTCTGATGTTCGCTCGAATTGCGTAACTGAATTGTTGATAATTAAAATACATTTCCACCTGAAAGTCCAATAACAATTTTTTATTTACAGGATGGCTCCTTGAAGAAAGAATACGAGCTTCAGAACTCAGTAACTGTAACAGTGTGCCAAAAAATTCAAATTTTCCCACCTTTCACCCTTTTGCCATCTGACTCATTGCGCCATTCTTCTCATGAGATTCGCTTACTAGTAAGTATTAACAAATTCGAATGAAAAGCCAATAAAACATGCATACTAAACGACTGTTTTTTCAGGCATCTGGTGGAACTGGACATTACCACTGGACAACAAATAACGAGTTGACAGCAACTGTAAAATACGATAAGGAGAAAAGTCATGTGGGATACCTTGAAATAAAAAAAGAAGGCGATTTTACTGTGATCATAACTGACGAAGAAAATGTGAATTTCATTGCCTCTGCCAAAGTAAGAAAATCCTTCTTTTTTCATCCTTTGGATCAAAAAAATCTACATTTCATTTCCATTTGTCTTGATTTTATCTTATTGTATTAATTTAAAACTGTCATTAAATAGGTGCTATCAATTTCTTGGTAAATACTGATGATCAGGATACAATGTCTGTTTTAGAAAAGTGCTATTAATTCGATGGCATTTAAAAGATAGTTTGTCTCGAGCTAAACATTCGGAAGAATATCAATAATAGCGAAACATTTCTCTTCCGGCTTCGATGTCAAAATAAGGTTGCGATAATACTTGCAAAAGAGAATTAACTAGTATTAGTATTACATCGACGAATAGCCGATAATCTGTCTACTCCAAGTGCACGATTGTATTGTCCTCTTCAACTCGCAAAACTCTTTCCATTTATACCTACAATAATGCGTATGTATCGGAACGCTCTTTTTGTAATGTGTTAATTAATAGCTACAGTAACCGGGGAATTATTTCAAACTTCTATTAGATTTACATAGAAATTTTGATAGCTAATGAATATTATTTAAGTAAATACCATGTTATTTTTAATGTTTCATTGGACTCTATATTAAAATGAAAAGAATCCCATTATTTCTTCTCTTTAGGTCTCTGTTCAGCCGGTGATCGACGTTGAAACCTATCCAACTGTTGTGGAAGCTGAAATAGGAAATGTGTTAATCTTACCAGTAGCATTCTTAGCTTATGAAGACAAAGGTAAAAGTAACATTCGCTGTAACAATGTCTAATTAATTTCAATGGGGCTTAATGTAGTAGATTAACTAACTAAACACTGCGTATTACTACTGAATAGTTTGAACCATAAAAATCATATTTTTACAGATTACCGGGAAGATTAATGAAAGTTTTACTGAATAATTAGGAAAAAGTAAATTTTCTGTATACATTCATACTACAAGATATTCCATCACAAGTCGTTTATTGACCGAATTATTGATTTAAAAACTTAATAAGTGATATGTAATTATTACTTAAAAATATTTCAAGCTTAAAATTCTAGATTAGTTATTAATTGCATCTAGGTTAATAATTAGAAATTATTCGTCAGGTCAAATTTCAAATAGGTTATTCGGAATAAGAGTGTAAGTTTAATTTCATAAAAATAAATGAAAGGAACATTTCAAATATAGAGAGAAACTTCTGAATTTAAGAAAACTGCTCATTTTAAATGTTTGTGCATTCTCGATAATAATAAACTATACTAATATTTTCACAAATTAACTACCACTTGATCGATTATGCTAACTAAATTTTTATTTCATGCAAAGGGCTTCAGCTAATAACGAATTTGAGAATAAGTTCCATATTTGTAATAATGAATTATAATTTAAAGGCAAAATAAATAAATTAATTAAATAAAAACTAAATCTTTTTGGATCAATTAATGAAAGTATTTTTTTAAACCGATTTTTATTATATTTATTGGTTGAATGATAATATATCTACTATAAATATTACCGTTTGTTACATTTTGTATTTAGAGAGGAAGATCATAAGAAAATTTGATGACTGTTCTAAGGTGGAGTCAGAAGTGGAAATAATTGAAAAGCACGTGCTTTCTTATGACAAAGGTAAAATTTCAGCTTGCTGTTTTTTATATAGCTCACAAATCTGGTTTTATGTAGCTACAAAATTTGTTTTTTGAGACAGATAATAATTTAAATTCTGCAAAATTAAATTCATAATTCTATGAAAAGGAAAAAAACATCTCGTTGGATACTTAATATTTAGTTTCATAGTGAATTGAATAGAATCAAGCATACGTTTCGTTTGCCTGCCATGTGATATAATTTTTATCACTCATTAAATTTTGTTTATCTAGCTCACACACACACACACACACACATAGAGATGTACTCTACCCTTTGAAGGATTGAGTCTAAAATAATTACTGATATATTAACAATTTGTGTTTGGAAATAGAATAAGAATAGACAGGTTAACAAATAGTCAATCCGTTGGTGGTTTATGACTCCAGTTATAATGCTGTTTGCTAACTTGTACTAATTTAGCTCGTTTTTACGTTTGTGCGCATGCTCTGACTTCCCATCGCTACGTATCTACAGTAATGGGTTAATGGACACATTTCAGCCATTTTGATCGTTCCGTTTTTGATATACCTTGTTCACAGATAGAGAGAATTCTCATTTTTTTTCCTTTCAAATTCAAGGTCTAAAATGCAGAAATTCTAAGATTGTTTTCTTGCACGGTATAATGCATTTTTTATGTATGTAAACGAAAATACGTAAAAAAATACTTTTCTAAAGTAAGCAAAAATAAGGTGTATGAAGTATAAATAAGAGATTATAGAACCAAAAATTTTTTTCATGCTGGTATTTTTAAAGAAAATTTAACATTCCAAACTATTCATAAACTTCATAGTTTTTATTAATTTTTTTACTTGAATGAATGATATGCCATTTGAGTGAGTGAACTAAAAAATTCGAATTGATTGTCTGCTCTTTTAGTAAAAGTGGTCTTATTACTGTAATATACATTAGCACAAACAAAAATGAGAGTTTAAGCAATGTAAAAACTGCTTTTAAATTGGTATTCGTGTAAAAATTGTATTGTGTCGTATAAGTTAGTACTGTTTGGGAGAGGTGCCCTTTTTTTTTCGGTCGCGAAATTCCTATGATTACAAAAATGATCTTTGAAAAATTTTTTGACAGCCCATTTGGCAATAATTCGGGCTAGGCATACTCTTTACAAAATGATCATTATACTTTCCAAATATTGAAGATTATACGGTAGTTATGTGGTGATACAAAGGGGCAAATCGAATCTCTGTCTACTAAATCAATCACTCAGGAGCACCAAAAAAGTAATGGTGTTTTTTTTCTAGTGTAAATAAAAGACAATTTTTTATAAGAAATGAAAATTTAATTTAATATATCTCCCATTATTTCGCAAAAGATTATCAAGCAATTTCACCAGATCGGACGATGGAAATGTCTCATACACCATCGAAGCCACATAATTTCAATAATCACGCATTTGCCATCTATCAAGAAACACCAAATATTTGAGATCAGAAATTAAAACAATGGCTATGGTTTTGGAATAAACCTGCGGAATATTTATTCATTAATCATGTATTTCATAGGCATTAACTCTTTCTGTTCCTAATAAATTGAATTCCAGTGAGTCTTTTAAAACGATTATTTTAGAAAAATTAGTTATTAGTTTAGTAATCAGAGCAGAACAGATTACTAATAAGACAATAATAACCTTAAATTGGTATGAAATGTTATGCTTTTTAATTATACTATTTAAAATTTTGCAAGTGAAAGCTTCGTTAGCTTATCTAAAATTTCCAAATCTTGAAACACAAAGAAAAATATATTTATAAATTTATCTTTTAAATTTTCCTGTGTTAAAACTATAGTCAAAATAACATGTTGGTGGTAGCTTTCCTCTAGTAACTATGAGAATAATCAGTTTTAAATGTTCCATTTTATTTTTAATCCTTTTAAATTGATATCTATAGAGATATGCATAAAATAAAATAAGCATAAAGATGAATTTTAAAGTAAAAATAAGTTTCGTTCACGTTACTTTCTAATCATCAATACACTATATCTTGAAGGGGGCCTCAGAATAAGTTAGCGTCTGTGGCCTCAGATTGTCAAAATTCGCCCCTGAACATGGTATAAATGGTAGCAATACATTGAAATAAAACTTTGTATAAACGCTCCCCTTCCCCTTCGCTATAAAGGGCCCAAGAATGGACAATGAAAAATAAATCAACACCTCCTAAAACGATGACTAGTAGGACTCTTAGAAATTACAACTCCTTTCAAAACTAGTTTGAGTGCTCGATCGGTTTTGATCGAACTTAATACTTAACGAATTTTTGATATATACCGGAATTCCAATATTTATTGAATTTTAGATACTTAACATATTTTCAGTAATTTTGCAATTTCCTTAATGATCGAATTTGCATGAATATTGAGAATCGGTCATCGTAATATATTACTACTGGATTTCAACGCACTGTTTTGTATATTAGTAGAAAGTATGTTTATATTTTTAAAAACTTTTCGCTCCCATATTTTTCTGTAGCATGTGAATTTATATTTTTAAAAACATAAATTTTTTTAAAAAAATCCCTTTTTAATTTAAAAATATATTTTTGATCAGAATATTTTATTTTTTATTTAGGATAAAGATTATTTTTAATGAATGCATTTTATTACACCGATTTATTTCCCTTTATGTGATTGGTATATATGTTGCGCAATTTTCAAGATTTCATGCAGTTTAAAAGAGTTTTCTTTTCTTTCCATTTTTTATTCGTGTTATTATTTTGAATTGATTTAAAAATTCCAGCTATCAAATGACTTCAGAAATTTTTTGCGAAACTATTATTTTTCTATTTTTAATGTAAAGATATATTAGTGGTAACTTTTCAATTTTTAACTGTTTTTTATATAATCTATTTTTTATTTTCCCCTTCATTTTAATTTTTCTTATTTTCTTTTCTTATATTTTAAAATTTGATTTTGAATTTCATAATATGCCAAATTTTTGATAGAATAGCTAGAAATAATTAATAAGAAATTTAATATTCAGAAACAGCATTGTACTTGAGTTTTGGTACATTGCTATTTTTTCATTGAGTTTATTTTAATGATGATGTATAAAGGCATATTCTTCTTTTATCTGATCATGATCAAGACTTTTTTTAAAATTTTTAATGTATTACATCATTCTTCCTTAAATAAATTTACCCTCCATATTATTTATTTGTAATGTTTCACTCATTTCGGAATTACTATTTTTCGTCTCTTTTTGAAGTTTGACTAGTAAATTGAGTAATTAATTTTTTCTAGTGCATATTTAAATTAAATCTGCAAATAATATTATTAAAATAAGAATAAATATTTATGTATCTGCTATACAAAATAAATTTTTCAAGACATCAGATTTCGAATTCGGGTTTTATTAAAACTGCTTAATTTTACTTGTTAAAGGTATCATTATGTTGTTTTCTTTTTTAAAAATAAGAAATGTAAAAATTGAGTTTTTTTAAAATCAGCAGTAAAGAAAGTATAAGTATATATATAATAATGAGCCCCAAAATATCCTGTTTTCATTCATTGAAAACTCTTTTCAGTAAAATAATAATAATAATAATAATATTAGGAAAAGCCATTAGTGATATAAAAAAATTTCGATTTGTAAAATGAATGAGAAGAACTGGAGATAATTTGATAATTTATCAAAAATAAAAGCATCTAACACAAAAAGTACTAGACATAAAAAGTTATGATGTGATTTAAGATAGTGTGAGTACACTGCGACTAGAATAACTTTCTCCTTTAATTTTAAACTGTGTGAAACAACGGCGAGATACGAAATAATTTCCATGATGACGTAATGCGCGGAAAGATTTATTTCGTATCATGATTATGAACTCTTTCTAGGCAGAAGGTTTTAGTGATATTGACATTTATAGGAGAATGAAAAATACGTTAGAGTTTATGTCTCATATTATAGTTTCCAAACAGTGTAGTGATTTTTACCCTGAGAATTAAGTGTGATCAGACTATTTTTTCATTATCTTATAAAATTTTCAAACTTTTTAGAACCGCACGTTCCAGCATTCGGAAAAGGGTGCCGAACCTTGCAGTTCCGTTGTAAATATCCAGGGCATTCTCGCATCAATGTATTTTACACATCAGAAATAGGAAATACAACTCATAAAACTACTACTGTGTTGTCTTGTTTTAAAAACTTAAAGGTAAGTACCATAAATAAATTTGAAACTCTTTTGTGACAGTATATCTGTAACGAAGTATATTGGACACAATAAAATACTTTAGAATATTTTTGTTTACTGTAAGGTGCCTAAACATAAATTTTTGATGAATAAATGGAAGATTTCCGCTATTAAAATTTGATAATTCACCTTTTTCAAAATAATAATTATTTTTTATGTTAAAACAATTCCTTTTTATTTGTTATTGAATATTTTATATCATTTTGAAATTAACAACGGTAGATAATCTCTCCCACTTTTAATGATATTACTTAAAATATTGTTTGTGCCCCCTCCAGAACGTTTTTATTATTTTTATTTTTTATTTTTGCCATTTGAACTGGCCATATAAGCAAATAATATGAAATTTTGATTTAAAAGAAGAAACGGTCAGAAACGACATTCACATACACATGGGTGAAAAAAAAATTTAATGGACCGATAATCAAGGTCAAAGAATGCTGAAGAATTTCGGAAATGCGATCATTCTTCCACGTCTCACCCTTTAGCGAAGTAGAATCGTCCAAAAGTGGTAGTCTCGTCATACTGAAACGAGTAGTATTAAAGCAGATATTTAAAAGGTAAACAATATTCGAGAAAGTATAATGAATTACTCTACTAATGGTCATAAAACTCACAGTTTTCTTGAAAAATGAAAATAACAGCACAAAGATTAAATTAAAAGTGATTAATGCAAATGTTATATTTCGGAGACAACTTTTATTGATATACAGATGTGACTACGAAGCGTATTACCACTTTATGAAGAAGAATTCTAAAAATTTTAAATATTCAGCATGAGATGAAAGCTTGGATCAGGAGTGAAAGAACTTCGTTTGCATAATTCTTTTGTGTTACCAATAACAGGGGGGGGGGGAAATACATCACTCCAGATTTTATGAATTGAAAACCATACCTGGGCATTTCAATTATATTTTCATGACACATTTAGAATAACTAATTAAAAATTTCATTTTGAAGAATACTCGCAAGAAATGTATATTATTAATATATTAAAAATGTAAATTAAAACTACAATTTGTGTTAGAAATGAGGCAATTTGGGAAAAAAGGGTTTTCATGTCAATAATGATTTTTGCTCTCTGTTTGGATATTATGAGCCTTATATCAAAAAGAATTCATGCTTATATTTGATAAAACTAGACAGATAATTAATGATAAGAACAACAAAAAAAATTTAGTTGAATTTTGAATTTTTAGTTGAATAGATTTTTTTTATAAATTTAATTGAATTGAAGAAATATTTTATTTGTAAAAATGAAATCTCAAAATTTGTAAAACACTGTGAAACTGTACAAGTATTCTTCGCAATCACATAACCTAATATGATACATGAATGTATGCAAGGGCTTTTGATGTCCAAGCACTTTACCAATATTTCTCGGGGAACATCTGATCACTTCGGACATACAAGGGCAATAACGCATCTCTACGAGGGGAAGGAAGGCAGATTTATTCTGACAGCTAGTGGCTCTACATTGAAAATAGCGGTGAGCTAAAATGAGTGAAAAGTGCAATGGTTTTAGCTTTTCTAGGGATTTAATTATTTATGTCATATCATATGTAATGACAAAATCATGATCGACATTACAAATTTTTATAAGGAATCAAACGTCGTTGCATAAAGCTTAACTGTTTGAATATTGCGGTATAATTTAAAAAAGGCGAGATATGTATAAATTCACCGCTGCACTATCGACATGATACAGAATTTTTTTTTTCAGTCTTTACATCTTCTATTAGTCATTGTCTAATTTTTGTTATCCATTATATTAGTCTTAATATTTCAGCATGTCTTAACTGAGATTGATTTTGCTATTAGTTTCAAATCTTTGGATTTATTTTTTTTAGCCTATTCATCCAGTGCGAGTCGCAGTGATGCCCCTCGGTACTTCGATGGAAGTTGCTTTTGACGGGGGCCCTCGAAAATGGCCACTCTATAAGTCAGGACATTATCAAAAATGTAAGTTGTTCCTTGAAAAGTACGTGAGAACATAAATATTTTTGTTCCAGAAAGGGAATTTGGCAGAAAGTAGTTTGCGTATCATATTTTTAAGCACACCCATATGAAAGTGGAATATAATTCTAAAAGCCTTATTCCACGTGATAAAGCTGTGAAATCTCTCCAGTTGATTGAATACGTACCAGGAGAAATGAAATAACAGCACCGGTGTACCATTAAGGTAAACAATATTGACCTTCAAAAAGGTTAAGAGCTCAATAATCCAATTTTTGCCGACAGCAGGACATGTAACCGGATTTAAAATCGAATATGTAGGAGTTGAGTGTATGTGACGAATTTCTTTCAGAGCAGCAAGATTTAGATTAAAAGAAATGAAGCTAACATGAACAAACCTGAGATAAATGTTCACCTAGATTTCCATATAGGATTTTTAGTAAAAAAATATCTAAATTTGAAAGTAGAAATTTTAGAATTCTTTTTAATATAAGGAAGGGGAGTATTAGAATTTCAAATTGTGATTCAACGTGAATTTTCTTTCACTTGGCGTGTTTAAACCTGTGTGCTCGAAATCTAAATATTTTTCTCTTTCAGAAGTTAATTTGGGATAAATGGGTTTGAAAAACAAAATTAATTTAAATAAAATATCTGCTGGAGACATTAAATTTATTAATCGGTATATAAATAGGTTTTTAGAGATTCAAATTCTATTTCTTGTTTGACCATTTGAACTGGTAAAAGGTAAGTAGGTGGTTTTGGAAAAAAAAAATTATCATCCAGCATTTTTTACAATTGAAAGAATTTATGATTTTTATTTTCATCAAACTTTTACTTTTATTCTCACTGAGAAGGGAAAAATCATAATTGTTTTTTTTCTTTTCTTTCACAGTAGAAGCAAGTAATCCAGAGCTTTTAGATATACAAATCGTGAGGGATCCCATCAGATATAATAGTAAGCATTTTTTTATATTCGTTTATTTTTATGACATAAAAATTTGAAAACGATGAATTTTATCTATTTCAGTTTATTCAAAAAATGCATCATGGTTACATAGAACTAATATATTTTGATAAGCGGAATCAATTAATATCTTTATTGATAAAATCAGTGGTGTGTATTCAAGGTAAGCAAGTAAAATAGAGCTTCAATAACCAATTTGTTCTCTCAGACGAGTCAAGATGTGCCTTTCCATCTCCCCTCCTCATGACACCTTTCAACAACAAGATTGCGGCTTTTTTGGTCTCTACGGTTAAGATTTCGTATATGATTCGTATTCGCAGAACATTCTTCGCATGCAGTTTTTTGTGGTGCTATGTAAAAATGTGTATTTATTGTAAGCAAGGACCTTGGCAGCCTCTCTATTGGCTCAGGTTAATTCTTGCTCATTATATATATTCTTTCTCAATTATATCGATTACGTAGCTTTCAGGACTGTCATCGGTGCATGCTTAAAGTGAATAGGGCTACATCACTAAGGCTCCATACCCATTAAGTAATAATCTCATTCATCTTGTTTACATGAAACAGAGAAGCAAAAAATTTTCTTTTATGAATGGCATTCTATCTACTGTTTTTTCAAATGATCATTTAAAAAGAACATTTTTCGTAGCTTTTTTTCAAGAAAGCAAGATTTTGTAAAGATTACTAGATCGATGTCGGGTCTTCTAATTTTTAAAGATCTTAGACATGTACACGTCATTTTCATACATGTACATTTCAGGACACGTCATTTTCAGACACGTTGTTATGAACAATACTTGGGACTTCTAGATAAGAGTAAATGAAACTCGCTATTACTTGCAAGTCACAGGTATTCAAACACAACTTTGATATTTTACATACTTAGCTATAATGTGATGTGGTAAATACGAATGAGCAAAGTATGAAAAAGACTGGTATTTAAAATAAGTACTTAAAATTATAAGAAAAATGTAGCTAAGAAAATGAAAGCAAATAAAAGGCAAAATAAATTTTTCCACACAAGTTTTGATTATTCCTATATGTTGTAAGGGCAGTCAGGAACGGGTTTTTGAATTTACTTTTTCTAATAACAACAAAGGAAATTTCGATATTTGATAATGAAAATCCGTAGTTTGAGAAGAAGAGGTTGATTAGAGAGCTATTTCGTGTCACGAACATCTTTCACTTTCAATATAGTGATCTGGCTGTTTTTCAGATAATAACAATCGATAAAAATTAGTTCTTGTCCACTCCAAAACAACGGCAAAAAATATTCTGATTTTAGATCAAATTTTATCTTATACGTTCTTTTTAAAATAAAAAAAAAGCACAAAACAACATTCTTATTTTTATCATTCTAGTCATTTTTACTCTCTTGTCAACAACAGTTTCTGCATATACATGTATCACTCATATTCTCCAAGCAGATAAAAAGTAATCAGCTAGAAAACCTCTTTTGGGGCAAAATCAAACATCTTTATAAGCATTACATCACTTCATTTAAAAAAAAATCAAGGATCATGCTCTCTCACTATAAATCTGTTCAAATATTGATAGGGAATTTATGTTCAAAGGAATAAGCATTTTAGAAGACTCGACTTGATTATAGATATACCAAGATTCAGAACAAGAAAATAAAATTATTTCTTATCACGTGTGTTATTTCTAATAGAACAGCATATTTCGGTAACAAGGAACATTTGGATATGCTGACGATTTATTCTGTAAGTAATCGTAATTCCGGCCTTGTTGTAAAAGAATACAAACGTAGTTTTCTAAACTATCGGCATCCTTCTAGAAGTGTGTTTGCAGAAGAGCTTTACGATCTTACTGTTTGCAGAGGAACTGGAAGGATGAGGCATTACATATGTAATGCAGAAACCGACATTTTGCCTTATTTTTCAAATACCGTCCTACAAGTGTCCGAACATTTAGTCCAAAAGTCAGTATTCCATTACTGACAGTATAAAGAATATTTGTCATAACTGGTATCTGCACAATAATCGTGGGATCCATGGACTGATATGATAGTTGCATGGAAAATTACACGAGCGACGTCTAGAATTTTGCAATTCGGCTTCACTTAAGGTAAAATCAAAACCTTCTTTTCAGAGAAATGCAATATGGACAGATAAATGTTGATTTAATCAAGAAAGGAACATTAATCTTGAAAAGGATCCCTTTTGGAGCGGTAAAAATCCAACTATCATCAGTGGCAACTTTCTATAAATCTATAGGTTGGCATTTTTATAAGTTCGTTGCTTATTCCCATTTTTTACAGCAGTATATTCGATGGTTACCAATATATTCAGTTGGTTTTAATTTATATTATGTTTGAACCAAGCGATGAATTGATTTTGTCAATGCATTCTTTGTACATCTTTGTAGAAGAATTCAAAAAAATATCCTCAAATCCCTATATGTTCAGTTGTTTATGGGCAAGCATTATTAAAAGAATGTAACTATGTGCAGATGTCAAAGGTGTTCATTTCGAACATGTTTCTAAGCACTTCGATTAGTTTGTGATCTGGCCATTTTTCCAAAAAATAAAAGTTAATAAATGTGTTTTTATTACTTGCTTCTCTTCTTTAAATAATTTTTCGTGATATGTATATTATTCCTGCAAATTACTTCGCTCAAACACTGGTCAGATGTATGGGTCTATCTCAATAAATTTGCCTTTTAATATCTCAGCAATATTTAGAGAGAAGCATGAAGCATTGTATTCTTCTAGATGAGTTTATGGAAAGCATTTTACTCAATGAAATTTTTTTTGCTATGGGTGTCGGATGAATTTTTAAAAAAACTTTTTATTATCCTTTCTACAGAAAACAAAGTATTTTAACTCATTTAGATTAAAAAAAAGAAAAAAAAATTATTTTCGCTTTCCTCAAGGAAACCTATATCTAATTACAATATTTAAGAAAATAAATGCTTGCTCCATTTTTTGGAATATCCTATATAGATAATAATGATTTGTAAAAGTCACCAAGTTTATATTTTAAATTTTTTTTTCTATATTTATGCTAATGTATTGATTCTTTTCCCTAACAGAAGATCTTACAGTTTTCCGAGTTCTTTGTAAAGCCTTAGGAGAAAACGTAAGTGACTTGATTCCTTTTTAATATGTTTCATAAGTAATAATTTAGTAATTAAAAATCAAGGACGATTTTCATTTTTTCTCCTAAAATATAACCACAATAGTGAATTAATAATTACAATTGTCAATTATTGTTATTTATTACAAGGTATTGGAAATGCAAGAAGGACATCATTCGTGAAATCAAGATGATGGTGAGACTGCATCTGCATGCTGTTTTGAAATACGACTTGCATTCTATTGGTTTACAATAAAAACTAGTAATTTAACCAGTTAGTGTCACGATTATGAACTGCTGACTTCCACTGCTAGCTAAATATTTTCAAAAAATATACTGACACATTTCAAGTCCACTTGGCTTTGTCTACGATAGTTCATTCTAAATCTACGGTACTCATCTTTCTACGGTAGTTCATTTCTAAAAAAATTCAGAAACTTGATTTTTCATTTTTCTATATTTTAAAAGTAGTTCTCATTTCTTAATTCTAATTTCTCAATTTCGGAGTAATTACTCTGCAGTTTTTATAACAATTTTATAATATCATTCTTATGCAGCAAGATTCATTGGTTACTTTGATTTTTTTATACAAAGCTTTTTGATATTTTTCGTGCCTATTAAAATAAGACAAATGCCAATTTTTCCAGATTTTTTTAATGGATATTAAGTTCTACACAATACTTTGCATGTTTAACATCACTGAAGAATAATTTGATTAATTCTTTTTAATATTCATATATGAAATGTTTATTATGCCCATATTAAAAATATTCTTAAATGAATTATTTATGCGAAATTCTATTCATATATATTCTTGTACAAAATTTCATAGTTTTAGTTACAAATAGTATAATTAAAACTAATTGATAAACTTTATGAATTATTAACTATCCTGTTAACATTATTAGTAATTTAAAATATCAACATAGTAATTCAAAATAAGTAAACGAATAAAGACAGCATTTTTTTTTCTAGACGATTGCTTAATCCTTTAATTAACAAAATGTTGGTCGATCTTTCATAATTCAGTCATATGAAAATTTGTCGCAAAGCAAGGGAAATGAGACAGAAGTAAGAAAACAAAAATATATTGTAAATAAAAAGAAATAACAAAAAAGGAAAGAAATATAAACCTGTAATATTCTGGAAAAAAATTTCTGATTCCACGGTAGATATTCCATTCGTTGTGATCGTTAATAAAATGTCCAAAAGTTTAGTTGCAAACACGAAACATTTGATATCTCAAATAAAAATCAGTTTATCGCAATAAAAATACGTATATACATGTGACTAATACTACAAAAAATCTAATATTAAAATATCTTAAAATTTCATATTATTTTATAAATACTAAAATAAAATATATATATCTGTTTTTGGAGATTTTTTTAAATGGTTGCTTCAACTCTATTCAATACTTTACACATTTGAAATACCATGATAAAAAGGAGTAAATATTTTAAATATTCAAAAGTGTTTAAAAAATCACCAGAATACATTAGGCAAATAATGCATGCAACCTAGGCAAATAATTCATGCGACCTTCTTATACATTTTACAAATCTTATGGTGCGGCCTCTATAAAAAATGAGGTTGTTGATCAAAGCTTGTGGAACAAGTCATATTCTTGTGTCAGATTGGATTTTCAATCATGGAGGGATCTAGGATAGGGTTGATGCCATTCAAAGGCTCTTCCTAGAGTATCCCAAACACGATATATGAGACTGTTGCTATTGGGCGATAGGCGAGGATTGAACTCGCAACCTTCTGGTTCGTAGCCGAGTAACATGACCACAAGAAATTTCTCATGCCTCGTAGCTGTTATTTGGCTTATAAAGCGTCACCACAAGACTAAGATCCGGTGCTGTGGATAATAACAACAATGAAGAATAATCACCTTCTTCAGAAAATCATCCACCAGATGAGATCTGTGGGCCTCACTTTATCTTTTATAAAAATGAGATCGTTGCTAACATCTACCCGGAATGGCCTCGTACAAAGCTTCATGAATCGTATATGAAGCTTCTCTGTACCACTGTGTAAAATCACAGAACCGGCACTTAAGAATGATAAAGGGGCAACTTCCTGAAACGATTGATTTTTATTATGTTGGAGAGATGTCGCTCCGGATAAGAATTCTTTGAAGATCATTCTATACTCTTAATTTCGACCCACTTGTAAGAGAACATGGCTAATATTTTCCTGTGTTCAAAAACGGTTTTTCTGGATTCTCAGAAACACGTTCATTTCTTCTACGTTTTCAGATAAAATGATCCGTTAAGCATCTGGAAGCAATAATCCTTCTCATCTGCACGCCTGAATGGAAATAATGGTTCTAATCGCTGTAGTAAGGGCCTGAAAAAGTGTAACCGTTCTATCGATAAAAGTATTTTTAAAACCACGTTTCCCTCATAACCAGGAATAATGGCTTTTGGTCATCTTTAGACAGCTTACCTGGAAATAGTACGTATTGTTTGAAATTGTTTCTGTCGCCTGGATACCGTCATTAGAAACATTCTTAACTATCGAGAGTACTCTTGCAACGAGCTACAAATAAACTTACAAAAGAATCCATCTTAATTCCTCGTCTTAATGGTTCTGATAACTCATTTTTTAAATGCTTAAATAGCCCCTAATGCACACTTCTCCAAATTATATAGAACATAAACTTTTAAAATATGAGACAGTTATTTTGAATAATTACGAATAATGCGTTCGTTCACCCCTCACAAATATTGAGCTGCAGATATTGTTTTAAGTCAGACATTACAAAATTAGGTAATTAGGATCAGAACTGTATATAAGCAGCTTCCCCAAGCTCATTGGTATAACCATCCAGCAAAATCCATAAATAATATTCACACTCCCTTGAAGACATAATAATTGAAGATAAATTATCTTAATAAAAATAATCTATTTTATTAATGCTTGCTGATTCCTCACTCATTGGAGTTACAAAAATAGTAAAGTGAGCAAAAATAAAACAAAACTTTTAAATTTGTGTTTATAATTATTTTTTCTGTACAAATGTTTAATAGAGGGTTCAACATTTTTATTACAGACTTTGACATTTCTCATAGGCAATGAACCATCTGCTACCAATCCCCACCCGGCGAAAGCAGAAACATCTATAAAGTGAGAAAAGATTTCTTAAATAAATTTTGCTTCTTATATTGCTAGCTATAAGTGCCACTTTAAGCTTGAATTCAATATTTTGATGTGGTTTAAATCATTTTCAGATATGATTGAAAGAAAGAAATTAAATTATTTCAAAATTAATGCGAAAAAATGCACAGTAATTACAAAGTAAGCATTGAACTTAAACTCCTTGCATTCAAGAATGAATTATAAGTATGAAAATAAACGATAACTTAAAAAAATAACAAAAAAAACCGAGTTTAAAAAAAAATTGTTATGCATTTTCTGTATGAACCCCTTTTATTGCGCAATGTACATCTACAGATCTCTCCAGAGACATTAGAGCATGCTTCTATCACGAAGCTTGCTTTATTGAAGTAATTATAAGCAGCATGATTTCAAACCATATAAAATCCATTGCACAATAGATTGCGAAATATCCAGTTCAGAAAAGTGCTGAAAAATGGATTCACTTCCTTATATTAGGTTCTTTAACACCATCAATTTCAACTTGTAAAGCACTTTATCCATCGGATCTCTATTTTTTTTTTTTTTTATCAACAACAGTGTTTTCGTATTGGTTAAATTACTGCAAAATGTTCTGATGACTCGACTTATCCCTCCTCTGTATAAATATGTAATGTGGAATGCTCGCAACACTGATACAAGCAATAATAATTTTGCATATTAAAAAAAGGATTTCTACTCATCGATTGCTCTTTCGAGATATGTGATGCAGAAAATAAACTTCTTTATTTACGGCTTAGTACGAAAATGACTTTGCTTTTCATTTTGGGAGCTCACGTGGAAAAGTAAAGGCATAGAAACGCTCTTACTCCCCTCCTATCAAAATAAAAGTCTTTATATGATTAAAATTATATCACTCTCAATTATTATTTTGTGATTAGATTCTTTAGTTTAAAGTAGAAGCAAAAGCAATCATCCGATAAAAATATTCAACAATAAAGTAATTACAATATGAAATTACCATCTGATAAAATTAGCAAGTCATAGTATCCTTTTGAAGAGCAGAAAATATCATATCTAAAGAGCTAAGTGATCTAAAACGGTATCTGGAAGCCTATTTAAATAGCCTTTTTAAATTCTTAAACATTATTTAATTTTCTGGGAGTATTACTTGGTATGAAATTCAATGGAGACTTTTGTTTTTCCTTAGCTCTATTTGATACCAAAGTTTAGTATTCAGGAATTGCTTATTGAACATCAATATTTTTTATATTCTGAGTCGCAGGCTATTTAAAAATAGATTTAAATAAAAATAAAATTTTGAGATGTTATAAGGCAAAGTTAGTAGGCAAAATTATAGTCTTATGAAAATGCTTTCTCCCCATAATTATCCGGAAATACTTACTAAAGGCATGCATGCACTATAATGATGGTAGTTTTTGATAAGTTAAGAACTTTCAACTGTGCAAAGGCATCATTTTCATTTAACTGTTTTTTTTTCCTTCCAAATATCAGTATCCATTTTCAAAACTGAGACAGATTTTTTTTTGGGGGGGGAATTGAATTTTGAAATTATAAAAGAGAGATTTAGCCAAACAGTGCATATCTAATGAGTAATAAGCACTTAAAAATGTAAAAATGTTGATCGCTAACGATGAATTAGTTCCAGGTGTTTTCAATATATTTCGGAATGTGATCAATGAAAGACATTTTTAGATATTTTATATTAAAATATTAATTAATCCAAGTAGAATTTCTACATTTTTCGTGATGATTATATTTGTAACGTTTCGTAATTACATTGAATTTTATATTCAAAGTGACAATAATTCAATCATTACATATAATCAGTGAATACAAAAAATATTTCCGAACAGAAATAAATGTGGAATTTAAAATGAAGAAATTCAGTTGTCAAACATTGATGTACAAAATTCTCAGGTTTTTTAACCTCTTTCTGATATAAAAGTTATTTTATGAAGATTCAGTCATGACATAAGATTTGACCCTACTTTACGATTTAGAAAAAAATTATTTTCAATATGAAAAGAAGAAGAAGAAGAAGAAGGAAAAAAAAAAAAAAAAAAGATTTATTTCAGAAAGTTTTTTTGCCAGTACGTATTTCCTTCAAAAAATTATTCCCTAATTTCATTTTTTTGAATTCAAAGTATCCTTCGCTATCAGATCGAAATTATTCTTAAAATGAATGACCGCTAGGCTTCAAAACTGCATATATCTTTAATGCATTAAAATACATTCTAATAATTTGAGCTCCTATGTAATTAATAATTTTACAGTTACTATCTTTCTTTTAAGAAGTACTGTTTTGCAGAAATTTATAAAAGACATAGTTTCTTTACTCGCTTTGCATTGTTGTACAAAATGATAAAATTTACAATTTAAATATGAATAAATAATGATGAAAGTTTCTTATTTAGTATGAAATTTCATTCCTTCTTGATATATAATCCTTTTTATTTATTTTTTAATCTATAACTAAGAAAGGTCAAACAATGAAGCAGCTAAATTCTAATTTTCATGAAATTATGTGATTTAGCAAAGGAAAGTACTCTACTGTTTTAATGTTATTAATTCATACTTTTTTCGTTTCTATTTTTGTGTTCATTTATTTCAATTTCTTTTTCTTTTAATCTCTGAAATAACAACAAAAATAAACAGGATGGTTTTATCTGATTTGAATTTTACATCCAAAATGAAAACTGCAAAGAAAAATCTCTCTCAGAATTTAAGTACATTCATTCTGGATTATAAAAAAAAAAAAAAAAAAAAAAAAAAAAAAAACGTAATATGAATTTAAACACAAAAATTCATTGTATTTAGAAGATTTTTAAAGGTACTCAAATTTTGTTCCCTAAGATTGTAAGGCATGCCTAAGTATGATGATTAGTTCCATTTGTATATAACAATCTAAATATCATTGTCTACCATTTGAGTTTTTCTAAAAATGGTTTTTAATACCTTTTATTTGTAAATATTCAATTTTTAGGATCGTGTGTAATCACCCTCGCTCAGTGCATCTCAAGCTCACCCAGAAATCAAGTAAAAAGCTGAAGAAAGAGAATCTAGTAAAGGTCAGGTAATTTTTAGAATAAAGGGGAATTATACTAAAATAAATTTCGGAAAAAAAAATCACTTTTATTATTGCAATAAAGATGATAATATTTTTTCAATTAGTTTCTATATTTTAGTATTTAATTTACAATTCAACCTTAAGAAATCATGAAGTAAACTGAAATTCACCTCCTGGTGACGCCATGGATATGAAATCAAAATTTAATTGTGAAATTCAAATGTAATCAAACTTTAATAATTAAAGTTCTGAAAATTTTGAAATAGAATATTGTCACCGAAAATATACAAATTTAGACAATTTCAACCTTCGAACCTATCAGGAAATGACAGAAAAATTAGCTCTAAAATTCCATTCTATAAAATTCTATCTACATACTTTCAGGGACTAAGTAGGGCATTTTCTCAACCTCTTTGTATTTCCAAAAGTATGAAATGAAGTTTTGAAGCCACTCGATATTTCTTCCCTCCAACTCAACAGCAATTGAGATGCTATTCATTAAAGGAAGAAATTTAAATGCTGAAGCTACTCAATTTTAATTATTAGAGCACTCTAATAATTAAAATAATTTAGTAGTGTTTTGTCCCTGGTCAAGGTACATTATGACTCCTTCTTTTCAAAACTGGTCAATTTATTTTCGCATTTCTACAAGTTTTTAACTTCATCAACACGTTATTGTTTTACTTTAGTTAAATTTCCTTATCTTTTTAGATTTATAGTAATATATTTTATTTATTTATTTTCTTAATGTATGTATAGCATGGAAAAATGACTAAAATAAATTTAAAAAAAAAAAGAAAAGTTTGTCTTAACTATTTGTACTTATTTCCTAACTCATAAGTAAAAACTTTTAATTATTACTTTAACTTTTATTATAAGGAAATAACAAACTTTATTATTTTGCAAAACCTTTCGTTATAGCAAAACAAATTTAAATATATTCTTAATAAATTTTCATTGCACATTAATACATTTAATAATAATTTTAAACTTCAGAGTAAATATTGCATAGTAGCCCTAATGTTTTTTAATTCATAAAATTATAATGTTTTACGCATTGATTTATTTGTCTATTAGGCTAATGACATTCCTTAATAATCCTGTTAATACCCAGCGATCTTAGGTGTTCGCCACGTGGGGGACTTGTATTAATCTTAGAATAGAAACAGTAAAAGAGGATGATATCTGAAAGAGGATATATTTGAAGTTAAATATTAAAAATAGAAGAAAAAGCAATCAAATTCCTCCGCTTCGAATAGTAAGAATTTGAACATTCACAATTTCGGCCATATTTCTTAAAACCAATTACTAGCATCGTATGTCCTTGAACTTTATGTATAGATCAGAAACTGTTAGAATGGAATTTTAAATAATTTACTTCCAAGCCTCAAAAACGTAGTAGAGGAATATTAATATACTATAACACCCTTTATAAAAATAACTAACTTATTATAACAACAAAATTGAAAATGGAAAACTTGAAAATTGTATACTTAATAATTTGGAATATTCTGACTGTGATTAACGCTGGAACCATATATTTTTTTAAAATCTTTTTACAAGAGTTTATGTTTGAATAATATATGTAAATTATTTTTTCTGGAAAAAGAATGATTCATACATTCATGCCCAGATTTTTTTGAGATTTGAAATAGCACATGTCAAACAATAAAAAATGAATTTGCTTAAATTAAACCGATACAAGTAAAACTATAACACTCAGAAGCCTAACACTTTGGCTTCTGAGGAGGTTATAAGTAAAAAGTGAATTTTTTTCTTTTTGCACGTTTACCATGGAAAAGCGTCAGTTTGTAAAATGTTTCCCTTACATTCATCTATGGAGACACAAAGTTTCATAACTCTATCGACAAAATTTGCATTTGCATGTTTATTTCTAAATTTAGAAGAACTAATTGCAAATTTAGATGAAATGTTTTATTTTAGAAATGTAAATTTATTCAGTACATAAAAACTGATCTGTCAGAAAAACTTAAAATGCAAAAATTATAATAAATAATCTCATAAATTTGCCATTTTATGAGATGTTTACAGAGGTTACTTTGTATTTTTCGAGATGAGTGAAAGGAAAACCTTTTACTCATTGGCAATTTTTCACAGAGACGGAGGGGAGAGGGGAAGGCATATAAAAATGTAATTTAAAAAATTTTTTGTTATCCTTCTCTACAGAAGTCAAAACATTTCCATTTTAGGTAACTTATTTAATGAAACTTAATAGAAAATATATGCCTGATTGCAATAATTAAGAAAATAAACGCTTGTTCCATTTTTTGGACCATCCTGTTTATGTTTAGGTCCTTGTGAAGGAACTGAAGACTATATTTTCACTTGTATTTCCTTTAAATTTATGTTTTCGTTTCGATATATGTTTGTAGATATGAAGTAGATGTCATTTAATGTCTGTAGATATGTAGTAAATAAGGTATTGCAACGGGCCACTCTTCGTTCACCTCCACACATTATAAGAAAATTTTGGTAGAATGAGTGCTATATTTTCTCATATAAATTAACGATTTTTCTCTTCATTGTTAATAGATTTTCTCATCTAAATTCATGATTTGTGCTTAATTTTTAATATTCTTGTTAATTTTTCAAGGAGTTCTTAATACTTTATAGATAATAATGTGTAGAATAATATAGAAGATGAACTCAGTTTCTGTTTGACTTTCTCCCCCCCCCCCCCCCCCACATTTCTTTTTCACTTTGAGAGTAACAACGCATATTTAGCGTTCATTGAGCTTTTGCATATTTATACTTATGGTGTAGAATGCCAAATTATAGGGTGTTTTTTCAATTTAAGATTATAATCAAAATAGAAGAGATTACTCTACCAGCATTTCCTTGCTTGTTTGTATTTTTACAGGTTCCCTTTTATGGCGAAAAATTGTTTTCTATCGACATTTGGTTGAAAGATTCTATGGGTAGAAAATTGTATAATATTTCTTCATTACATATTCAATGGAGCCTTTCCGATTCCTCAATAGCCGGAGATCCAGATTCGAAGAAGAGTTTCACTACTCATGCGAATGCAGCGGCAGGATATACCAGAATTTCCAGAGGTTCGTTTTCTCATCAGATGAATTCATTTTTAAGGCTGACAAATTTTTAGTCAGAATTCCTTCCTGAGGGTGCATTACTCTATGATGAAAGCCATACAAGAATTGAAATTAAGAGAATGATGCAGCCAAATCTTGGGTAGAATTACATAAAGGAAAAATCAGGCGAAACTGTTGTTCAATATATTTTTGTCATGTTTTGGGAGTGATTTGCAATTTGTTTTCTTATATAATATAATCATATGGCACATTATGAGATAATAAACACTGAAAATTATGATCCTTATATTATTTTGAATTTAAGGATTTTGGTTATGACCTTTTAGGCAGAGGATTCGAAGCTAATATCCGCCATAATTCAAAGCTATATGGAAAAGCTTAATTCAAAGCTAAATTTGCCCGACCTTATTCTTCCGCTGGGATGTAGAAAAGAATCACATCGTTCTCTAATAGAGGATCAAAATTATAGTCCGAAAATAGCCCTCAAAACGGAAAGCACATTTGCTTAGACGAATCTAAATGCTTCATTGCTGTCAATTTGATTTCCGCGATATATTTTGAGTATTCGTATATTTATATCATATTATATATTTTGAGCATTCGTTTATTTAAGTATTATATATTTTGAGTGTTTATATAGCAATATATTTTGAATATTTGTATTCCGAATATTTAAAAAGACATTTTAAAATCTAATATTTCTATGAATCATTTATTATTTGCTTGGATTTTTTGAGTCTTTGCAATGAATGCAATTAAATTAGCTTCCTCTACACGTATTTTAAATTAAAATTCGGTTTGTGCGATTTTGGCGGTAGATAAATTAAAAAATTTATTAAATTGGCCAACTTTAAAATTTCTTGAAATTCTTCAAGTTTGATATTTCTTTAAAAAGAATTTGAAGAATTTAATGAAAAATTTGATTCATTTTCTATTCAACCGAGAATTTTTTGTATTTTCTCTGAAGTTGGATAGGTTTTGTGAATATTCACAGCCAATCATACATTCCTATGGGATCTTTTTTTTTAATGCATTTTGAACTACTCTGTGTATCTAATACATAAACGATTTATTTTATTTGTGGAAGAATCCTTATCAGGTTATATGTAAATTAAATATCATTCCCTATAAATATACGTTTCATTAGATTTATTCGTAGTATTTTTTATTTACTTCACTTGTCATTCATCATTAAAAAAATTGTTACCATGAATTTTATGTAAAAGTAAGGGCTTCGTGGTATTGGGAATTCTGAATGTATAGAATTTTCTTGCTCCCAATCAACAAGGTTGTTTGTGTGAATTATCATATCCATTGGCGCGAGGTCCTTTTTTGAGAGTCCCCAAAGCAGCAAGAGAAGTTTTCGTTTTATTGAAATTTTTAACTCTCAATTTAGATCATATTTGAAAGAACAACAGTAGCACTTACAGCATGCGTCCACTTCATCTCAAACCCTTCTTTAAAAGGACAAGAGGCAGGTCAAAGAAATTCCAATTTTTAGAATCCTAGAGCACTCTTCACCTCTTAATTAGAGATGAATGTAGTGATGACATTGATTTGAAAAAATTCATTGCAAATAACAATAATGGAACTCTGAAATATTTAGGAAAAAATTCATATTTTAAACTAAATTCATGAAATAAAGAAACGAGTCCGCGAAACAGAAAAGAAATTGAAAACTTAAAAACAAAAAGATTTCATAGAATTTCTGTTGAAACAAATATACAAAGTTGAGCTCCAAACACTAAAAGGTTCAGAAACATTTCTTTATTTAGACGTTAATAAAACTGATAAGATAAAAGAATGAATTATTTTGTCCAACAGATATGATAGTAAAAGGAAAAGTGCCAATTATATTTTGAAAGCTTGTAAAAATGCAAAAGATAAGTAAGTTATTCCTCTCTAGAATAATTACTCCCAAATTTAGATAATTTTTTTTACTATTGTACGTTTTTATTTATATGTCACGGAATGTATACAGGAAAAATATAGCTCTCAAGATAAATTTCAATTGAAAATACTTCAATTTATGCTTTCATTCTTGAGGTCGTTTGGTGAAATATTTTTCGGTCATTATTCAAATTAGATGTTTTCCTTGAAATGTAAAATGAATTAAAAAAAAAATATTTCTTCGTTCTTCAGACCTTATTTTCCTGATTTCCTCATTTTCTTTTCCCTAGATTTCAAAGAGCTTAAAATGACTGGAGGTACTGGAAAATTAACAGTAACAGCGAAAGTTATCGGATATCGGAAAGAGTTTCTTGAAAAATTAGGAACACTTGAGACGGTGAGCAAAGATTTTGTTTTTTGTTTTCTGCAAATAGAATATTAAAAAATATAAATTCGTTTTTGAAAATGTTCTAACATTTTTGCATATTTGTGAGAAACATTGTTTAAACTATTATACTAATAAAGCTTCAAATATTCTCATTTTAATGTGAATCACTGTATCATCTGAATATACATAGACTATCCAGTAATTTTAAACTAACTAAATTTCTTGGGAAGACTTTAAAGTGTGAAACAGCTAAAAGAGGATTTTTTTAATTGCTTTTGTCAGTGATGGTGGAGCAAAATACACATCAAAACAAGAAGATAGTAAAGCCTGTCTATAAATAGCTCTTTCCAAGTGGTCCAAGCATTTCGATAAGGACCACGAATCTGCAGAGAAAGGACGGCCATCGTCTTCTTTTATTGATGAAAATATCAAACTAGAGCAGTCTTCTGGGTTTTTTGGTTACAATTCACTCTCTGAATGATTGCTGATGAAGGAATGTGGAAAAATCGTCTTGCACAAGTTTCTGACAAAGCATTTGGAAGTGAATCAAAATAGGAAAGTTTCAAATATCGTCCCCAAGTCCTGAGCATTTCACAATAATTATCCGAAAACATCTAGTCTCTACTTTACCATTATTTCTGGAAGACATTTTCGTATATTTAGAATGAATGAAGTATAAAAAATTTACTTGTTTTGTAAATATAAATGAAAATAAAAGATACATAATTCTTTTATTATATTTAAATATAAATTTGTTGATGGTCTCATTCAGTTAGGGAACAGAAAACAGTTTATTCCAAAACGACATGCTTAAAACAAGTATTTTTATATATTAGAATATGATAGTTTTTATAGAAATATATAAAAAAATTAAATATGAAGGCAGGAAACAATGAAGCGCAAAAAAAAAAGCATTATCAGGAAACTAAAACGAAATCGAAAAAGCAAATTAATTGTGAATATCCATTTATTATATCGCAATTCATCGTGATCTTTCATGATATTTATTATATCGCATTCATCTTTCATGATCATGATACTGATAAACCAATATTTTTCAAAAACTGATATCGATTTTTTTTTTGATAAATCGAAAATTGGCACAGCCCTACTCCTCAGTAAAGGCGTTCATGATGAAGAATATCAGGTGTAGGACACTGTTTGACAATGTTTAACAATTCTTTTAGCAGTACTCTCCGTTAAGGAGCAAAATTTTGCCACTGATATATTTTTTATGAATTACAGAAAGTAATTCAAAAACACCGCATATCAATAGTAAATTCTGAAAACTAATCTATTCAATGTGATCCAGAAACTGAATCAAAATGTAATACAAAGAAGAACGAAATGATATGTTTTTAATGAAATGCAAAAGAGACTGATTCTTGCTTACAAAGCAGTGGTTATAATCAGAGTAAATTTTCTCGGAAAGGCTTCTCTTTGATAAAAATAACCCAAAAATCGCAGTACAAATATGTAATTTGAGAGGATAACAAATAATTTTCTAAAATGTTTGGAAAAATGCTGAAGAAAAAAATCTTAATTGATGGAACAATTAGAGAAAATATTCATCATTTTAGAATGTATTTATGAAACATAAGGTTCACGAAGATTCTCTTTGTATTTTTAGGATGAGTTAAACGAAGTTTCTGGCTCTATTGACTTAGACCTTGTGAGCCTCCGAGATATAAATGAAGAAATGTATGCTACAAATGACAGAGAAAATCAGGTAAAATCTTGGAAATTCATTACTATACTCATTTACAGTTCTCTTAAAGAATAAAATTAATCTACTATCTGTCTATTTTTATTAAATCGAGTTTTCTTCTATAAGTGATCAAACGATTGATTAATGGAAAGAAAAACACTCTTACGTGATTTCTTTATTAGACTCTTTTGGGGGCTCTACCTTACAATCAAAATAGAAGAGTAACTCATAGTAAAGGGTAGTTAGTAAGGTAAGGTTGTGCGATGGCATTTGGTTTTCATGGTATTTGATTCCCCTTCTCCTTCGGGACTGTTTCCAAGACCTCGACGACTCTGAGACGAAGACGCCAAAATGCAATTACCATCTCAATCTCATTTCAAATAGTCTTAATAGTGTTTAGGTCAGGAATGTGGCTGGCCAGTCTATTTGGCGATTATCCTTTCCGGAATTCGTCAATCAGAAAAGTCTTGTGGCGAAGCGACACGAGAATAAATAATCTTTTCCGCTTCCCTGACATCATCAGTGGCTCAGCATGCTAAAATGGCTATCGAACCATGGTATCACTTTTTCATACCCTTATCTTATAAGATTTTAAAATGGAATATAAACGCTCTAACGATTAGACTTTATACCTCTCCCCCTCAAAAAAAAAGATTACTTATTTGTACCCACTATTACTATTACTCTGCCCCTGAGTGGACATGCTCTGTTGTCCAAAAAGAAGAAAAAAACCAGAGAACAACTAAAGCCTGAAAAAGTGAGCAATGGGCTCCAAGATCTCATCTTTATAATTGTCAAGAGACACATGCCGTTTTTAAGAGACAGAGGTCTTTTCGTTCTGGCTAAGCCAGATGAATTGATAATTGAAAATACGATGATCTAGTACTCTCCAGTTAAACGTACTTTGGCAACCAATAATTAAGGTGAGCCTCTAATCATAGAAAAGTTTGTTATTTATATTTTATTCAAATTTGGTGTATTCTGCAGAATTACATATATGTTGTTTCAAAGTAGAAAAGAACGAAAACATTGTCGTTTTATAACAGACTTTTCTCATACAGTCTTTTGAAAGCAGCGATGCTGATAATCGGCTGCCGTCGAGACCTCATGTATAATCTGAGAATTTTTTCCATTTTTGTCACGCCTCTTCTGCAATGGTTTATTTAGGTCAAATGGTTTTGTTGTATTAAAGTTCCACTCTGAAACAACAGAGAATTATTTTAGAACGGATTTCGTAATTTCAGGCCGTGGTCGAATGAGGAGGATACCATCTGAGCTGACACCCTCTCTTTAAACTTCCACTCTACACCAGCAGAACACTAAGCATTACTGATTAAATATGCATCAGACCCGCTCGTTCGGCGATTCTTCGGTTGTATTGGATTTCGAATGTGAATAAGGCAGATATTTAAAGTAGACTGTCGGGCCTCTGACATGTCTTTGTGCTGATTTTCTCTTCAGGGGTATAGTATTCTTACCTAGTCTTATGAATCTTTAAATTATTCCAGTCCAGCTTGTGTTGAGAGTTTAATCTAAAGAAAAAGAACTATAATTTCTTACTGCCATGCCCAATTATTGATAACAGAAATAGGTGAATAAAAAAATGGAATATAAAATATCTTAGCATTCTTAGGGTATATGTACTGAAAATCAACACGACGGATATACACAATACATGATACAGCAGCGCAGCAAATGCTCTTGACACACACACATGTCCTTATGTTAATGGAAATCACTATTTTAGAATAAAATTAAAATTCTTTCAAATACTTTTACTAATTCAGAATTATATTTATATTGTTATTATAATATCTTCGCCCTTTTTTATAAACATCTTTCTAGAGGTTTTATTTTTTTTTAAACTAAGTACTTTACTACCATCGGATACTGTAGTATTACCTTGCACATTCAGAAATCAACCCGTTGTGATTCGTGCTAAGCCTGGATGTAGCGGGGAAAACTCGGCTTTATTCATAAAAATTACAATTTTATGGATTGGATCCAATTTTATTATTGGAAATGATATTGGAACAATTTTCAAAATGGCATACAATTTTTTACATGCTAATTAAGAGCATTATGCGTGGAAGCTCTAACAATAGAAAAAGATTTAAAAAGGGACAATTCTATATACTGTGATTTCATTTCGATATGTTAACCTTTCATACAAATGACAAATCATCCGTGAAGAATTAATTTAGCTGAAAAAAAAAACCTGGTAATATTTTGGAATCAGTAATATCGGATTTTGATTAAAATAGAAATTTAACATTATCTATTACATCTAGATTTACTGTATGTATATAACATTACTCAAGTTTTAAATTTTTATAAAAATGTTACTGTTTTATTAAGAGTTCACAAAAATCATTATTTATTTGTGAATTCAATTAAACTAATTATTTTTATTTAAAAGTTTATTTTCAAAGCTTTTTTACATTTCAGGAAGAAGAAACATGTGATGGTGATTCTTGCAAAGAGTGATAAATCAATTCCTATAAATATGAATAATGTTCAATGTGAATAATAATTATTTAATAAAGAATTCAGTTTTATGACATTTGCTTTTGATGTAAGTTTTTATTCGTTGGAACAGACCCAAATTACTCGAAAAGAGAAATAAATATAACTTAACTCAAATATAGACAATAATTTATTATTAAATTATAATTAAATTGCAGAATTCTTAATTGTAGTTTAATTGTATTTGAAGATCATTTATTCACGAAGCCCAATAATGCAGCGAAATTTATATCGTAAAAAATAATTATATTATTATTATGAAAATGCTATTAATTTCACACACACATACAGAAGTTACCCACTAAAGTCTTTACTTTTTAGGAAATCACCTTTTATAGGTAAGCGATTATATCCCAATCCCGAGGTTCGTAGGATTTTTTCCTCTTCAAAGTTATCCTCCCTTTAAGGGTGCCTACAATTTTGGAACGTAATGTTATCCTATGGAAAAATATTACGAGCTTATTTCGTTTGCTTTTGCGGTTTTTTTTCTATGTGACATCAACTGCAATCGGTAGAAGGAATAAAGGCACATGTTTCTATCAAAGAAATATTTTTTCGGACTTTTAAATATATATTAAAAGTTGCAAAACCTCAACTTCACCATTTAAACAATTTTAGAATTTTTTTTATCACAAATAAAATAAAAATTGCTTGTCTGAAACATCTGTTTTGATATCTTCTTTCCAATGCATATTTTAATTTTTTTTACATGTATAAAAGCTAAATTTTGGTCATATTATTTAAAAATTACTCCACACTTTCCCTCATATTCTTTTAACACTGCCTATTTTTGGGGAGCAATAGCGCACTAAACTATCCCACTAACCACTGATTGATGGTGGCAGACTGGTCTTCACTACATAGTAAAATCTTCCTCAGTGCAAGTAAATTCTTCCCTATTTATATTTTGTTTGGTATCACAGCTCTGGTTATCTGGACATTCAAGATGCACATGTGTTTCTACGAGTGTTTCCGCATCATGAAGAACTAGACTTATTCTATGCTCATTTTATTTACTTACTTTTATCTATACTTATATTTAAATTATTTTTCTTGCTCATCTTTTTTAAATGTTGAGAGAAATAATTTGTTTATTATTTTAATATAATGAAAATTTTTAATAACGTTGTCACACATTTTAGGTAAAAGACAAATATACCATCTTGTTGTTGATTCCAGTATTACAAATTTGTTAACTCGTGTGGGGAGAAAGGGTATAAAATTGAAAATATTTGTTTGTGCGTACTTGTGTAGTTGTCACTGACTGCAAAAGTAGGCTCTTGTACTACTTGTGTAATTGCACATTTCCAGCCTATCACAATAAGGAAATTATTCTCTAAATATATTTGGGGAAAGGAGTGCTCTTTTTTGAAATTGTCCACTTTTATAAGCATCGTAGAAGAAATTCGAAAAAAAAATATATATATATATATACCATCGAAATAAGCATTTTATCAAAAGCGTCAGTAACTGCTAATTTCTCTTCAGCTGTTCGATACTGGAGATTCAGCGATGGAAAAGGCAATTGCTGAATAAAGCAGAAGTTTGTTGTGGAGTAACATATCAAAGTTCCGCAAGGTGTGAAAAATCAAAATGTAATACCACTTTTAATTGCCAAATAGATATTTGTTAAATCGAAAAAAAAACAAACATAATTTTTAAAGTTAATTAATGGAAGCAATATTTGCTTGATAAAATAATATCCTTTGGGGAAGCTTTGCCTGGCTAAACGCAGGAATTTGAAAGATATTATTTGTGTGGTGTGAAATTAGAGATTTTCAGCGACCTCTTGCCGGCGTCCTGGCATAGGGGTAACGCGTCTTCCCCGTGATCTGGGCGTCCCGGGTTCGAGTCCCGGTTCGGGCATGGTTGTCCTTCATTTGTTCTATCTGTGAGATGTGTGAATGTACCCCCCTTTAAAAAGGGGCTGTGCAAGCGAATGTGATGCGTGAGTAGCAAAGTCGTACTCTCGGCCCTAGTTGGCGCTACTAAAATAAGAGACATTCCCTTTCGGCTTAAAATCGTTGATTTCAAATCAGCAGGCTTGCCTATGGCAAGTGCCATCGGAAACAACAACAACAGAGATCTCTTAACTTATACCTAAACAAAATAGATGCAAATAAAGTAAATTAATGCACTGGAATGAGCATTTTCAGAATTGATCTAATTTAGGGATTATAGTCATCTACAAACTGCAAAATTTGCTCAATGTAGCCGTTTTAAGGTTAACTATACGTTATAGCTTGGTCCGAGTTCGCATCGATTGTGCTCAAATCCCAGCGTCTTTTGACAGCTGAACTTGATTAAGTATGGTTCTTGTTCTCTTCCGCGAACTTGAAAAAAAAAAAAATATGGACTATATACTGCAGTGGCGGATTTTGACAACTTGAAGCCATAGGCGATGACTTATGCTTCTTGCTCTTCTAGGTAATTAATTAAATTGATAATAAGAATGTAATGTGAACTAAATTTATTTGTGCTTTGAAATTCATCTTTATACTTATTTTATTTATGTCATATATGCCTCAATTAAATAAAGTTGCTGAAGTTCCTTTTTTATTTAATTTTTTAAATAATATAAAAGGATAATGTGACAGTGATTTATTTCTGTCTTTGTCTATTTCATAATTGAGATGGATATTACAAATTTTGAAGACGAAAAACTATTCTTGACAAATGCATCATTTTTTAAAATTTCAGCTTTTAAAAAAGTGATTTATTCAATTAAAAAATGGTTTGAGTTCATAAATACCCAACTTTTCTTATGAACTATAGCCAGATTTATCACAAACCGAGAACTGTTGAGGGAAACTATTCTTATATACTCCTTTCGAACTGAAACAAACAGAGGCAAAGTTCTGTCCCATGGACTGAATGGTATTTCTTTATTCAACTGCATGATTTTTTAGTGAAAAGGCATATTATAATAATTAAATTAGTATTATTATCTTATTTAAATTAATTAATACTTAACTTAAAAATTTATTGTTATTAAAAATAATGAACTTAAATTATTTAATGGATTAAAATATTTAAAAATTGCTGGCTTAAAACTTTTTTATTAAGAATTTTTAAGGAAAAAAAAATGTTATAATAAAGCGAAATAAATTTTCACAAAATAGTATAAAGATGCCAAAACTTTTTAAAACATTTTAAATACTCTTTAATGATAGGATTGGATATTTTTTAAATTAGAAACAATATTATGTGATAAAATTATAAAACAAATCATATTTATATCTTTTGTTATTATATTGTGTACAGTCTGATGTTGTAACTTTCCTCAATTTGTTTTATATATATTCAGTTAATCAATCTTGGAAATCAATCTTTTTTCTGATACATTATTTTCATTGGCCATAATATCCAGAGAGTTCAGGCATTCTTAAATTATCGACACTTTGGACTTTTTTTTTTGTATTACAATTTTTTAGCGGCTTTAGTTTCGTGAAACTTTTTTCACCGTTTGCATTTCTGACCATTATGCATTTGTAAATTTTCTTCGTAGCCATTACATTCCGCAGTATTGATTGTACCTTATTATTATGCATCAGTTCAAGAATTCATTGAAGGTATGATTAATCGTCATTGCATCCTCTCCATTTGTTTCGAGAAGTTATGACGTGAAGAATTTAAAATCTACCATTTAATTACCAAACTAAAATTCGATATTCTATAAGCAATGCTCTATTAGTTTTTGAGCAGTCTCCTTTATATCGATATTCATTCTTTTTAGAAAATTACCCGAATATCCAATTATTGAATAAATTTTATTATACTATACGCTTCAAAACTCCGCGAAAGTTCTGGGCATAACATATCCAACACTTAGTTTTGTTACGATACTTAGTTTTTCCTTCCGTCTAAGTACAACATCTTTCGTATTACCGTCTTCGAAATGTTTTTTTTCCTTATTCTATCTTTTTTGTTCCTTTGCTTTCTAATAATTATCAAGCATTTCTAGTAACATAAATACACCGATCCAAGTTTTCCCCTTTTTCATTACATCACGAATTCTCCCCCAGAAAAGAAATCTATTTTTTTACCTTTATATCGAGCATTTTTAAAGATTGATAAAGACTAAATCATAAAACAAATGCAGAAAATTATCGAATGAATTTTCTTTAAATCATTTAAAATTGGAAATACATAAATATCCGTGATAACTGAAAAAAATTGTATTTTTAATTTTTAACAAGAACAAAAATTTCCGCTAAACAAAAGGAATAATTTTTGATGAATAACTAGAATTCCAAATTTGAATGAATTCCGACATCTTCCATAAGAATACATTGTGCATATTTTCAGACTTCAATTTGGGAATCCGCTTAGAAATGTGGGAATGAAGCGATTAAGCCTCAGATATGCGCAGAGGTAGTTGGTAAGATCACAACGTTTCGGCTTTAATTTTAGTACTCCAGGTTCGAACCTCATGCTGGTTGAGAATTTATTTATTTCATTCTTGTTTTAAAATTCTAAAGAAATTCCAAATCCTTTTCCAAAAATTTATTCTTATAATTAACATGAATTAAAAAAAAATTCTGCTAAATAAAGAATGATTTTGAATAAATAACGAGAATATCAAATTCGAATGAACTCTGTCAATCTTCCATGGGAATACATTGTGTATATTTTCAGACTTCAATTTGGAAAAGTCGGATAAGAAGGAGCGAATGAAAAACATAAGCATCCCGAAGAAGCAGACGAGTTCGTGGTGTAGGGAGCAGGGGCACTATGCATTTCTAGTTAGGTTTAGTTTTGGAATCCCATGTTCGAATCTCGCATTGGGTAAAGAATATGTATTTTCACACTTTTTTTAAAGTTCTAAAACCATTTAAAAAATTTAAAATAATTAATAAGAACAAAAAAATTTTGTTAAAAAACGATTGATTTTTGAGAGATAACGATGATTTCAAATTCGAATGAACTCTGACAATCTTCCAAAGAAATACTTTGTGCATATTTTCAGACATCAATTTCGGAAGTCTGTTAGGGATGAGCGAATGAAGAGAATAAGCATCAAAGATGCACAAGCGAGTTAGTGGTGTAGTGGGTAAGACAAAAGTGCGTTAATTTTAGTTTTTATATCCCAGATTCGAATCTCGCTATGGATGAGAATATATTTTATTCAATCTTGTTTTAAAATTCTAAGAAATTTCAGAAACCTTTTTTAAAAATTAATTTTATAGTTAACAACATCAAAATTTTCTGCCTGAGAAAAAAAGGAAAGATTATCGATCAATAACGATAATTTCGAATTGAAATGAACTCCGACAATCTTGCATTGGAATACATTGTGGATATTTACAGATATTAATCCGGGAAGTCAGTGAGGAATAAGCGAATGAAAAGAATAAGAATCACAAATGCACAGACGAATTTGTGGTTTAGGGGGTTCGATCACCATGAGTTAGTTTTAGTTTAGGTATCCAAGGTTCGAATCTCACACTGTGGGAATATAAATTTTTCGCTCTCGTTTTAAAATTCTAAGAAAGTTCGAAATCCTTTTCAAAAATATTTTTCGAAGTTAACAAGAACAAATATTTCTGTTGAAAATAGGGATGATTTTCGGTAAATAATGGGAATTTTATATTCGAATGAACGTCGACAATCTTCCACAGGAATACATTGTGCATATTTCCATGTTTGATATATCCCACAAATATGGCAGTTACTAATGGGGATGGGCGATGCTCATATCGTTCAACATATTTCGATATTTATCGATATATCGTGATTTCATTATTTATTTATTGCTACTTTAAATTATAAATAACATCTGTTAATATACTGACTAATCAGAGTGACTCCAAAAAAAAAAAAAAAAAAGAAAAAAGAAAAAAGAATTTTCATCTTATATTTTAAAACGATTCGTACTTTTTTCAATAAAAATAATTGGGAATTGAAAATCCCTGCAATAAAACGTAGCATTGTCAAGGAAATATCTCATTCTGTTCTTTTAATACTGTAGCAATTTTTAGAATTTAACCTTTTTTACTGCTGATTTAGAAAATATCAGTTTCTTCCATTCTATTAAAAAGATCAAAATCTGATAATATTTTTAAAAGATAAAATTAATTACTTTAATAAAACTCGATTTAAATATGCACTAGAATTTTAACAATAGGCAAATTAGGTAATTAAAACTGAGGAAACTTTCATGTAATTTACTATTTCAAAAATCTAAAAGAGACACAAAATAATAATTCCGAAATATATAAGTATGAATAAAAAATAATGATGCAATATATAAAAATTTTTAGAAAAGGTCTTCTAGTTTTTATTCAATTATGAAAATACATGGTCAACTAAAAGAAAAAATTATTATTAATTATATTATCACCAATATAAATTTCAAGAAAAAAATAACCAACCCTCAAATGAAACGCTACGTTTTTAAATATTAAGAGCATTTCCAGTTATTCTATCAAGATTTTGGTACCTTAAAAAATAAAAATTTAAGATTAAAATAAAATATGAAAAATTAAAATGAAGGAAATAATGAAATATAAAGGTTTTATATAAAAACAGTTATAGATTAAAAAATTGCCACTAAAATAATCTTTATCTTAAAGAAATAACTCCCCAAAAAATTCCAGAAGTGAACTAAATGCAGGATTTTTTTAAGCAATTCAAAATACTGTATATTTGAAAATTTAAAAAAGCATATGAATGAAAAAGGGAAAGAAAAAGAGAAGAAAATATTTTTGAACTGCGTAGAAATTCGAAATAAGCGCAACTTCATATAAACTAACATAAGTCGAGGTAATAAAATCTATGCATTTTTTTAAAGATATAAAACTAGAAAAATGATACATTTTTAGAACATAAAAGTGCATACTGCAGAAAAGCAGGTGGATTGAAAAGAAATATAAAAAACTCAACATACTTTCCACTGATATACAAAATAATGGCTTGAAGTCTAGTCATAAAAATATTGCCCAGATTCATTTTCGATGGAAATGAAAATTCGATCCTTATCGATCACTCGATAGTAATCGGAAGTTTGTTCAGCATTTGAAAGGTCGAGAATTATCAAAAGTTCCATCAAGTAAGATCAGTACACAGTAATCATTCAAGTTTGTCTTAAACATAAAATAAAATATTCTAATAAAAATATATTATGAAATTGAGACTAGAGCGTTTTCAAAGATTTCAAACAATAAAAATTGTCGATTTTTAAACATTTAAAATTACAATTGAAAAGTTTTTAAAAATTACCAACATTCTTTCTACTGATATCCAAAAAAAAAAAAAAGTCTTCAAATTCAGTAAAATATTAGTAGAATTTTCATGACTGTCGAGAATTTGTCCAATTATGACAGATTCTCGATACTCATGAAAACTGGATCATTCTCGAAAACTCAACAATTATCGGAAGTTCTATAATTATTGGAAGTTCAATCAAGACCGATAGAGCACTTGAACTAAGTTGGAAAGGAGTTGGAAATTCTAAGAGCCACTAATAGTCAACGCTTTAGGAGAGGTTAATTTTTTTCCATTGTCCATTCATGTGCCCCTTAAGGCAGAGGGGAAGGGATTCCCATTCACAAAATGGCATTTAAAGCAGGTTTAGTTCACACGTGTTATTACCATTTATGTAAAAACTTCGCGTTAGAACGAGTGCAAAACATATGTTATATGTGTAGAAAGGAATTTATGGCTAATAATTAAGCTTTCACTTTGTAATTTTATTTTGTATTAAAAATGCTGATATCAATCTTCCTTAAGTACATTTATTAACGTAATGAGATATGAAAGACTTCAAAAGTAGTGCACTTTTTACTCCAGATTGTATAAGATCACATATAGCTTCATACTTGTGCTAAATTTTTTAACTCAAATGCGCTACCGAAAATCTCAGTTTTGCCTGAATATGTTGCTTTTATATTAGATTACTTCTTGAACACAGAATATGAAAGTTATTAGTAAGTTTATTAATAAATGAACTAATTTAGTTAAAATAAATTAACTAGTTTTCATCATATCATTTGTTTTTCTGGAAACAATCACTCTTCTTGCGGGATCGGAAGATATCAATTAATTTCATCAATTTCTGATTGTTTCACAGTAAAAAAAATAAATAAAATAAAATAAAATTAAATTAAAAAATATATTTTTATCGATGCTAATTTACATTTATTACGCATTTTAAATAAGAAACCACACCAGTGAGAAGGCTGTTGGAATCTCCAGCCCCCAAAATGCCCAGACAACCACAGTAAGACAAAACAACAAAGACTGGCAATAAAAATTCATAATATTTCGCTATTTTAATAAACAATTTATAAATAAACAGTAAGTAATTTTAGCAAATATAAATTAAAATACATAGTAGTTTAAAAATATTAACTTCCGTGAATAAGTGCGTAGTTTCAATAAATAACATGTGTAATTTTAAATATAATAGTTGAACCAAAAAAAATTTCAAGACAGACAAAACAATTAAACGCTTCTAAACGAATGAGAAATTTTTCATTTCACAGCAGACGAGTGAAAGTCACGTATTGAACTCCAGAAAAGGCACAAAATTTTCTTCTGATAGAAACCAATTTCCGAGCAAGAAAGCACGTTTTACTCTAAGAGCGCAGGCGCAGTGGATGGTGAGAAGAGCATGCGCTCCCTCCTCGAGAGAAAGACTCCTCCGAATTCTGGGGTTGCAGCATCGTTGCCGCAGTGGGGATGGAAGGCCTCTAGCAGCGAACCCTTGCAATGCCGGCGCCCCTCAGTCAATTCGTACTGAAGGGCTTCTGTTCCGTTAGTGTCTTCTTAGTGGTGCTCCTCCATCTACCCGAAAACCTCGGACTGCCCAGTGACATACACATAGGTGAGTAATCCCCTGCTTTATTTGACCTCACTTGAATCGAGTTATTTGATAGAGTGGACATAGGGACAAACTGCGCAGAAAGTGAATGATTTAATTCATCATTCAGAAGATTTGGATTCAACCTAAAAAGGCATATCATTGTTCGGTAGACTTTCGTGCATTCACAGCAGTTTTAAGGTCATTACAGATGTATAGAATTAAAAATAATTTGATAATGACATTCATATATCAGAAAAGGTCAAACATTCTAAAAACTAAGAATCCAGCATGTATGTGTCTTTTTAAATATACCCATTTGTAGTCATGCCTGTGATTTTTTTTATTTGCTTAATATATTGAAAATACCTTACATGCATATATAGCCTTTGCTAATCACATTCTTTATTCATGAAATAATTAAATTTAAAAACATTGTTTTAGAAATCTTAATGCAAAAAGAAAGGTTTGATTTTTAAATATTCCTAAAATTATTAGTATATGCTAACTATTTATTGTTCCTGATATTCAAGAATTCACAAATGGATAGGGATTTAAATAAAGCATGAATGAATAAGACAGAAATTACTCTGGAAACAAAACATCCAAATGTTAAAAGAAAACCCTTAACAAAATTCATCTTTATCAGAAAAAGATTATTGTTGATTCTGCGTCAAATCTAAGGTTATGATCTTCAACTCTTTAATTCCATCTGTAATACTTTAAAATCAACAATAACACCAGAAAACCATAACTTCAAAGAGAAAATTTTTGTATTTCTTTTTATTTGGGAATGTGAAGTCAAATTTCTGCAATACAAATGGAGGCAGGAGTGAAATCCAATTCTCTTTTGGAATGAATCAAGTGAAACTAATCAGAAATAGAAAGCACCATGAGATAGCAGAAACAGAATTATAGCATGCTCAAATCTAAATATTCATTGTTTAGAGCAACTAGAAAGATTACTCGAATACTCACGAATATAATAATTTAGTTTGACCCATTGAAAGAAAAACAATTTTTATTGAATTTTTAAGTATATATTAGCAAAATATATTTGGAAGTAAAAACAAAATAGATTTGAAACGGCATCTCTTTACAATTTCAAGACAATAATAAGTTGTCAGTGAAAACTACTAAAAGAGTAAGGATAAAATATTGATAATTTAATGCACCTCTAAATGCGTATATGAAGAGGGTAGTCATTTTCATGTATGTCGAGTTAATTGAATGAAATCAAACATTACTTGATCTACATTTCCAGTCTTTCTTCACATGTCTTTTTTTACGGACTAAATACAATGGCGTAGTAATGAGTATTTAACTCATCAATTAACTTTTCAGTAAAAACATCTAAATCAAAACAAGTTGAAGAGATTTCCTGTTATTAGTTTATAGCAATCTTTCATTTCCATGAATTTCATTCATTTTTTTTACAATCGCCTTTTGTTTATCTGTTACTTAGAATTCAAATATATATGCTTTCAAGGGCTTATAATTCAACGTAATAATATATTTTCTTAATGGTTTTGATCTGATGATACTAAATTATTTATCAAAGTTATGAAAAAATCTCCGAGAAATTTAACTCATGTTCTCATTCTTCAGGGCTTCATTACAAATGTGCATCATTTAACGTATTTTGATGTTTCTAAATGGCTCGTGAGGTGATATTAGCTTGTTTAGCAAGATTAAGAAATAATCTCTGCTTTAATATACCTTAAAACGATTGATAGAATTTGTTAAAAAAGTTAGAAAATCAGATAAATGTTACAAAATTTATCGGAATAAATATAATATAAAAGCTATTTTATATTCAAGTCTCTAATATTCCATCCATAAAAGGTGCATTTAATGAAAAAAGTAATTTATCTTAATGAAGCACTTTAAATCTGTATTATTTTTTTTGAAGAAATGGAATAAAATATGAAATATTTTGTAGCTATTACCAATTGAAAGGGACAAAAAAATGTCTACAGAATATTTTAAAATATATTTTTATAAACTTTTTTATTCAAAAATAAAGCATCCGCATACGATTGTTAAATATAAAAACCGCTAATTCAACCTTTGCTAAATGCATAATATTTGAAATATTTTCTGTTATGTGTAAACGTTTGAAAACATGAATATTTAATATTATTAGGATAGACTAAAAGGTTACTAGTATAACTAGACTAAAATGATACTACTATAGCACAGTCCATTCTGCGGAACTGGATTAGATGAAATATTCCCCCGCAAAAAAGCTGAATTACCTGATTAAGAAGTATAAAGCAAGATCTAAAAATATTAAAAGTTTTTTTTTCTTTTTTACCAGCATAAAATATGAAACTCTGCGGAAATCAATTGGAATTTTTATCACATTTGAAGGAAAATTTTCTTATGATATTCATTGTAGCTTCAGTTACTTATCATACCGCCTTAGGTTTTGATTTTTTTATGTTTGAACCTCAAATTCTTACATCATTTTCTGTATTTTAGAATTTTTGTTTCATTAAATGTTTATTTATTTGTATGTTTCATGTTGCTTCATTTTATTAATTTCTACCTTTTAATGATTACTCTATTTCGTTATTGTAAATATTATGAAATTTTTGATCAGTTTTTTTTTCACAAATTTTCTGCCTGTGGAATTGCTTATATGGAATCGACATTTAATTAAATTTAAAGAATAAATGATAATTAAGTTCTGAAAACAATATATTATTATAAAAAATTACAACATTTCGAAATTTTAGTTTTTCAATACGTCAAGGTGTATGATCGGGGTCAATATGTACGTCGAATGAGTGAAAAATCGTTTAAAAAAATCCATCTTCGCAAGTAAGCCGTTTTAAATAAAAATGTGCAAAAACAAAAGATTTTCCTTTTCTTCACATTATTCGATAAAGAAAAAAGATTATGTGATTCAAACTAATGTGGTAGAAATTTGTTTAATAGATTTATCGTTGTACTGATGATCTAAGGCAATTTCCAACTTAATTTTATCTACAAGACATCAACTTTATAACGATTTTTTTTCCTTTTTTTACAATGTCAATTAAAAACAATCTGCCTCACAAGATTCCTAAAAGACCCAATTAATTCCCCTAAGTGATTAATATTTCTGATTTTGAGCTTGAGGATCCAGTCAGTTGATAAGTACTAAGTATTCATTTTAATTCGATGATTGCCACATTTTGAAGCTATAAGAGGGATTACCTCAACATGATATATTAGCACCTGTTGTTTTATTACACTATTTTGTATAGGTGAAGGCAAATAAATAATCCATCAGTTAAATAGAGAAAAATTGTGAAACACTTCCGCACATTTTTGATCAAATGATTTGTAAACCCTAATTCATCTTCACTCTAAGATCACGAGTCTTTATTAATTTTAAAGCATTCATCACTTAAATTATTTCTTACAAAACTTCGATTTTTGAAATTCTAAATATTATTAAATTCAGAAATAAACTGAAAGATGCAAACTCCTGCCATTGTAATAAACGTTTTTACTGCTTACGTACCTGCAATGAAAAATTTCAACAATTTGTTCTTAAAATTGTTTACAAATATATATTAGAATTTACGCGCTACAAAATAAATAAGAAAAAAATATCTAAAATTATTTTTTGAACTAATCTCTACAATTATTTATAATCAAATGCATCATTGTGAACAACAATCGAATATGAAAGCCACACTTGGGATTTCCTTATTTTCTGTTTTCGCTCCTTTAATTAGCATTCAAATTTATATGTTGAATTTTTTTCAGATTAATTACTGCTTACTATAGAAGTAGATATAATGTAGTAGTTAATTTTTATAATTTATTTAAACATCCCAATATAGAAACCGTTAAGAATTAATCTCAGCCACAAAAGGAATAATCATATATCGGAATGCGATAAATCCTTTACTATAAGAGAAATATATGCATTTTAATCCTCACATAGAAAAGTATATTCATGCTATTCAGTTAGATTATTCAAGTTTGAAAGATATTTTGCTGATTCTACTCATATATACATCGTGCTTTTCATTTCGATAAGCTTTTCTATACCCTACCCTATAGGGGAACATCTATCAGGTAAATGCAAACTAAGATCTGAAGAAATGTATGAAATAATATTGAACAAAATATAATTATCTATTATTTGGAATATTTTTTCTTTGGAAATATATCTTTTATTTGTAAAATTTACTGAATTCTTATGTTGAATAGATTTTTCAGATATGAAAATGTGTTTTATTAGGCACATGTAACGTATTTTTATTTTGCTTACGAATATGATTGCGTAAGTTTTGAGTTCCTTGAATTCTTCAGCAGCGAAAGAAAACCGAAAACTCAAGGAATAATTTAGTACTAACTTTATTTGACAAGATAAAGAGAAAACATTATTTTCCTAATAATAGATGTGCTTAATATACTAAGTAATATGACTATAAGGTAACTGCAAGGGAAAACTTCTTGTAATATATTCGTAAATCAATATATGTACATAGAGAATAATGGAAAAATATTTCTTTGAAACGTATAAAAGTCAATTTTTATTTGTGTTTTTTTATCTGTTTTATAGAAGGATTCCTCTCTCACTTTCTGATTTACCAGAGTTCTGAAATTATATATTTTTGATGATAATACACTATTTTACATTTTGCAAATCGAATAATTTTAATTCCATAAAATGGTCTCACATTACCGATGAAAAAACCCAATTTACATTATTGTATAAAAATGAATTGCAAATATAGAATCAAAATATACAAACAAATAAAAACAAATTAATTTCTAAATGCATATTTTAGTGTATTATAAAAATTTTTGTGAAAAATCTGAGTTGAAAACAAAAATAAGAGACAATGCAATAAGGAAATTAAAGGAACATCATACATAATTTCTGAATTCATAAAATACTCAGATGGCAGTTGAAGAAGACCTTATTGATGACACTATGCGATTCTTAGCTTAATGAATATGCCTACTAACCGAAACTACAGACTATCAATCTGTGCATTGAATAAGATCATCACTGATGAGATATTCTTTCTTGACGGGACATATCATAATTTCTTTAATAACATTTTTAAGAGAATTATCATGTGATTAAAATTTCAATTGATTTAAACTTGATGGATTTGCATTTTTGTTATAATTCCAGAATTTTTGAAAACATTCCTGCACTTATAAAAGCGTGCTTCTTTTTTAACAGCTTTTGTTGAAATAACAACGATTGGAACATAATATGTAATTTCTTAAAAGGTATCTTTTCATTTAGTTGTATTTTTTGGAAAGGTGTAAGAATAGAAATCTAGTGATATACAGGGTGATTCAAATTAAAGTGACTCTATTTCGGACGCCCTGGCAAGAGGACCAGTCATATTTCTTATTTGATAGTCTAAAAATTTTGCGGCATAAATTAGTACTAGAGCTCATATTACAAAACGTTTAATTCAAGGTGTACAAGAAAGAATTACAGTTAATCTGGATTATGACAACGAGAGGGCGCGGATTGGAAAATTCAGTACGGGCTAAGATTCAGTATAATGGTATTACGCCTTTATGATACACATTCAGTAAAGTTTTAAAACGCAGTAGCCTGCCAATTTCGAGAAAGTGGCCCTTAAACTTTCAGCATAGCTTATAAACTAATAATGATTCCCCGTCACTGAGCGTTCGCACGGCACCCTCGTTATGATGCTAGATTAGCATTCGCGAGATCTGAGTTTAATCATAGGCTAGTGTGTTTTTTTTAAATTTGTTTTCTTTCAAAATTATTTCAAATTAGTTTAGCCATTTACAAAGAGCTTTTATTAATATGAATTAATATGTTTTTAATTTTCATCCAAAATTAAATGTTTATTCGCATAATTCCTGATCATAATTTAATTTTTAGAAGAAAAATAACTATATGCGCTTTTTAAAAATATTCAGAATTACTTAAATTAAATTAGCAATTTAAAGATGGTTTTAATCAATACGTTACTCATTTTTGTATGTATGTTTTGTCTCTTAATACTTTAATTATAACTTAATTTTTATAAAAAAATAATTGAAGATATGGATTTGTTTTTCTTAAAAAACTATAAATTAAAAAAAAATTAACAATTTTAAGACAGATTTTTTTAAATATAAAATGAAAAACATAATAATTAAAACTATTTTTAATCTGTTAAATCAATTTAAAATAATTTTGAAGGAAAACAATTTTAAAAGAAAACTAACCCATAACCGAATTTAAATCTCGTGAACTCTTATCTAATGCCATACTGAATGCGTCGTACGGACGCTCAGCGGCAGTGACGCATTATTAGCATATAAGCTATGCTGAAAGTTAGAGAGCCCTTTTCTGAAAATTGGCAGGCTATTGCGTTTTAAATCTTTGATGAATGAACATTCTAAAACATATTATCCTTACACTAAATCTCAAAACGAATTCAATTTTCCAATCCTTGTAAAAGTAATGGCAGACTGAGAGCACTATTAACAATTAACGAGTCCATACAGATATAGCAATTTAGACTTTCCAGATCTCCTTCTTTTCCTTAAAATGATTGCATATCATTAAAATGTTCTCAAACTGACTGGCAGAATTTCACTAATCGAGAACTTCTACAGTATCATTAAGGATGTCCTGTGAAAAACACAAGGAGTAATGAAACTTTGAAATATAAACCATTGCTTTTACATGACACTACTTCACATTCATAATATACAGTTCGGCTAATTATTTATCAGAATTTCAAATTAGATTCCCGGTTTGGTTTAGTTATATTAATGTCCCGTTTAAAGCAACACTTGGGCTATTTTGGGACGGACCTCGTAATTTTGAACCGCGATCAGATGACGAGGACGACACCTGAACTGGCACCCCCCTCTCCACACCACACCACACCATCAGGAAATTAGATTCCCGGAAATATGCTTTAGATTTTAATAATATTGTGTGAAAAAAATCCGAATGTTTTTAATTGTGCATAATTTTACTTTTTGTTTCGCTTTCTCATTATTTCTATGCCTTTCTCGTAAAGAAATTTTGGATTTAAGATTTTAATGCTCCTTAATGGAGAATTAAACATAATATCAGAAACAAGAATTGAATTATTATTAATTACTTTGAGCTTACTTCTTCAAATTTGTTAAAAATATTTAAGATGGGAAAGTATATTTAGATGATAATCTTCTATTAATTATCAATAAAATGAGCTTTAAACTGACCACATTTTCAATTTAATCTGTTCAAACGAAATAGAAAAAATAGGGAAATCCATGACTGATAGTAAAATAAATAACCGTTTTGTTAAAAATCAATAGATTGTTATAAACCAAATGAATCACTCCAGCGATTCCATTCTAATATGAAATGAAATTTTCTTTGCATTTATACTTTCGGCCATCAAAAAGGTGTATTTTTTAAGACTCATTATCTAATTCATTCCCTCTCGTGCTTTTATCCAGGAGAGATTCCTAGATTTTAAAATTTTATTTTTGAGGGAATTGACAAAGTTTGACGTGTCATCAAAACTTTTGAAAGTCTTAAAATAAGAACTACCCGAATAAAGTTTTAATTTAAGCCCGCTCTCCTCGCCAAATCCATCGTAAAATTATTTGCGAACAACTTGGCCTGGAAACGAGTTCAATTTAAAGTAAAATAATGAGAACAAATCGTTATTTTTGAAAATAAATATCGAGAATCCAACTTATCTTCAACCTTGGATCCATTGGTATAAATTTCTAAAACAAAAACCGAATCTAATGATTTGCTAGAAATAGCCTTGTTTCTCTAAAGAAGTATAAATTTTTAATATTTGAATTATTTTGGTGGTCTTCAAATCCCAAGAATTTCGACAAAAACCCTAGCGGAGATGTATAAAGAAATATTCCCAACATATATGAGAAGACAGCAATGATTGCATTCAAATCCGGTTCATGTGTATATGTCCGCACGGGTTATTTCGATTTAGCAAATAAAATGCCGGCAATTTGCGTCTAAGAACCAGCGTCTCACGAAACATTCTTGTACACTTTCTAATAAATATACTTATGTAATATTAAATGTATACCATTGACGAACGATAGTTACGAAAACGCCTATTAGATTGCAATTTTCGGCGATTTTTTTGACGATTTAATCACTGGGATGCGGTTAATACATAAGCATCAAAAAACCGAATGTTTATTTTGAACGCCTTTTTTTTCCCGAACGATTAAAACTAAAATGATACACAGAACTACAATTGTAACAAAATCACAAACAAATTTCATATGTTTTTGTTATCTTGCTTACATGCTTGTAAAAATACAGACTGACGGACGGATTTGGTTATAAATTTTATAAGTATCTGCATTTTAGATATTAAATATGTATATACCAAATATTTTCTATTCTCGCTTTTTCATTTTTGGTATTATTGTCTCAAATTATATTCGGACAGCCGACCAGACAGATTTCCTCTGAATGATTTCGTTCAAAATGTGACAGAAATATACAAACTTAGAATAGAGGCCCTATACCAAATTTCATCCGACTAACTTAAAGCGTTTTTGAATTATCGTATTCACGTATAGACATAATTCCAAAAATGGGTTTTTCGGATTCAGGAAAGTCTAAAATGAGGATATTCGACCAAATTTCGAGTTCAAGATTTTTAATGATTTCATGATACATGATTACAATACTTTCTCTTTGTATACTTCTTATAAAAATAAATGACAACTGACAAATCACAACACGTGAATAATGGCCACTTAAATAAGCCGCGCATCAGTCAAATAATTTTCAAAGTTCAGTGTTCATTTCTGCAATATTTGTTATTATTAATTTTTACTTATACTTAGCTGCAGTTCAGGCGGGTTTGTAGGAAGAAATTAACATAGATGGCGTTACTGACGAACTTATAAATACGAAGAAAAAAGGAAAAAGCAATTGTAATTAAATATTCCATTCAGAGAAAAAGTATATTACAAGAAGTTTAATAATAAGTGCTTACTTTTCAAAAGGTTTTAGTATACAGGGTGGTTATAATTAAAGTTACCCTGTTTAGACATACGTAGTGTCCGCTCTAGTGGAAGGATGTCGAAGAAACTTGATACTTAGGTTGTAATCATGGGGAACAGAAATATGCAATAAAAAAATTAGTTCCAATTTCAACCGCCAGGTGAGAAGGCGGCGCATGAAAAACAAAAAACACAATTTGGAACTTAAAAACTTTATTTAATTACAATATACGTTCAATGTGCATTCCATTTACGTCAAGCACATGTTCAAAGCATGTTATGGCGTGTTCAACAGTGGCACGAAGGGTTTCTCGATCAATTGCAGCAACATGACGTGTTATACGTACTTTCAATTCATGCAGAGTCCGTATGCTTCCTCCACAGACACGATCTTTCAGGAATCCCCACAATCAGAATTCACAGGTATTCAAGTCCAGAAAACGCGGATGAAAGGCAGTTGTAAAATTTCTTGAAATTACCCGTTGATCTTCAAAATAGGCACGAAGCAATGCCGTCACTGGTCGAGCAATGTGAGGTGGTGCACCATTTTGCACGAAGACAGTAGTCCCTAAACATTCTCGTTCTTGTAACACAAGAATGACTTGCTGCTGAAGAAGATCGCGGTAACGGGCACCCGTAACGGAACACCTTTGAGGGCTATGAGGCATGTTCTCCTCAAAAAAAAAAAAAAAAAAAAAAAAAAAAAAGGACCATGAATGAAATCAGCAGTAAAACCACACCATACAATAATGTAATCAGGATGTAGAGACTGTTCATGCACATCATTAAGACTTGCAGTACCCCATATGCGACAGTTCTGAGTATTAACTGCTCCTTCTAGGGTAAAATGAGACTCGTCCGAGCACAAAATGTTCGAAGGTAATGAATTGTCTACGGCTATTCTGGCTAAAAAATTTTAGCAAATTGATTTCGTTTCTCCGGGTCTGCAGGATTCAGCGCTTCCACATGATGGATGTGTATGGATACCACTTTGCAATGGGTCGAAGAACTTTTCGTACTGTAGACCAAGGGAGGGACAAATCACGTGTCACCGCTTGAGCACTTGATGAAGAATATTACGAATCAGACGCTCTTTCGACACGGCAAGAGCGACATCTTCCGCAGTTTCATTTGAAATCCGTTTCCGTTCTCTTCCTTGCACCACAACCAACTCTACAGTCTCTTCAAATTTAATAATCATCTTTTTCCAAGCCTGAATGGACATAGGCCCTTTTCGTAAGTCTTTCAAGCGCCGATATATTCGCAGTGCAGCTGACAAATTATGCTGTTCTGATAAAACAACTTTATCAGTACAGCTCTACCTTTCTTCTCTAACGACATGGCAAAGAATGGTTTTGCGGCAGTGAGTACTGGCTTTTTAAATTTCTCTAAATTTGCATAACGGCCTCTATCGTACATGAAAACCGACATCTATCGGCCAAAATTTGAACTAATTTTTTTTATTGCAGATTTCTTTTCCCCATGATCCATACAACCTAAATATCAAGTTTCTTCGACATCCTTCCACTAGAGAGGACACTACGTAGATCTAAACAGGGTAACTTTAATTATAACCACCCTGTATATGCATATTGAAATTGTGTTTTACAATAAATGTCCTTCATAAGTGTAACGTGACTTTTGCTAAATTTTCATTTTGCAAGAAAGAAAGACCTTTTTGAAGAAAATTGTCTGAAGCTTTATACTACGAATTTACAGACGAATTAACTGTCACCGAGCCATTAAATAAGTAAGTTAGATTTTCCTTTACTTAAGAAGAAACTGTGTTCTTCACCTTTTTTTCACATTAAGAAAATTGCGAGGATTTTTACTTTTCAATGCATTGATTTAGAAAAAAAAAATGTTATAGAACGCTTCTGAAACTAAATAAAGGGCCTGATTCCCTTGCACTGTTAAATATTTGTAAACATTATACCTATCTGCACATTCGAAAACGGAGATGTTAGTTTCAATGGGATTAGAAAGAAAGAAAAATGAGGCCGAGTTTCCTTCCACACTTGTTGCAAGCAACGAAATGCAATGTGTGTGTGTATGTTTTCATTCCAGATCTAAACGAAAGGAAAGAGTTCTTTAGAAAAGCGTATCAAATGCTATCAAACTTCGTTTTCCCGTTAAATATTTGAAAGCATTTTTCCTACTTTCACATTCGAAAACAAACATGTTTATTTCAATGGAATTTGAAAAAAAAGAAAAAAAAATGGGTCCGTGTTTCTTTCCACTCTCCTGATACAAGCAAGGAAATACGATTTTTGTTTCCCATTACAGATTTACACAAAAGTAAAGAGTCTTTTAAAGAAGCTTATCAAATACTATCAAACTTTATAGCCCGATATTTGTTATATTTTTATTTTCTTTTTAATCGTTTCTGTGACATACATTTAAAAATATAAACTTGAAGATGTAAATAAACATGCGAGGGATTCGAATTTTAGAACTGCTGGTTCAGCCTTTAAAACAAAGGTTCAATGCATTCAAGGATATCACAATGCAAAATTTCTACTATTTTCATTATTCTTCAGAACTAACGAAATTCATGTATAAAATTGCCATTTAATATATAGTCTGGAAAGAATAATGATTGCATACCTAAAATTTTAGTATAATCATTAACACAAAAGACAATTGCATAGAATGAGATGCATGTCAGGAAAAAACATAGTCGCTGCATACAAAGCATGCTAAATATACAGGTTTAGAAGTCAATCTGGTTTTTCACCAATCAAATGATTATAATTGATTTTAATCAGTTTACCTTCATCTGCTAAAAGAATGCTATTTAAAACCTGCAATGACACGCAATTTTTAATTACTTAAGCTCATTAGAATGCTCTTTCAACTTAATTCAAACACTCTTTCTTCATTTAATATTTTTTTACCATAGATATGAAACGAAGTAGATGTTGTAGTAGTAGTGAAGACAATAATATAAATATATATTTCTTCGCTGAATCCTCAGATTTGTAAAATATTCAGATATGGAATTTATGAAATAAAAAAAATATCATAATATTTTAAAAATAAACTGAGCTATTTCTTAATCAATTGAGCTGAGACTTTAGAATGAAAATTCTCCTTTATTAATATTAATCTTTTTTTACGTAATTCATTCTAAAGTCCAATTGATAAATTATTATTAAAACCATGAAGTTTTTCAAAATTTAAAGAAATATTCTTATGATTTTCCTCTGGACCGATTGATGGTTTTATTAGCTCACGAAGCCCATTTCAAAAGAACTAAGAGATTTCAAAATAAACAGATTTCCGATTTCATCAATCGTATAGCCAGCAAGAGCAGCAGTCTATGTTCATGAACATGGGGTAATATCCGAATCATACCCTTTCTTCTTGTGAAATGTAATTTTGACAGACAAATGCTGCTTTAATCGAAATAGCAGCCCCAGTTGTCAAAACGATCCCTTTTGGAACCACGGAAGTCTACTTTTAGTATAATAGGTTTATTATCAGTTGCAGTTTCTATTCATTGATGTATTAAAATTGATGTAATAAAATAATTTAGAAATTTCCTGCGTTGTGTAGCAATTCGCTATATGGTGACCGATATATTCAATTTGTTTAGAATAGCTTACATTCTTCTTTGTATAGATATGACCGATCTTAGTCGATGAATTCAAGAAGCTTATTTTAATGTCCCAAATAATGAACTGGATCGTGTGTATAGTGGAATTTTAGAAAAATGTAGCTTTGCGTAGGCATCGAAGGTGCTGATTTTGAACAAATTTTAACATATTTGTAATCAAATAATATGTAATTTATTAACAAATTATTTGATCTTTCTAAAATTTAATGAGAGTTAATACATTCTTTTATTAATCTGTCGAGACTTGTGTATTTCCCTCATTACACATCAAAAATCTCATTTAAACAACAGTCTGAAGTATGAAATAGTGGTCTTAGCAAATAAATTTGTCTTATCTGAGCAAATTTTGAAGATAGAAGCAGTAAACTTTGTACACATAGATAAGAGAAACATTTTATTAGCTAATGCCCTTTCACTAGGAAGCCGTATAAAAATTTTATTTTTGTAATTTTTTACTATAAACCTCTATTTAAACTAAAGGGTTTTCATCTATCTTAATTAACAAAACTGTATAATTGGAATTTCAGTATATGTAGAATTTCAGTATTTAAATAAAATAAACGCCAATTCAACAATTTTGCGACACTTTGAATATGATGTTGTAAAAGATCTGTAGGCATGGGTTGTAAATATGGCAATTCCAAGAAACATAAAAATTTTGCATTCTATATTTTAGATATCTTGCAAATTGCTGTAATTGACTTAACTTCCACATGAATGTATTTTCTATTGTACCAGATGTTAATCATTTGAATTATTTGTAGTTTAATTCACAATGAAATCGTTCAGCTGAACAAATCGCTATAAAGAAAATTACAACTAAATAATAGAAATTCGTTCCGTATGTTACGATGTTCCGTACGTTTCGAACCTGAATAAGAACGACTTCAACTACTGTAAATCCTGCCAAACTGAAAACGTCTTGAAGAAAGTACTCAAAGATTAAAAGAATTGTTGACTTTCTTGGACGAAATATATATATGTTCCAATTATCTTTATTAAGACAAATTAGACTGAATGTTTCTATGTAGTCCTACAAACATTTGACTTTAGAAATAAGGTGTATAATGTCATTTATTGGATAAGAGGTTGTTTCGTTAAAATTATTCATTTAAATAACATTTGAAGATTTCCAATGTTTCTATTCTTATTTCTTCTCAATAACAGCATAAAGCTCGCATGTTATCAGATCTAGGTCCAACAGCAACTCATCTTTCTAGAACATCTACGTATATTCTATTAGGTTCATTATTAGGTAAGCATTCATTCATTTGGTCATGGGTCATTTTTTGTCTAATTTTTTAACTAACACAACTTAAAAAAGAGATGTTAAATAGTCTCAAAATGACATATGTGAAATTTTATTACATTCTGCTAAATCTACTTCCTCCGGACTAGTATCCAAATTTCGAGCTTTTTTTCCCCTTCTCTTTTCAAGTTAAAGTCCAGATCGGTTTAAAAAGACTAAACGTTATTTTGTTCCTATATTAAGGACAATTTGTGATGATTCCAGGTGTGAGGGATGGGAAATCGATTAGAACTTTGCGCATGTGCGGTCCACCTACGTTTCCGTATAGCTCCGACAGCAAAAAGATGAACTTGTGTCTCGATCATTTGAGCTGTTTTTATCGTGGATCGTATTCGTTTTAAAAGGAATGTCCGTTGTTTAAGTGTTTTTAAAGGCAATATATCAATCAACATATGAAGATGCTATGAAATTCTATGAATGGAAAACTGGGTAAGATAAAAACATGTATGACGATATAATGGAATAAAATTGTGAAGAAATATGGCCAAAGCTTCCATTCAAAATACCCAATGTAAAGGTGTAAAAGTTATGTTGAAGATTGATCATCCGAAATGCAAAAAGCTTTTAAAATCTCATTCTAAAATAGCGTGGAAGAAATGAAAAGAATTTCGTCGTAACAATAAATTTGTTTGACAATTCGTCCTGTAAATGTAATAATGCTGTTGCCCCAGGTACAAAATATACTTGTCAGAGAGAAAAAATGTCTAATCTCACAGAAAAGGGTGCACGGAACTGTAGATAAGTTTACAATGATTAAAAATACGAAAACTTTGAAAAGGGAAATGCTAAGGCAAAACTAATCGCTTCAGCCTCAAAACGTTTAATCTATCGAATACATCTCAATGGATACATCTCATCGGACAATGAACTAGTTCTTTCTGAAGAATAATGAACTAGTTTTAACTAGTTCCCAGCTTTAATGTCGCCGGATCATGTCGATAAGTTTGACCCTGCAAACAATTCGGTAGTATACATTTTACTTTCAAGATGTAATAAGTCATAAGATAGGGCGAGCAATTTTTAATGAACAATTCTTCACAATTTGACATTGAAAATTTTAATAAAAACAAACTTCACAGTGAATGCAAGGAAGCGCAAAAATTGGCTGCAAAAAAGAAAAAGTACTGTATGAAGGTATCTTAAAGAGGCGAAACAAGCCTTCATTTCTCTAAATATTGCCTTGATATATACTTTCCATTACAAAGTTTCATTAAATAAGATGGAAAATTATATGAAAACACTTTGACTGCAAACAATATCCGAAAATAACAAATTTTATTTTTATACGTCCCTCTCCTCAGTGTTTCAAACTTCTGTCTACAAAACAAAGATATGCTTATTTTTAAATTGAAGGGGCTAATCATAAATTTAGCTGGAAACTTATGCAAATTTATTCAAAACCGAAAAATGTTATATGTAAATATTTTTTATTGATAGATCATACAACCATCACGACTTTAAAGAAGCGTAAAATTATTCATTTCATTGGTTGGTAGTAGAAACTTTGGCTTAGAATTGAAATTTTAGAAGTTGAACATTTCAAATTCCTGAGAGAAGTAGTGGAATTTCTAATAAGAAAATAAAATTATTCGTTCGTAAATGAATGCATGATGTTAAGCTTTTCAAAAGAATGATATATTTCAGTAACGACAATCATTTAGAAATACTAATGATTTGGCAGTAAAGAATTGTAATGATTTTTCAGTTGCAGATTACAAATATCGCTTTTTCCGATTTCTGGGCATCCTTTTTGGAAGTATATTAACTAAATGATTTAACTATTCCAAAGTACAGGATTCTTTTTTCTCCGAGCAGGAACGAAAAAGATAGGACTTTATAAGAGTGAAGGAAAAATTGATATTTTACCTTAGTTTTCAAAATTTTTTTCATGTTAGTAGCGTTAGTAAGAAACGATAGCAACTTCAGTGTAGTGACTGAGATGTATACTACATTCATGGACTCCATGAACAGTTACAATCAGATCATGATCGACTTCTAAGGTTTTACAATTCTGTCCTGTTTCAGGTAGAATCAAATACTTCTTATCCCAGAAATGTAATTTGAGTGGACGAATGTTGCTAAAATCCAGAAGAAAACATCAATTAACAAAACGGCTATTTTAGAACCATAAAAATCCGTTCTCAATGCCTGAGGCTCATTATCAGAAATAACTGGCCATAAATATGCAGGGAAACATTTTCGAAAATTGTTAGTTTCTTTCAATTATCAATAGTACTCTAAATAGTGATTGATATTTTTGAATAGCATTGAGTCTGAACTAATGAATGATGTACCATTGGCGACTGATCTATTAGTTCCAACGAGTTATTGCAGAAAGGTGATGATGCTCCTCATCACACTTAAGCTAAAACGATGATTGGATGAAGAATTGTATAACAAGTGGATTAGCTTACAAGCGCCTATTTAATTTTCTCTTATATCACTTGACTTGACTCCTCTTAACTTTTATTTATGGGATCCATTACATTTTTCTGCATGCTGCAGAAGATCTTTGTTGATGAATTCAAAAACTTTCAGTCTTCATTACCAAATGATAAACTGGATTGAGTGTATGCAAGTATTGTTAGTACAAAGCAAACTTGTATAGCTGTGTTAAGTGCAAAAAGCAAGTTTTACAAATATTTCACTTCATGCATTATCATTTTCAGATTTTTCTCTTTTTGTAATAACACATTACGATATGTTTAGTATTCCTGCTAAGAACAACGGATGGCAGATTCAAACACCTGTAAGACATATGGAAATGTAGACTAACTCAATAAATTTATCTTTTAATAACTTTTAATATATGAGCGTGAGAAAATATCGTACTAATTGACTTTTTACACTATGAGAACTGTGTAAAAAATTCAATTTTTTAAATTTCAATGACCAACCTTCTCACTGAAATCAAATGATATCCCCAAAATTAAAAATAAAATAAAAATGCAATAGAAAGGGATTCAAAAGAATACTATTTTAACACACACACACACACACACACACACACACACACACACACACACACATATATATATATATATATATATATGTATATTTTTTTTAAAAAAAGATAAACCTTTAGGTAGTAATTTTTTTTTCAAATGTTAAAATTCACTCATTATTTTCCTCACTCATCAAATGGCAACTTATTGAATAAATTTTAAAAGGATCAGAGCCTTTACAAACTACAAACTCTTTTTCTCTGTATGAACAAACTTGTTTTTATGAATAAAATAATAAATTTAATAAAAAATAACAATTTTATTTTATGTGAATAAAATTTATCTAGTCGTTTTTGTTTCTTTTTCTAATAAGCGCAGGTCAAAGGTATACAACACTATGTTGTATCATTGCAGAGGCGGCATGAACATTAAGGGAGAGGGGGCTATTTTTCCACCGTCCGTAACCGCTTGGTCAACTCCCAACCCGCCAGAGAAATATTGAGAATTTCGTCGCCAAAAGAGTTGCTATGCTGCAGCCAAATTATGTGAATTCGCTATACATCACTAGAAAAAAAAATGTGTAATTGTAAATTGAGTCTATTTAACAGTAAAATATTTGTTTTTTGCAATATAATTTATTAGGTCAAAATTATATCAGTAAAAAAATAAGACTTCAGTTAATAAGAAAATATAAATATATTTGATAATGTTGCCTTTCAAATACGCTAAGAGCTTACCCAAGATGTGTTATATTTGTTAGATAAATAAGTGTCTAAAATTTTAGATTCTACATTGAGTATTATAACTATGCAATCAATAAATTAGCTTTTTTTTCTTCTTCAGTTTTTCTTTCAATTACTCTTCACGACCATCCTATATATCTGTGCTACTTAAAATGGGACTTTTAAAGTAGCACAGATATATAAGACGGTCGAATTGCAAAATAAATCTTGGTGGCTCCATTTTTTCCCCTCGATTATACATATATTTACAGAACATTTTCTTCGGCTTTCTTAAAACATCTTCGTATCCATATTGCTCGTGTCCGAGCAAGAATTAAGTCACTTCAGACTCGAAACACATATGAATTGCTGCTCGTTCTTGCAATTTTTATTTAAAGATGCTTTTAAGTAAATAATTAAGCAGAGAAAATCGATTTTTGTCGAAAATATTGAGTATCTATTTATTGATTAATTTGGTTTTCTAAAAAGTTTCTTTTATAAAACCGTTTGAATTTAGTATCTACGTTCATTTTATATAGCTCCATTATAAGAACATGCATTCGTTCGTAGCATGACATGTCATTCAAGCGCAATGGATACAAGGTTGAATGAGGCTGATTGCGCTGAAAGACACACGAATGTGACGCATCCGAATTCGTACAATAAAATCGGGCAGCTTCGGTCTTAGAAGAGGGAATGAAGAGAAGGAAGGAAATTATTTCATCAAAAGTTCCTCTCTTGAAGACAATGAAAGCTCCAATATTCTTGTGGGTACCGTTATCAGTGTTGCTGATAACCAAGAAATTAAATTTCAAGGGTCTCATAAAAAGTAAACACAAATATTGACAATGATATGATAGTCAGTAAAATAAACTGAAACACTTTTGCAAAAATTTCTAACAATGAATGAAAAATTAGAATTAGTACCTGAATAAAAAGGGAAATTAAGAAGGTGAAGAATTTTACTGAGCTAATTAATGTACTAAATTATATTTAATTAAATGTACAAATAATTATTAGGATCTATTTTAAAGCTAAATTAGATAAATTATGCTTGCCCCCCGTCGGTAAACCTCTGCTGTTGCTTCTGTGCACTGACCACTGTGACAAGTTTTTATCAAAAGGTAATTTAAAATGTCAAAATCAGAAATTTTGGTATTTAAAATATGTAATAAATGCAAAAGATCGGTTAAGTTAAGATCGGCATCCGCAAAAGAATTGTGAACTTACAAACGAAGCCAATGAAAGCCTGTCAAAAGTACAACACTCTTCCCTACTAATTAAAACATCTATTTCTCAGTGTGAAGTGTTTTCTTCTCAAGTGCCATAATATTCAATTATTCCCAAGTTAGTCCAAGTAAAATTGGAGATAACATGACTTTTAGTAACTCCAAAGAAAAGATTTTAAATAAATATGTTGTTTTATATGCTATATTGCCCAAAATAGAATATATTTTTGTTGTAAAATAATAGAAAAATAGTTTTGAATAGATGGGAACAGGCAGTACAATGCAGCCTTACTAACTCTAAACATTTTCAAAAATATACAGGATATTCTATCGAAATTTACATATTTGTTAAAAAAATCAATTGTGATTCCAATAAAGTTATTTCCACAATTCCCCCCTCCCAGCCACCATGTCTTCCTCAAAGCCAATTTTCTTATTTTTTTTTCATCCTTGTTATCAAAGGCAACATTATAATCATCGTAATTAAAATCATTATTGAAAACCAACCATCATATACGTAAGATATTATGTATGTAGATCACAAGTTAGATTTTTTAAAAATGACAGTTGTTAATTTCACATAAAATAATGAAAATTATCGTCAGGGCAGCATGCTACAGTGTTACTAAATTTAATAAAAATTACAAATAAAGCTTTTTATAAAAATTTATTCAAAGTGCATGAAAATAATAGGTTTTTTTATGAATTTAAAATCTTTTTCTTAACTACTTCACAATGAAAATTATCAGAGGTAATTGAGAACACTGTCCTGTTTCTTAAGAGAAAGTTCAAGGATCAAGATCAAATCTTATTCATAATCGTTGAATCCAACAGATCCAAGAAATATGTAACCTTGCAAATAACTGATGAAGGGAATGAATAATGAAAGAAGGGAGGATTTAGTGTCTCTTTTTTTAAACATGGTTACAATTAAAGTATACAAACTTTAGAACATAAAACTGAAAAAAGTGCGGAAGTAATGTTTGTTTTCTAGAGTGCCTTAAGAAATGAACAAACAGGGTGGTTATAATTAAAGTGATCGTATTCAGACCCTCAAGAACCCGTTCTACATGGCTCATATATCATTGTTCATTTTGTCGATGTCTGAACCTGGATGCAAATTGTAATGGTAATTGACATTGTTCTGGAATTCACTAAGATTCAAGTCAACATGCACAGTTTGTAGATAGAGAAGCTCGTGAATATTCTGCTTCAACCCTGAAAGTTCATTGCTCTTCTGATTCTGATGTTCGCTACTGAGCAACTCGTAATCGATCCATTTTGTTGTTTGCTTGTTGTACTTCGTTTGTCTCAGAAGCTTGTAAGCGCTTTTTGTTCCGTTCTCAGCTGATCTACAAACTGATGCGTGTTTAGGAGGCACGATTATTTTGACAGAGAACAAAATTTACAATCTATGCACAAATAAATTGCATATCTTTTAAAAGTTTTTATTGTAAAATGTTTATACCCTTTAAAAAAAGTGAATGGCGATAATGGCACCTGTTATATGTAAGACTCAGCCTGTTTTACTGAATAATTTAAAGTCAATTGGGAGCCTTTAATTATAGTTTATCAAAATACTTAGGATGTTAAAAAAGTGAAAATATGCTCTAATGGGGAAAAAAGGCTTTCTTTTTTAGAGAAAAAAAGGAAGCATTTTCATTCCAAAAAATAACACTTTACAAAAATGAATTTTTGACTGAATTACAATTCTATCAGAATGCAAACGATAATTAAAAAGTGAAAATGCATTCTAATAGAAAAAATACTTTTCTTTTTAAAGTCGAGATGTAAAAATGAAAAATGGCCGGAGCCTGTAAAACATTGCTAATTTCGAAATTGTTAAAATATTATGAAGGAACAAAATAGAGCATTTAGATCTTTTTACCTGAAACCTTCATGAACGCATGCAGAATAACTTGGCAAAGTTTCATCTTAATCGAATGAATAGTAACGGAACACATAGAAGACGAACAAAAAAAAAAAAAAAAAAACAAGAATTTTTATAAAGGAAACAGATTTGCACAAATAAAGAATTGATGCTTCAAATTCTTTTTCATGTAAAGGAGAGTTTGTTTCTTAAAATCTAATTAAAACTCACTTAATTAATATTATCAAGAAGCTTTGATATCTATCTGTTGTTGAATAATATTGTCAATGCATTCCTTCTGAATTAACCGAACTCTATTGAATTTTAATACTTTTTAAAAAGAAGTATTGTAAAAATAAAACGTGTTACATTTCATAACGAGATACTACCTCTTATTCTGATATTTTATATTAAATTCCCAAACACATCTCGATATTTAAAAATATAAATCAAGTTATGGGTTCAATTATAATGTTTCAAAGAACAGAAGCTGATAATTGTCTGATTTAAAAGGACATAATGAAAATAGATTTTTTTTATTGCCATTCAATGCAATTTAGAATATATGGAATCCAATTGTCTCTGAACATTTTAATTTAAATACAAATGTGCTTTTAAATGAGTTATTTTTAAAATCTGTGTAAAGCAACATAAAAAAGATCGCATAATACCACTCAAATAAATACATAAGAAAAATTGCAATATAAATTTATTTGAATGAAAATTATTTTTTCAGAGTCTTGCTGCATATCAAAACATTTTTATAACAATTTAAAAGCTTACATTCATAGAAATAGATTATTTGTTCTTAATATGTGGATTTAGTGAAGCAACATTTATGGTTTAAGTGGATAAAATGTAAATATAAGTTGCATAAATTAATAAACAGATTCCAATTCTTAAATATTTTAAAACTAGCAGTTTAAATCTAGCCATATGAACAAAGTATTCAATTTTACACAGACAAATGTATAAATTTATGACACTATTTATTGTGCAAACAGACAAAAAAATGTAATGCAATATATATGCAATCAGTATTAGAAATTTAAGATTTCAAATATTCATAAACATGTTGTTGTTGTTGTTTCCAATGGCACTTGCCATAGGCAAGCCCGCTGATTTGAAATCAACGATTTTAAGCCGAAAGGGAACGTCTCTTATTTTAGTAGCGCCAACTAGGGCCAAGAGTACGATTTTGCTACTCACGCATCACATTCGCTTGCACAGCCCCTTTTTAAAGGGGGGCACATTCACACATCTCACAGATAGAACAAATGAAGGACATCGGTAAGGGAACATTCGCAAAATAGAGCATAGGAGCTTGAGACTGGTACATTTAGGGTTTTTTGATACATTCAAATTCTTTTAGCATTTTAAACACTTCTAACAGTATGTAAGATCCTGCAGTAATCGTATTATGCAATTCTGCAACAACTTCAACAGGAACAGATTGTCTTTCTGATTACGGTCTATAGCAGATGAATCCAGTTTCTTCACGTTTCTTTTTTCTTTTTTTTTTTTTGTTGTTGCTAAATTAGATACAGCAAGTTTAGCGTCCTTTTTTAGGGGCGATGCGAAAACTACTCTTTAATTTTACATAAACAAACATTTCAATTTTAAAATTGTACTATTATATTCCTTTTGTAATTGTTCTAATATATATATATATATATACTTTTATTTTAATTTGTTATTAATATATGGCAGCCCATAAATGATATAAAGTGTATTCTAAAATTATTTTGCTTTCATGATCTTCAAGAATTGAGCTATTCGCGATATCAAGAAGAAAAAAGTAAATTTTTAAAATTATTTACATTTAATTTTATCTGCATTTGATAATTTTAATCTCTATTTTCTGCTATGAACTTCTTAAGCATTACAATTTTACGTATTTTTAAATATCTTTTAGCATTTTAAAATTATCTCTTTTTAGTGACCTTTAAATTTTCTTAATTAAAAAGATTCTGAATTATACATTATTGAAAAATATTTTCCCTGTTAATTAGACACCAAATGCAACCCATATTCAAAATATTTTTGAAAGTTATTGTTACTTATGGCACTTTACAAGCCTGCTAACGAACTGTCAGTGATTTAAACCAAGTATACAATAGCTTCTGAGGTTAAAGGCCCCTGAGCACCTGAGGGCAAAAGCTAGTATGAAGATGACACACACATTCGCTTGCACTACCCCTTTTCTACAAGGGGAGCTCTTTCCCATAACTCAGGGATAGAACACAGGGAAGAGAGCAATCATGTCCGAACCAAGACGCTCAGATCACGGGAAAGACTCGCTACCCCTAGGCCAGGTCGCCGGCTTTTTTTTGAACGTAAAAATGTCACGTGCTAATTGGTTAAGATTTCGTCAATAAACTCGCACTGTTTCGGCTTCATTTTCTCTGTTCAGATAAAACAGTTTTATAAATTCACCTCGTTGTTTCCCTGTAAATGCCGTCTTGTCAATGCGTTCGTACACGTAATTAAAGAAGAAAATTTCTCACACGAAGTTTTTCAAAAGATATGTTATGTGCATGGTATTCTCTGATTGGTGCTTCTGTTATCTACTTTAGTGAATTATGTAAAGTGCCTCAATTCACCTCCTCTCTGTATTGTCTCTGGTCCTTTATAATGATTTTATTTGAAAATGTCTTGTACCAGCAATTTTCACCACACGTGTACCGTTTCCAAAACACTATTTATGGTTTTGAAATGCGCTGATCGATTTACGCAGGAAAAAAAGTAGTCGTTGCCATTCGAAAATGAAGAAATGTTTTCATTGTAACCATAACCGTAAGAGCTCTATTTTATAAAGTCATCACAGTGTCGGGCGCGCACCTTCAAATAACAATTCTTGAAATTTCCTTTCGATTGGATGACAGGATATATATACATACATTTATATACTTAATATTACAATGCAAAATATAAGAAATACTCTACAGTAGACATTATAAATGAGGACCAGGTATATTAACACACTACACAAAAAAGTTTTATTAAAAACTAAGTTAATATTCTAGGTGCATCACAGAAATATAAAATATTATCTGGGATGCAAAATCATCTTATAAAGAACAAATATAAACATATTATTTAAATTTATCAAGAGAAAGCAAGAAAAAGCTTAATTTTATGGGGTTTTTATATAAAATTAAAAAAACATTTTTTAATTCCATTAAATGAAAAACTATTTAAATAGCTTTCAAGATATCAAAAATATATTCATTTTAAATTTATTTGAATAGTAAGAAATTTGTATTCACTGAAATAAAAATCGTACAGTATGATACAACACAACCTTACATTACAATAAATTTTATAAACATATTAAGTTTTTACGAACTTGGAATCAGACCGCAGAGAAACCTTTCATTAAATATACAGACAATTTTTTGGATGCATCATGAGGGAAAAAAAAATCCTTGTTCTTTTTTTAATAATATTTATTTAAAAATGAAAATAACTTATTTGGCATAAAGAAACAAGCTTTTGGTTTTGGAGGTTGTAAGTCTGAGCGCCAAAGCTCTAAAACAAAAATTCTGTTATCGTCATTAAAAAAAAAAAAAAAAAAAATTCCCGAAAAAAAGCCAAAGAAAAAAAAAAAAAAAAAAACCGAAGTAGAAATAAATTTATTGAAATTATCACTCCGAAATCCAAACAATTTTTCATTCTACTTCGCTTAAAAAAATTCGACAGTAAAATACTAGTCGCCGATTTCGGCGTGTCAAAATGTGAAGCAACGGTTTTACTCGTTATTTTATCATGGAGAATAACATTTCGGCAGGTAAACTCTCGAATCAAAAGTAGTTCTCTTTGGTGAATACTGCCTGCAAAGAATAGGAGTGCTCTTATTTGAATAGTTGCGATGGATTCGGCCGCTCCGAGGTGACCCTGTATTGTATAATGCCATTGTTCACTCGATTTTAGTACCCCTCACTATCGTCGAAGCATACCTGATTTTTCTATGAGAACGCTCCTGTTTTCTTGACAATTCTTTATACCCGCCCCTTGAAACAAATGGTGGCGTTCACATGTGCATTATTTTGCAAGTGTATTCGGTAGAAGCGGACAACCATTACAAATATCAAATCCGTATAGAACGGTAGACAAAAATGTATCAGTATTTGGACCATTTAAAATTGTTTTATTTAAAACTTTTACTATTAATTATGCACTTATATTATGTTCTTTATTAATAATTAAAGTGGATATGCATGTATCTATGGAGAATGGAAATGCAAAATTAAGTAAAATTTATTATATTTTAGCGATGACTTACGAAAATATGATTGCACAAAATTAATTTTTACTCACTATCTGAAAATGCAGATAAAAGCTTTTGTTGATATATATTTGTTTCCATAAATTTCAAAATATTTTTATGAAGAATTTGCAGAAATCCTTTCATTTAGAATTCATTTCTTCTACGTCTTATTTATTTTGATACAAAATTTTACTTACATCATCGTAATAAAATAGACGGTCTTATATTCTTTTATTTGTGTGTACTCTTTTTGCTCATTGAAGACTTTGCACATACAGACACAGGGTGACGCAGAAAATGGAGCAAACATTTATTTCCTTAACTATTGCAATTAGATGTGTACTTTAAACTGCAAAGCTTCATCAAATTAAGTAACCAAATGTATGAAAATACCTTGGCTTCAGTAGAGAATAATAATAAAAAAAATTTAGAAAAATTAAATTTTTGCATAGTGCCAGTTATATGCTTTTATCCATAACATTTGCTAAGACATTAAAAGACAAATTCATGAATTTTTTCCATACCTCTAAAGGGTGTCTGAGTATTAGTTTTCAGCAATAATACGCATAGCCCGAAAGATTATTAAAAAGGCATAATCAGGAATGCATTTATTAATTTTCATTAAATTTAAAAAAGTTATCAGATACTTAGGTTCAGAAGCTTAAAGAAAATTGCCACTGATGATGAACCGCTTGTACGAAGAAAGGATTTATACAATTTAAAAATGAATGGTTTTGAAAATTAAGATGCCTATCTAGAATAAAGCAACATTTGTTTGTCCAAATTACATTCCTTAGATAAGAAGGATTTGATTTTGCCCAAATACAAAATTCTAGACATCGATCGTGTAGTTGTATACTGTACGGATTCCAGTTATTAAATTGAAATATACTCAATTTTGTAGGTAATAAGGCAAAATTTCAATTTTTGTTTCATCTTTCCCATTTCTCACAGGGAAAGAAAGAACTTTTGGCTTTAGAGCATTAATAGATTGTACGAGGATCCTGTGATTTGTAATCTGTAACAATTCTGAGAGGGATGCCGGGATTCGCATTCTTCTATAATTAAGCCGGAATTATAATTATAAACAGTGTCAACATTTCCGAATGTTCCTTGTTACCGTAATAAGTTATTCTTTTAAAAAATGAGGATGAAAATTTTTTGTTTCTTGCTTAGCATGCAAGTATTTCTCTAAATATTTACTAAATGTTCGTATTCTTATGTTTCTTTCTCTTTCTTTATTAAATCGATGTTGCAAATGTCGACTCGACAAATGAAAGCGAACTCCATTAAGTGCGATTATCAAATTTCTCAAATTACAGTTTTTCTGCGCAGAATAAAATTGCATTTCAGAAATAAATATTTTTATATAAATTAATGAGTAGTCCACCTAAACTTAAAAATTAGCATATCTCTGCAAATATTTAGCAAGAAATCTGAAACTTTGTATGTATATAGATGAAGCAAGAGAATCATTTTGCTAACTATCACTTTTATATTATGGGGTACGCATAAAAATGCAATCTTTGAAACTTTTTACTATCAACTTTCACAAAAACCAAACTGCTATCATACAGCTGGTCGCCTTATTTAATGAAACTTTGTAATTGAAAGTATATGTCTATCTGCAATATTTAGGGAGATAAAATTTTATTTCACTTTTTGGGAATACCCAGAATATGAGGTACAATAAAAAGAGATCACAATTAAGACATTTTAATATAATTAGTTGTAAGCTGAAAATATTTCAAAATAATTTAGTATTATTTCTCGTAAGGTTTTGTAACTATGTGCGATTTTGTGCATTTCTAATTTCATATTGGATTGTTAACAAATGCAGATTTTATTTTTTTTAAGTGACAATTTGGATAGATTTTGCTAATAACGCTTATAATATCATGTTTATCATGCTTATGATTTATAAGATATTTTATTTTACAATCAATATTTGTAACATTTATTCATTTATTTCTAAATTATGATATTTTCTGATGTTCATTCAACTTAATGGTATTTGTACACATTTATGTAAAAATGTAAATATGTATGCAATTTTTCTTGCATGCTACATTTTTGTATCGATTGTTAAGTGAAATTTTTTTTTGGTTCAATAAAAGTAACGTAATGTCTGCACAAGAAGTTATTTCGCTTTTAGCATTCATTATAATTATGGATTCTTTTATTTACTGCACTTTCACTATATTACACTAATTGCAGGATCATTAACAAAGGCTAAGCAAGAATTTTTAACATTTGAATAAAGGTTTTTCTTTTGATCTACATAACAATTGATAATAATAAAATGTTATTTATCTGAACATAATTAAAAAATAATTGATATGGGGCAAATAAAACATTAAATACAGAAACTTATTTAAATGCGATAATAATTAGACATAGATTTCAATGAGTTTATGGAAAAAATGTCTGCATTTATTTCATTTTTCATTGATTTTTAAGACAATATTTGCCTGAAATGATTTGAATTTGAAATAATTTTTGCTTATTGAAACATATAAAGAAAAATAATTTTAATAACACTCTGAAATACTTCCATATAAGAATAAAATAAATATGATCACTCATTTTATAGAACCCAATGTACAGTTTGTGTATTCATTGATAGATACTTAGTGCATTTAAATTTTATATGCAAGAATTCAACTAAAAATAAGTAAATGACAATTTTTCAATGTAGGAATTATTATACAATTTTGACATTCTATATATGAAACTGAGGAAGAAATATAATCTACAATATTCTTTTTAATCTATGCATTTATGCAGCTTAAGGTTTTGACAAATACAAATTAAACGCACTTTTCCAAAAACTTCGATGTAGAGAACCTCAAAGAAAGAACAGATCGCACTGGATAAGCATTTAACAATCACATTTATTAAAATATATTTTCGATGCTAATAAATTTTATATTAGTTATACCCGTTATTCTAACGGGTTCTGAATAAAATCATTTTGAAAACTCATCTCTTCTATTAAAATTTTTGAGTTTTATGAGCTCTTGAGTCATTTTTAATATCTGTAGATCTTTTCAACAGATTTGCTACGATGTCTATCTTTTCAGAGAATGAAGTTGGGCAAACCGAATCCAGATAATACATCATTCTTGCCTGAGCCAATTTTCAAAACGTCTCATGTGAACACAATCAACTTGCTTTCATCTGTCAAGCGTCCCGCTTGAATGTATTCGGTCACAAGGGCACTTAGAAGACCGAACAGAAATTGATGAGGCAGAAAAGGATTTGATTTCATCCCATTAAATAGCAACTTACACTTTTGTAAGAAAAAAAAATGCATATTCTAGAATATATAACAGTTTTTTAAGAAATTCAAAATAGTTTTTCCACATAATTTTTTTTGGTTGTAACAAGCAGAGTTTTCAGCCTAATAATACAAACCTTATAGAATATGTGGCAATATACTAGTGTAGCAATATATCAGAAACATTAAGAAAATATTTTGGAAACTCAAAAAGAAATGAATATTTGCATTAAATATTTTTTAACTGCGCAAGTTGGATACGTAGCATATTTCTTCTTTCATAATTTTAGAAATAATTCTTGAACGACTTTTGATTTTTTAATCGTTTATACACCGAATATGCATATTATATGTGTTTCTTAAAAGGGTATTCATGTAATTTTTTTAATATTAAGATTCTTTTAAGTTACTATCCATTGAATACTTTTAAACTTTCAAGAACAAAAATGTTTTACTTCGTTTTCTGATACGCTTCATTTTTGAAACATTTGCATTTAGGATCAAGATTTTTTTTAAAAATCAATTTCATAACTAAACGATTCCGAAACTTTGGAATGAAATAATTCTTCAAAATTTCTAATTTTAGTTGCTTTAGAGATTGACGCCTTTTTGAAAGGATTGTGAAAAAACGCTCATTTTAAACTATTTTATATATTATTTGCTAATAGAATAATTACATCTAGTTTTAAGCAAAATGCTCCTATATATCAATACGGAAAAAATCTTTTTGCTAAAAGAAATGCTTACACAATATAATATACCGCCGTCAACAACAGTAATTAAAAAACCTGTTATTTGTAACACGATTATTTATTATCGCATCTTTACAAAACTGTTGTCGATAGAAATGACACAATGATTTATTTACTAATTAATCGAGTTAAGTAACTACTGCCTCAAAATTTTTCTAGGGGGAAAACCAAAATTTTCCAGGAATTCTATCCTATACGCTTTTTTACTCTCTTGTATGCGAAGCATGCAATGAGAAAGTATTGTAATAGTAATAATAATAAATAAATAAATAAAAACCTCGAGATTTTGACAAATTTACACTTTCAGACTTCCCTGAGTCTGGAGAATGTATTTTTGGAATTACACCTGCCTTCTGTGAATACGGTAACTGTAAAGGCTTTGAGCTAACCGGATGAAAATTGTATGTATTTAACACTATATGGTATCTAGTATACAGGCTTAGCATTAAAAATTTAAATTATATTTTTTGAATATTTTTTTATGAAACTTTCTAAAACAAAAATGTTTTACTTCGCTTTTTGATACGTTTCATTTTTGAAACATTAGTGTTTAGGATCAAGATTTTTTTAAAAAAATCATTTTTATAACTAAACGATAAGTTTTCATTTTTTTAAATTATATTTTCATTCGAAAGGAAGTCTGTCTGCCCGGTGGTCCGAGTGCATAGAAAGAATAAAGTAAAGAGCTAAATAGATAAAATTTGGTACATAGGTTAAGTAGTTAAAATATAGATCAGCATACCCTCCAATATTGGATACCAAGCATCAGTAGTACGTCCTATCGACATATTGCATATAATATAATATCGACAAATTATTGAAGAACGGATATTTCTAAAGAATTTTAATTAATTGAAACAAATATTTTTAACATTATTTTTAATTATTTAACAAGCCTTTATTATTAGTATATAAATTAGATAAGAGTTTTTTAAAAAATTGCACAAAACAATTTTACACAGTGGTGAAATAAATTAACACTATTTGTTAGAATTTTACAATTTTTTTCATTAAGTAGCAAGCACTTCTTCTGTTCTCGCTGGAGAAAACCACAGTTATTACAGAGTGTAACATTTGTATCTGTATAACAACTCCTATATACACTTTTGTAATGAAGAGTGACTCAAGTGATTTTTTACTCAAGCTGGAACAAGATTTCGTCCCATCCCCCTCCGCCAAGATGTTAAAAATTCGTTCGCTACTAGCATTGCTGTGGGCGAGAATTCGGGAAGAGTGAGCGTTCGTTGTTTTTTCTTTTTGTAATTTTTCATATTTTTTCACTATATATCCGTATCCCCATATTTTCATCTAATTTCCCTAATTTCCATAGCTATTGGAGGGTACAAATCAGCACAGAATTTTGAACCAAATCCCTCAAGAGGTTCACCGTCTGTAGGTGTTTGTGTAACTTTTACATACACGTAAATGCAATAAGTCAAAACAGCATTCACTTAAATAAATGAGTGATCACGTTATTATAACTGTATGTCAAATTTTAGTTTCAATTAATAAGAAAAAAAAATGCGTTCTAAATATGTGTTGGATTTTCTGGTATTTGTGCATTGATCGCATTCCAGTGATGAAGGGAAATGACACTTTTATTAAAAAATATGTGAGAAAGTTTTGGGTGGCTACTCCTACTGGTTCTATGAGTGTATGAAGCTTCAATTCAAAATTCAAAACAGCTTATGAAATTAATTTAAAGTTGTTTGCTAAAAATTCCAACTGAATAAAGCCAACTAACTAATAATCAAATTTTAAGTAAATATTAACTAACTAATAGTAAGAAAAAACAATTTTTTTCGGTTTTATTCGTATATATTTTCGAAATGCAGTCAAACAATTAATTAAAGAATTCAGAGTGATCTTTAATATGAGCATGCTTTTTTCAAATTCCAAATATTTTTTTATATTCGACTAAAAAACTGAACGTTTCATTACTTTTCAAAATACTTTATAATCTAGCCTTTTTGACTGATCCCGAACTAAAAATGTTTCATTAATATTCTGAAATTTTTATAGTGATGTAATGTACTTATTTCGCAGTTTTCGAATAATTGTTGGCGAATTGTTGTTGTTGAATAATTATTGAGAAGCGAATATTCGTTACGATATTTTTTTTATCGAACTTTATTCAAAAGAGGAGAGTATATTTTCAAGTTCGATAGAATAAATTAATGTTAGATATTTAATGAAATTATAATAACGAGTTTTTTTCAAACGAAGAACTAAAGATTGATTTCCTGGAGAAAATTCTACTGACGTTATCTGGTTAAAGGAATTGCTCATAAATGATATATGTGATAGCGAAAGAATCTTTGGAGTAAGACTTTTTTACTTTCATATACAGCGTCAAGCATTGCTATCAGCAAATTACTTGATTTCGAGATAATAACTAATGAAGCTCCCGTTTTAGATTTCCCTAACGCCATTTCTAAAACGCCATTTTTTTTTGAATTACATCTCTCTGTCAGTAAACACAGTAAGTCAAAAATGGAAGAATTAGAGCGAGGACATTTGATCAATAGTCTTTACACCAAATTAGTAGATTTGTATGAAATTTTGGACACAATCCATCTAAAGGATGTTTGTCTGTCTGTCGATCCACACCTATGCGAACACAATAAGTAAAAAAAAAAAGCTAGAGGGCTGAAATTTGGTGAATAATTTAATCACCAAGCATGCAGATACCGAAAATAATCAGAATGCAGATCAAATACCATTTATTTGCATATGAATTTTTGCTTGAATTACATGCATACAATTCATAGGATGGCATCAGATGCGTCTGTTTTTTAGCAAAATTGTGTTAAAACTATACTTTAGTATTTTTAATTTAATTAGCTTCGCGTAATAATGCTATGCAATAAAAAGAAATGTCCAATTTGAAAAGAACGACAATCCGTTGCCATTTTTTCATTCGAAATATTACAAGCAATATTCCATTGCATTACAAATTGGTATGAGATATTATGCATTTAAACCGAACTGAAATATTTTTTAAAGAAAATAGAATAGAAGCAATATCACGTTGGTATAATATTTTACTGAAAAAGATCTCTGTTTTCATATCTAAATGATTTGCTGAACATGAAGAAATAAAGAAAATTTGTTTAAACATGAGATGAATGGACATCTAAATTTCAGAAAAGTGATTACATTGCTGGCTTTGATCTATATGACTTAGATTTAATATTTTCTTTGGATTATGTTATCTTAAGAACAAATAAGATAATAATATTAAACAATTTTAGTATTTTAAATAAATAAAGTATTAAATTAGTTTTTAAAATAATATTATAAATTAGTATTTTAAATAATAAATAAAATTTGTAAAATGTCTTTGATTTTCTTGATATATAAATATTCTTTAATATATCAATAAAGCCCCTTTCTATGAACCGTCAAGCAAATATTTATCCATATAGTTGATGTTTCAACTTTATTAAAAAATGCATAAAAGTGGTAATTCCCTCATTGATAATAAAATTACAGCAAAAATAATATATATATACATACATAATATATTATTTGTTATAAATCACAATTTAACAATATAATTATTCAAATAAAAACTTCTATTAGATTAAATATTAAAAATTGTATTTTAGCTGAATAAAAAGCACTTGATTTTACAAAAAAGAAAAGAAAATCCTTCTTTGTATTAAAATTATCTCATTTGATAAAAAATACTTATCCGAAAGAGATATTAAAATAGGAGTGAAAACTCTGTTTTATGAAGATAAGATAGTTAAATAATAAAGATAAAATGCGGTCGCTAGAAGGTGGGTGTTACCAGTCTACTGTGAAAACTCTAGAGCTTTCCATAAATATTTTGAAATGCTATGAACAGAATTATTTTAATTCCGACATTTTAGCATCTCAGATCTTCTCTCATTTTAAAATTTTGATTTTGTTGCAATGAATTCATTTTTAAGATCATATTTAAATATTTGTAAAAATCCTGAAATTTCTTTTATGATTTTTTTCACCATTTTGCTTAGCAATATTATGTTCTTTTGATAAACGTTTTTAGAAATATATAATAGTTCTGATATGTCTTTAAATTCTGCTTAACTCATGCCAGAAAGTTATGCCGAATTCTTAAGAAGTGACGGATTTTTAGTTAACAATAGTTCATTATTAATTACAGATTAATTCTCTTTTTACTGTCAAGATTTGGTCACTAGGATATTTAGAAGACATGCCAGAAAGTGATGAAGAAGAAATTGATCAGGTTTCACGTAGAAAACTGATAATGTTTTGCAACTTTCATCAGTGATTTTGTATTTTCTGTGTAAGTGAATTAATTACTTGAATTTTCGTAAATATAGAACATATTTTACATAAGTAAAGATAAATTTTCTCATATGCTTCTGCTTACGGCATGCATATTTCAACCAAATTATACGACATTTACAGAATACGAGACAATATTTTAGTACAGTATAATAGCAAACTGGAAGTTGACAATTTGTATATTTCAGGAAATATGAGCACAGGAAGCAAATCCTTCTGAAATGAGTTTGTACGAATCATAGTATTTTTCTTTCACCATTTTAAAGCCAGAAAAATGGTTAGCTCATATAAAAATTCCATTTGAATACTGTTAAGTTCCAGAATGGAATTGGTATTCTGATGAGTTGAATTCCTCTAAAAAAATATGGAATGAATTTTTTCTCCCACGATTTGATGTTTTTCAATATAATTAAAGACATCTATTTAATTTTAAGAGTAAATGGATCTTTTGCATGTTTCTAATTTTTATAAAATTTATCATAACCTTTCGAAGATTCAAGTTTTAAAAATATCAGTTTGTGAAAAAATCTTCAAAGTTCTATTCGAAAGTAATTGAAACTCAGCTCTTCAATAATTTTTCTGCTCCTAAAAGATCTTCAACAGGAATATCTTTATAAGCTATCCTATATACCCGGCTTTAAAATTACGGAAGAAAAATTATGCTTTGTTTTGCACATGTGTAGTTAAAAATTATTTACAATAAATATTCATATTTCGTTGAATTTTCCTAATATTTATTTCAAAATTAATTTCAACACTTCGTTGACATAATACCATACATTCTGTGAATTTCGCATTATGCTAAAAATGTTATACGCAATGCTATAATTTTATAAGTAAAACTCATGCGGAAAAATTAGGATTTTTTTTAAAAAAAATTCTTGCATCTTCTAGAATACCTGCATTATTTTTATAAACGTGTATTTAATTATTACTAACAGCAAACCAAACACTTATGAAATTTAAATGTTATTATCAACTGTCTGTGAAATGATGTGAGCTCAATTTCTTTTTTTCCCCATTACTTTCTGGTCCGCCTCCTAAATGTCTTCATGACAAAGTGGAAAACAGTCTTATTCGCAACATGGAGGTTAATATTCAGCGTACATTTCAACTATTCATTTACTTGTGCACTTCAACAAGGTAGCATTTGTATAAATGCTTGGATGGAGAGAAGCTGGGGCCAACGTCATTGTCTAGAAATGTGGTAAACAACTGCTTAATTATAAGAAAGTACTCGTTATAAATTTCGAAGCAATTAAATCAAATGAAATTGATTCAAATGAAACTAATCTCAATAAAGATTAACAATACCTTCCCTAATTTGCCCTCCTGGCTGGACAATATACTCGATTTGGCTGTAAAAGATCCTGAACCTCTGTTATTTCCGATACTTTTATGCATAAATCGGATCTTACGGCTGCTCATTTCCAAAACAAGTTCAACATACGGATTTAAGGTGATTGTAAACCATATTCTGATGATATATATTCCTGTCTAGTTTAAGATGTATTAATCTGTTCAATAAGGCCCTCAACATATTTGAAAGGTTTTCATATAACGTGATGGCATTAAAAGAATTTTGTGATTGAGGTAAACTCGTTCTTCTGTCTCACAGAGCATATGTGGTTGCTTATAATAGTATATAAATAGCAACACATACAAGAGATGGGTTACTGTAAAGCACTAAACTTAATAATTCAGGATCAGAAATTCGTAAGAAACTTTTTTGGTTTCATAGAGTACATTAAACTGATAGATTGGATAAAATGTAAACTGTAGCCCTCTCTAATGCTGGAAAACTTGATAAAGGACACTGTGTCATTATATAAAGCTCTGTTGCGCTTGATTTTTAAAAATCTCCTTTGCATATCCTGGCTAATGCAAGAAGCGTCAAGAGTCTGAAGAAAAAGAATATGGAGACAGAGATGGATTAAATTTGTTCTTAAGTTGTTCAATACCAAAATTTAATGAAAGATCCGCATTTAAGGCAATATTTGATTATATTAATTTCATTTAATATACTTTAACAGAATAGTGTGCGAGTGGAAATCAAATTTTATCCACTTCCATGTCGTACTTACTGGGTCATTTCATAACAAAAATATGAAAATCGGCTAAGAACTGCAAAATGATGTACGGTCAGGAACAGAAATTGGGAATCATGAATAGAGTGCGCACTGTTGAAGTCGTAGCCATCTGGGAAACATGTGCCTTGTTTAAGAAATTCTAGAGAAAGAAAATAAAACTTTACCACTTTTTACAGTGTCATTTTTAAATGTTTTTTAACTTTTTAGATTCCTATGAAATTTTGAACCGAAAGTGCCAAAGGGCTGACAGTCTTTCGGTCCGCATTTCCGCATTCATGTAAATGCAATACTGAAATTAATGAAATTTGGTAAGTTATCTTATGACTTCAAATGTAGTTCCGTATTTGGTTCCAATCGATCGCAAAAAAGGCATCCAAAATACATATTTGCCCGATCGATTCTGTTAAAAAGCTAGAGTCGCTCCAAAAATCTATATCTAATAACTATTGTTCGCTAATGCCATGCGAGGTATTCACGGCCTTACCCAAAACTTTACACTACCCTTTGTGCGGTGGCAAAGTAATGAGACCTCTTTTGAAGTGATTAACAAAGTTCAGGGAGACCACTCCTATTGGTGTCATTTTATCATTACCATTGTTATCAATAATGAAACTATTTCGTCGCATTTAACTTGGAATTACTAAGTAATCAATATAACAGTCTAAAAATTTCTGATCCGGTGCATTGCATCAGTATAAAAATTTCTGATCCAGCTTTCTACGGTCCATGGGAAACGTTGATCTTTCAGTAGTTTTTAAGGAACTTATATGATGTCACATAGATAGAAATCTAAGCTGTTTAGAAAAGTTTTGTTGATAGAAAGAGTGTCTCTTTAGCCATATATGACCTACCGCTGGAATTATTTATTTCGAAAACTTGTCTCTGCGCTCGTTTGTAGCTACCTGTTTATGCCTCAGCCAGGTATTGTGAAGAATAGTGATCTGTCTGTATTAAAAAAAAAAATCCCTTTTGTGGAATTCACAGCGGAATTATCTTCCTTTGGAAATGCCAACATCTATTTGGCAAATCAGTTGCGATTAGACCTTTTCAGTTAGGCAAATGAATAAGCATTTCTATCCAGTTGATATAAGGTAAAATAGCTAATGACTTTGAATTCTTTCTAGGTGGGTTGTTCGACACAGAAGATGACGAGCAAGAGCTCGCGTTCCGCATCGCGGTTGACAAAATCAATGCCGACACCAGTGTCTTACCTCGTTCACGATTGGTCGCACAAGTGGAAAAAGTCGGCATCGATGACAGTTTTAGGGCAACAAAGAAAGGTAAACGCAACTTTACATATATAGATTTTGCAATAATGCAAATTTCATGGACTGTTTAAAATTTTGTTGCATTTAATAATTTCCGAATCTGAAATTAGACTTGGAATTTTCCAGAGACATTAACATTCCAAAATGTATCGCATGTCATAAAAATAATTTATAAATTCATTTTTAGTACTTCAAAGCTGATTATCTGCTGATTTCTAATTTCAAAGTAAGTGTATCTATTTATCAATTTTTTAGCAGCATTAAATATTTGATTAAAATAACCAATCATTACTCCAAATGACATCCATTGAGTTTCTCATTTTTTATAGATATTTTCTTTCGTGAGGAAAATCTTAATATATTTAATTTTTAAAAATCACCGGCTCTCTTCACAATATTAGAAACATTTTCATTTTTTTTCGGTAAGTTTTAAGCTCTGTTTCAATACTTTGATTTGTTTTGATTGTGTTATTCGAAAACATTAAATCCTTTAAGAAATAGTTTTTAAGAATTCGCATGATTTTCTTTTGTTTATATACTATATAGTTTTTCATAATATGAGCGATGATCCAAAGAATATTAAGGAAGATTGCAAAAGTTTTTATTTTTTATTTTTATTTTTTATTAGAACCCGTTCTTCAAGTCAAGCAATTTCCACAAGCGTAAAGTCTTCTTGATATACCTATCGTAAGGGGTCTCGTTTAAATAGCATATGATTTAGTTTTTACACCGGTTCAGGTAAAGTTACGCCATATGAAGGAAGAACTCGATTAGTGCAGAAACACATCTACTGTTTACCAACGGATTCTAATATCCTTAGCGCTTTAATTCGTCATAATAAGGATAAAAGGGCAGATGAAAGGATTAGATGTTTAAATCTAACAATAAAGTAAAAAATGATTACTCTCGAAAATATAATACATAAATTTTGAATTAGAATGAAATAATACGGTCTGAAACGACACGAGACTCGCAAAAAATTAAATAAAAAGTTAAACAATGAAAGAAAATCAAAATAAAAAAATCAGGAAGAATTCCTAAAATGCACTCATCCTTCCGGTCTCACCCTTTAACGAGATAGAATCGTCGTAAAGTGATAATCTCAGGGTACAGGGTACTCAGGGTACTGAAACAAGCAGTATTTCCTATTTGTAAAAGGTTAACAACAGTAAACAAACAGAACTATACCATCTGTTCTGAAAAACAACAGATGGTATAGCTATCTTGACTAATTTGCATAAAATACTAAACAGTTATGTCAAAAACATAATTCTTTCTGTCAGAACAAACAATGACACAATGAGAGACAAATAAAAGGCAGTGGAAATTTCATGAGAGAGCATGTTCTTTAATTTATCAGTTTTATCTCAAAGTATAAAAGCTAATTTATGCTGTCCGTCAATACATCCTCAACGAATGAATTACTTTACCGAATACGAAGAAAAGATTGGGATAATCAAATAGTTCAATATCGAGATTCTCCACTCTTCCTTGATGCATTTTTGAGTATGTCTTTGAATGCTTTCCATATTCCATGGCTGAAATTTCATACACATCGACATTAGAGATTTCTTTTACATATGGAGTGAGCTTACGCCAGGGAAAATGACACCTCAATAACTTAATGATTCAGAAGAATAAAATTTAATATATAGTTGTTTTGCCGAAGATCGTAGATATCGATCAAATTTTGGAGGAGAAATCACAGACGGCCGGTGAAAACACAACGAGTATGAGTCAGGTATATACAATTTAACGTTATATCAGTTGCAGAAGGTTTCAAAGTCTGTCAACAAGTTGAATGTCTACTCGCGTATTTAAAGGTTGATAGAAATATGCAATTCATCTTACCACTACAAATCTGATCCGAATAAAACAATCGTCATAATTGTCACTTTACTGTGAAGCTAAATACAAAATGTAACCTTTCCTTTTTTGTTACTGTAGTTGGATTTCTCCAGTACCGGTTTATAGCTGTTCTTTTTTTTTTTTCTTTTTCTTTCCAACAAAATGTCTGCTTTAAAAAATGAAAGCATTTTGCTTACATTCAAAGAAACCATTGCTCTGAAGGCACACTGATAAATCGATAAAATAGGAATGGATTTTGTTGATGAAGTTATATTTAAAAATTACTAAATCACCTTACAGAATTATACGGCGTTGACAAATTACCCAGAAACTATACAATTATTCGTCCTCCAATATCATTTCCTCATAAAAACATTTGAAAACATTTGTTCACTGTGACCCCATTTAAGCAAAGATACAAATACATTTTTTATTTTATTCTTACTAATAATTCAAAATCTTGTCAATTTTAATACTACAAGCTTCCACTTTGTCAACCGACAAGACTTTTTAAAAACAGAATGATAAAGTAAAAAAATAGAAGCGGATTAAGCGACATTATGAATAAAAAGTATCCAAACACAGTTTCGTTCGGGAATTTCTTCTCTTGTATGATGCTTCATTCAGTTTCAATTTTTTCAAACCTATGAAAATATTTCAACTCTACCTCATCACATATCGATTCATATAAAAGCAGCTGCTTGGATGACTTAAGAAGTTTTCATTTTACTTGACAATAATCATGAAAACAAAACGAATTGAAACGATTATTTTCAATAAAAGAACGAATTTTAAACAAACTGATGGCAGTGAAGACATAATTCAGTGCAATACTCCTTTCTGCAATCATATTTCAAAATAATTATTGAAGAAAATATTATATTCGAAAATTCATGCATTTAGCTTGTTGTAATACATTAATATGGACCGAATTCTTTTAAGATCCAGAGTACTATATCACAGAATTGGGGAGAAACATTATAAGGAAGAAAATTAATAAAATTGTTTGTTCTTTTACATCCCTGCATAGAGATTAAAAGTCACAAAAAATTAAGAAAACACGAATATATATATATATATATATATATATATATATATATATATATATATATAGATAGATAGATAGATAGCAATAATATTTATATAAATGTATTATTAATATATTTATATAGTTATCTGATCTGAAGAGAATTTTGAAATGGCGTTTGATTATCTTGAATATTTCTCATATAATCACCGAGACACTGAAAAGCTTTCACCTATAAGTAAATCAAAATTCTTACAGAAGTCCTATAAAAACTGACAAAAAGATACTGAATTTTATTCATTAGTAAGGAATGAATTAATTAATTTATAATGAATAAATTTAATAAAGCAGCATTTAAAAACACACAGTTATCAGTATATATAAAAGTAGAAATATTTTATTTGGATTATATACCACTTTTTAGTCTTTAATTAATAATTCATTATTATTCTTATTTTGAAATGTGGAAATTAATTATTTTCTCAAATTCCTTAGCGACCAGAGCTTGTTATCTGGAATCAAAAAATAAATGAATGAATTCTTAATTAAGTTCTAAAATAATAAAATGATCGATTGTCTTCGATAACGCACTAGTGTAGAAAATTTTATAATTCTATTTCATGGCAAAGTGAGAGAAAAATTGATTATAAAATACTTCCTGCACAAATATGAAACAAATCAATTTTATTGTATGTAAAGTAATCATTTCATAATTTTGATCAAGAACTGCGTAATACATTTATAGAATTTAAATTTTATATCAGTTACATAATGTATAAAGAACGCCCTTTTTTAATCTTTATTTTTATTTAGTTTATCAGTATTCATAAACATTATGATAATTTCTTATTGCTAAATTTCTAAACACAAAGATGGATAATTTTTCCTTTTAATTTTAGCAATTAAAATTAGCGGAATGAAAGGAGCAATGAAGGTTACTAATAACTTGTTCTTTATAACAAGAATTAGTAGAATAGTGAATATTTTGTAAATCGGGATTTTTTTTTCTTTATCAGCGAGGATGCTTGAATAAGTATACAAGTTCTCTTGAAGTAAAACAATGATATTGTTGACTTTAATATTTCCATCGCAGTTGACGGAGTATACCTCTTTAAGAATCGACTGCTTGTAACGGGGGCTATTCTGAGCAAATCGCATATTATTAAGGCGTGTTTAAAATTTTTAGGGGCACCATATAAAAACATAAAATAGGAAAAAATTTTACCTAATATCTGTAAAACCTTCTTTGAAAAACATGAAAAATTAAATATAATAAAAAATCTAAAATAATTAAATAAATATCAATGCTAATAAAAGAAGAAAATAGAAAAAAAAAGGCCAAATTTGTGTTTCAAATTTTTAGGGACATCTATATGAGTGGTATATAAATTCAAGTTAAATATTTATTATTGCTTATTTTCATTTACTACCAGTGGTTTTAATAAATTAAAAAGCTTATATTGAAAACGTCCACGTTAGTACTTAATTTTTTGTCGAAGAAATATGGCTAAAGGTAAATGGTTATCAGATCTTGACAAAGGCCAAATAAAAGTTTATTACAACGAAAAAAAAGTCTTTGAGAAATATTGCAGCCCTCATAAAACGTTCAAAACGTGCTTTGGAAAATTATGAGAAGCAGTTAAATGGGAAATCAACTGCCATTCAAAAGCGAGGACCTAAGCCAAAGCTCGATTCACGTACCTACAGGAGAATTATTCAGAAATATGTAAATCGAAAATCATCAGTACGAAATGTAACAAAATAATTGAAACTGGGATGTTCTTACACTACTGTTTGGAGGTCAACCAAGAGCAATAAAAACATGAAATATGCGAAAAAGGCTTGCAAATCACCACTTGCCAAACAACACAAATTACAACGTTTATCCTGGGCAAAGGAATACATGCATTTCAAAGATGAGTGGATAGAAGTCATGTTCAGCGACGAGAAGAAGTTTAATCTAGATGGGCCAGACGGTTGGAGATATTACTGGCATGATCTAAGAAAAGAACCAAAGATTTTCTCTAAAAGGCAAATGGGCGGTGGATCTGCTATGATTTGGGGAGCTTTTAGCTTCAATGGTACATGCGAACTGGCATTTGTGAATGAAAGAATGGATACTGATAAATACTAAGAATTGTTACAAACACATTTACTTAATGCAGGATCTGAAATATGTGGTCCAAATTGGACTTTTCAACAGGATAATGCATCTATCCACAACTCAAAATCAACAAAAAAGTGGTTTAGAGATAACAATGTGAAAGTTATGGATTGGCCAGCTAGAAGCACCGATCTAAACCCCATTGAAAATCTATGGGGTCTTTTGGCAAGAACAGTTTATGAAGGAGGGCGCCAATTTCATTCGAAAATGCAACTTCAACAAGCAATAATGGATGCTTGGTATTCTCTGGATCCAACACTTCTTCAGAACCTAATATATTCCATGCCAAACAGAATATATGATGTCATCAGAAAAAAGGGTGCTAATATTGAACGGTAAAAAAGTTTAATTTGAAGTTTTGAAGCTTTTAATTCCGCTGTCCCTAAAAATTTGAAACACAAAATTTTTGCTACTCTTTTGTTTAGTTATATCAAGGTTGAAATTTATCTGTTTAATCTAAATTATCTTACAATATTTATTTTTGTTATTTATCTAACTTGTTTCAGAAATAAATGTCACATATTTATTATTTACGCTTTTATTTTCATTTTTACTGGTGTCCCTAAAAAATTGAAACACACCTTATATATATACAATTTTGCGAGACATCTTAGTTAAGCTTCTATATGAATTTTATCTAATATCCGAAAAACTATACCTGGAGAAAAAATTGTTCATTTTTAGTACATAAATTTGTTGAATTCGGACTCGAAAATTACTAATTTACTATTAAAAAGACTATCCCTATAATTAGGGGAAGAAGTGTTTCACTAAAATTTACAATTGAATTATCATTAAAATTCTATTTATAAAACGATTTTAGATTTTATTATTTTTCACATAAATAACTGAAAAGAATATAGAAAATTAAAGAAATCTTCCAAAACAAGGATAAAAGTTTAATTAACGGAATATTTAGTAAATGCACTGTTAGAATTTCGGAATTTTTCTAAGAGGTAGTTAATGATGATATTAAACAATTTTACATAAAAAAATTTAAACTGTGAATTTTTAATTAATGCTGAAGAATGCATTTTTGATAATTTCGTGTTATCTTTTTAACTGATTTTGTATTTCACTTTCTCATATTTGAAAAGAAGAAATCCAGTTTTCAACTTTCCACCTTTTTCCTGGAGGGATAATTTTGTACTGTTGTGTGTTCTCGATGACAATAAATTATTTTAATATTTTTAGAAATTAATTATTATTTAATCGATTGATTTAATTTATTTTTGATTCCATATGAGTGGCATAAAAATTTAAGAAACAAATGATTTCAAGATTCCTCTATATTCATAAAAGTGATTTATTTCCCAATTCATTTTTAAGATTAAAAAATAAATTACACTAACAAAAGTGTAAATTTACCTTATTCTGAATTGTAATTAGAGGAAGAATCATATCAATAATTTACAATGATATCCTATTTTTAATTACATTCATATAATCTGATATGAATGAAATTAAAAATAGGATCACTGCATCATCCATACTTCGGTCCTTTGTCTGCATTTTCTTAAATTCTAAAAGTTATTAATCTAATTCACCTTACCTCTCTTTCAAATTGCAAATTTTAGCTTGCCCTGCAGGAAAGGCTCACTCTACATGCACCAATTTCTTTCTAAAATTTTAGATAAATCTACCTGTAGCAGCTTTAACAAAATGTGTTATTTTCAAAAACGATTATTATATTATTTATTCGCAAAATTGCATATCACTTCTTTCAAATCATTAATTCAAAACTAATTCATTTTAAAACAACTTTGTTGGAGGTCGTTTCACTGTTCAACATTTATTCATTTTTAGTATTTACTGTTCAAATTTTTGCTTCGAAATTTCGAAAGGACTGAAATTTTAATCTTTTGTTATTTGAAGCAACTCGTATAAGGTTAAAATTCGGCAAAAGCATAAACTCTACTTAGATGAACTGAAATTTAGACCAGAATGTTCTTGCCGTTCTGAAAGTGTTTGAAAATGAGATAAGAACAATTAGAAAAAAGCTTTTATTAACTTACAAAATGTATAAAATATTTTTTGAATAAAAAATAAGAACATTAAAACAAAATCTTAAAGACATGAGACGCTGACAGAAATCCTTTAAAAATTTTTTTATCTTAATCACAGTTATAATGTATTTTAATTTTTAATGAATATTTCTTAATTTCCTTACGTATGATATTCATTGTGACTTAATTTTTTGTTGAATTATTTTCAGCATTTCTCGCTTTATGTTTCGTTTTGATTCCATATTTTTGGTAAAATATCTATTTCACCGTTTAGTGCATGAATAAAGAAATAAAGTGTGTTAAGAACATTATAGTTAAACTTTATATTTATTAATAACTATGAACATCATGGGATTTTTATATTATTACTACCAGATAGCACCACCCATATGGAATCAGGATTTAGTTAAAGTGTATCGATCAATTTGGTAATTTCTGAAAATTCTAAAACATTGGATTGTTATGAAAACAGGAGGAAAAAAAATCAACTCTCTAATGCATCAAAGAATAAGTAAAAAATAGACTACAATCTTCCATCTTTGCAAAAATGAAGCATGTATAGTGAAAAAATAATATAAAAGAAACCTTCGATTATCCAAACATTTGTTATTTACCGCAGTGTGTTCCCTCCTGGAGACGGGGATCGCCGGCATCTTTGGTCCCCAATCAGATGTCACGAGCATGCACGTGCAATCTATCTGCGATGCCATCGACATCCCCCACGTAGAAACCCGATGGGACTTCCAGCTGCAGCGCGCCGACATGTCCATCAACCTCTTCCCCAGGCCCTCGGTGCTCAGTCAGGCTTATGTCGACCTTGTCAAGATCTGGGGTTGGAGGAGCTTCTCTCTGGTCTACGATGAGCACGAAGGTTAGTTACTTGTCGAAAATATAATTGTAAAAATATTCTTAATGCTTATAAGGCTTGAGAGGTTTTTTATAGTGTTATTTTTATCTTACTTTGAATAAAATTTATTAACCCAATTAAAATATTTTGGATTCGTTGACGATTCATTAGCTCTTTCAGAAACACTTGGCATGTCTTGGCTCTTTTTCAGCTTGCTTTAAAGAGTACTTCGTCATGTGTGATGATCTCTAGCTATCTTACTGACCCAAATGAATTTTCTGTTCTCTTCATCTGGTGCATTTTGTATGATTTTGTTTCTAGCTGGCAATCACCTATGACTAATTGTTCTCATTCTATTTTTATCTTCTTATGAGTCATCATCCTTACGTCATCATGTGTAGCAATCGGCTAAACTCAAAAACGATAGCAAAGTAATGTTTTTCTATTCTTGTTTCAGATTAATAAATGTTGCGTTGTGGTCTCCATTATGCTGATTCATATCACATACTTTAGTAGTCAGTTTGCTTATGATCAAGCGATGAATTCCTTTTCTTGAAATAAAGGTTAAAAATAGTCACTATCTCCAAAGAAATCTTGAGCGAATAAGTTTGGCCTGTCATTATAGCAGCTATCTTCCTTTCTCGATTAGGTTCAAACATCCATCAAAATAGCATGTTCACTTACAATAGAATCCCATAAACAAGTAAGAAACGTCACGAATTTTTCAAAAAAAATATTTCTGGGTCTTTTTTTTTTTTGTTGTTGTCTTTTAGAGACTATATTCACAAAATGAAACCTTTAACTCCTTTTCTGATTCTAATTAAGAAAAACAATATTTGGTTGAGCAAGTAAAGTTAAATCTACTCTGAAGTTTCTCCAAGCTGGGTAGCTCTGTCAAAATTGAATCACTCAAGAAACTCCCCTCCCCCCTCAAAGAAAAACCTCAAATTCAGAATTTAAAAAACACCTACGTTTACGTTAGTTCCCACCAAACATTAGATTCGAGATTTATTATTACTGGCAAGGAATTATTAAATTTTTTTAGGATGAAATTTGTTGAAAATTTGCGAAATTATAAGAAGAAAGTGTTTCAAGTAGGTCGTATGAATTGATGAAGGAGTTCAAATTACAAATAATGTTGTTCAATCTCTCACAATTTTCTAGTGCAACAAATTTTTTTAAAAAAATGCGAAATCTTCAAATGTAATTATTTGCATCTGAAATTTGCATAAAGCAACTCTCAAAAATTATATATAAACATGTGGTCTAAAAGGTGTTCCTGAAAACTGAAACTGAATCATGTTTCTCGCATACTTATGTTAGAGTGTCTGTAGTTTTCTTCTGAAAGGCAAGTTGTCTGATTGCAGTTTATTTATATTGTAATATTACGGATCAGGCAAATATCAGTGTTTTTATTAAACCTTTAATTATTTTTTTGTAATATCTTTAATGGCGTTTTCTTTGGATTTTCAAATTTAAAGGAAATTCTTAAGAAAAAAAACTCACATCTTTACAAGGTAAAACTTATTTCTTGCTCTAAATTCAGGCTTTGACTTAGAATTTTTTTTAAATGAGCACTGGGAGGTCTTGCACTTTATTATAATTTTATTATTCATGTCAGTAAAAAGTTTTGTTTTTTGATATCAATATCGTAAAAAAATTTCGATAAAAATAAAGGAATAAAAATGTTTTGAAAACCAAATTTTCTTGTTCTGATTCAGAGATGACTACACTAAAATTCGATGGAGGATAAATTGGAAAATTTTTTATAATAAAATATTAAACCTAGGAATAGATATTCTAAGAGTCATCGATTTTTTTTTTATAAAAGGATTAACGGGTCTCTTGATCTGATTTTAAATAGGTTTATGATTTAATAATTGGTATAAATATATCAAAAGTTGTATGAAAACTAGTGATAGCATTTAAACAGTACATAACGAAGTAAACGTGTTACAGTTACTCAAGAATTCTTTACATCTATGCAGAGAGAATTAGGAAAAACACAACTTCTTTTAAGAGTAGAAAAGGATTTTTTTTTCTCCATAATTCTCAGAAGATTAAATATTGCTCTTGAAAAGTTTCGTAGAGATAATGCAGAGGAATATAGGCAAAGGATTTTCCTTTCCCTAATGGTACTGTAATGGTTCAACAATATTCAATTCAGAAGCTTGGGATGGCCGAATGCTATCTCAAGCTTGTAGATATGTGATTCCATCTTCAAGCTTTTGAAACCACGCATTCAAATATCCAGCTGTACAAATTTGGCAGTTATATTGCAAAACTGCATTTCAATATGGTTTGCCCTCCCAACTACTGACCGCTCTCGATTCTGCTTAAATACGGTGATCAGACGACTAGTACTTTCAGCGTGGGATGTCCATATGGTTTGAATGACGGAAGTTTTAAGGGCTTTTATTGGAGCTTGTAATTTGATTTAACATTCGATTACCTTTTTCACGAAGTTTTGACTCGCTCCCACGTTTAATCTTGATAGAAGGGACTTTCTTTCGTAAGCAATATGCAGTTTTGACTTTCAATACTGTAATTCGGGAAAAGCTTACTATATTACCTGTTGTTACTCCAATCAGACGAGTGATATAAGGCTTATCAGATCTTATATTCTGCACTGCAATAAAAGAACCGAAATTGCTGAAAGATTAATATATCCAATGTTTGAAAATAAAAATGTCATTAATTCAGTAGTATGAATATAAATATGCATTATTTTGTCCCCGCAATTCTTATAAAATCCACTTTTATGAAAAATGTGCATTTTTTTTCTATTTAGCTTTATATATTTGAAGAAGGTATCCTAAAACAGATAATGATTTAGCTTGATTCATAATGTTAAGTAAAGAAGATTGTAAAAGACATTGCATCTTTTACAACAAGAATAACATTTGGGCTTTCACTGCTTTTTTTAAAAAAATTAATTACAAGATTTTCCAAGCAAAATCTTTATAGAATGTGAATTATGGTATTGTTTTTGTGAAATTTCGGCATTTAAATCTTAGACGTATGTTGATTTCAAAACTTAATGGCATTCAGAAAACATTTGTATTCCACTAATGAAATTTTCTAGGCACCAACGTTCCTAAAAAGCATTCGTATTTATCCTCCAAAGAGAATGTTACTGACAAGCATTTGCAATGCAGCATTCAGAAAAACTCATCTTTATATTTCTTGTGGGAAGCAAAAAGTACACAGTTAAATATTTTCATTAACATATGCTGATAAAGTTGATGAATTTTCAACATTGAATTGTAAATCATTTGCAGTAATATGATGTCTAAATTAATTTCAAAAATTACAGTGATATACAATTTATTCTATTAATTTAACTAATTCTGTTCTGTTTAATATTATAAAAATAATATTCTTTTAATATCTTCTTATTTCCATTATAAATATTAGCTTTATGTATTCAGTGATTTCATGATTATAATTTCCTCATAACAGGGAAAATTACAAATAGCGTCAACTCTTACAAGAATGCCAGGGCATTTTATTTTGTACAATTGTATTTATCTAAGATACAACGCATAATTATGATAGCGTGGTGAAGTCATATGAGTAGACAAATTTTCATTCATTTTTCTTGAAAATTTGGCTGCATACGAAGTTGAAATATTTCCCTGACTGTATGAAAATGTCGAACCCCAGATGTATTTATAAAGCACCACTTTCATTCTAAAAAAATCCTAGAAATTATTAAATCTAGTAGTAGTTATTTTTCAGTTAAAATATATACTGAATTGTTAAATATCGTTTAAATGCAATGTTTAAAGTTCTCCAAAATTTTCTGTCGCCAGATATTTCTGCACGGATTTACCCATTGTATAGAAATTGACCACAAATTATAGAAAGTAAAATAGATTATTAAGGTAAGATATAAGTGCACTATTCATCATGTACATTTGCTGATACGTGCATATCTGGTGTTTCTTCCTCAGGTGTGATTCGTTTACAAGATTTTCTGAAAGAAGCCCAGATCAATGATTGGCGAGTCCAACTCTATCAGTTTCGGCCTTCCCACGCGTATCGAGATATCTTCTGGAGGATCAAGTCAGCAGGAGAATCACGAATTGTACTAGATGTAAAACGAGATTCTTTACGCACTGTCCTCAAACATGTACGTAATGGATTAAATAGAATGTTATTAATGCTAACCGATTCAAATTTTGCTATTTTTACGTTCTGAAGCAAAAAGGTAATTTTAGGAAAGAATCGTAATTATTATAAGATAGTTTTGAATTTTTGTATAGATATCATTTTACAATTCTTTTTTACAAAATGATAAATAAACTTAAAATGAATTCGAACAATTAAAGATGATATAATTCAACGGAAAAGTTTAAAAAATGATGTATTTCGGCAGTAATATTAAGAATTCTTTTACCAGAATTACAACAACTTTCCAACAAAATTAGAACCTGTTAAACAGTGAATGATAAAAGCATAATTCATTTGTAGCAGCAGAACAGTTTATTTTTTCCCAGTCATTGCAATTAAGAGAAAAAGTTAATAAAGTTTCTAAACTTTGTTCAAATATTCCTTTCAGGTCTTAGAAATAAGAATCAAAACGTCCGTTCTTGAGAGCAGAGCCATCCTTTATCTTTCCCGAAGCCACAAAACGATTTTATCTTTCTTAGAAAAAAAATTATAATTATGATTTCTTTTATAAATATAGGCAATTGTTTGTGCATTATTACATTAAATGTAAGCCTTCAGCTAGAATAATTTCCTTATTATATATTTTATATAATAATTAAAAAACCCAAGTAATGCATTCATTTTTTTTTCTATAATACATTTTTTTATTTTCAGTCAAATAAATGCCTTTATTAAGCTACTAAATTTGTAATAATAATAAAAAAAAACTCTTTAGTTAAACATTCAAGATACTATACTGTTTTATGTTCCGTTTTACTAAAGTTTTAAAACTGTGTGCCAACTATTCTCGTTTTTTTATTTTTATTTTTATTATTATTATTTGTCTGCATTTCCTATTGAAAGATAAAGTATGTAAAACAATGTAAAACACAAGATCTTCTAAACACCAAGCATATGATTTTCTCTAAACTGAAAATTTGGAGAATAATAATAATTTAAGAATTTGAAAGTATCAAAAGTGAGGAAAATATCTAGGCAACATTCCAATACAAATTATATTATTTAAGAATATTGTTGTAGATAAAATTATTTCTGTCTGATTATTATAGACTAATATAATTGTTCTGATAATTATAACTAATATAACTGCAGAGTAATACTATTCTCTTTTTTCTCGACGATGTCTCTACAAGTATTTAGCCTGGATGTTTTTTACATTTAATAATGCAATGCACGAATCAATGAAATTTAAATGCTTTCTTATGTTCATGATTGGATTGGGAAGTTTCCTGTTACCGATGAGCAATTTTGGATCGATCTCTTTTATGGCGATGAGTAGCAGAACTTCCGAGATAAGGGAAATTGTATTGACTGTAGCATCTATTCTTGACATTTCAGGACACGCTTGCGAATGTTAACCAGGCACACTATATAATTCTGAGTACTACTTCAGTAATAATATTCTAATATTGGTGCTGTCAATCTACAGAAAGGTGTTGATTCTCTTTTTAAATGGTGCACAGATAACAAGCTACACCTGAACATTGTATTATTAGTTATAAAAGAAAAACTCAGCCTTTAAATAATATTTATAAAATTAATGAACTTGTATTATTACGCTCATATTCAGTCACAGACTTGGGTATCCTCTTTAACACTAAACTTTATTTTTCCGAACATATTGATTCCTTATTTTTCAGAGCCTATCGTAGGATTAGAATTCTCAAACGCAAAACTAGGGAATTTTTGAGTGAAATTGCCCTGAAGGTTTTATATTATGTTCATGTTAGATCTTGTCTGGAATATTGTAGCATTATTTGCCTGGAATATTGTAGCAAATTGCCATAAAATTCAAATTATTGAGCGTATTCAATCCAAGAACCATTCCAATCACTGCCAGGTGCTCTTTTGTTCATCGAAGTTTTCCGAGTCAAAATGTCTAAATCCATTCAAGGGGTCAGCTCTGATGGAATTTTTAAAGGCAAAAACTCAAAAAGGAGATACTGCTGATTTGGCTTAAAAGATTATTCGTGCAGGATTTTCTTCACATCTTGTTGAATTTTGGCTCCAAAAATTACTTCCTCTCTATCTTTTCCCATACTATATTGCCTATTTCCTGCCACAAACGGCCTTCTCGCTGAAGGAGTCTCCAATCACCGGATTGATTGAAGGAAAAGAAGGAAAGGTATGTTTCGCAGTTGAAAAAATGGCCGCAATAGATTCCCTCTCTTTCTTGCGTGTCCGAAAATGCTCGTACATAAAATCATGCTATTGTTGTTGTTTCTAATGGCACGTGCCATGGACGAACCCGCTGATAAAGTCAGCGATATTAAGCCAAAGGAGCGTCTCTTATTTTTAGTAGCGCCAACTAGGGCCAAGAGTACGTCTTAGCTCCTCACGCATCACATTCGCGTGCACAACCCCTTTTTACAGGAGGGACGATTCACACATCTCACAAATAGAAGAGATGAAGGACAATCATGCCCGAACCGGGACTCGAACCCAGTACGCCCAGCTCACGGGAAAGACGCGATACTCCTATGCCAGGACGCATGCACGCGAAGTTATAGAATTTATTATAGCAATTTCACAATGATGGCAATAATTATGAAAATTCTACCTTAAATCGGATGTTGCTAATTTTAAAACTAAAATATAAAAATAACTAAAATGTCAATACTATAAAAGAAAATTAAGGAAAAACAAATTTCTTCTCAGACAAATAATTCAAATTAAAGTGTACAAAACTAATCTTTAAAAAAAAAGGACATTATGGCTAAAAGTCGAGAGCTGTTATGAATTCTTGGGATACAAACACAGAAGTAATCGATGAGGCATTAACATCCTTAGCAGATTACGTTAGAAAATGCACGCTACTAAGAATATGAAAAGAATAACTTCTAGGGAAAGAAAAAATAAATTGAAACTTCTTTGCACATTTTTGGTAATGGACACAAAATAGAGTTCTATAATATTACAGTTCATTGTACTCTTTTGGATTAAATGTTTTAAATTTGTTGAAGTTTGAATATTTATATTTCTTTTTAAATATTCATAATTTATTATTGCCCAATTTTAATCCTTAATTTATTTTATTAATTTTTATGTCATGATTTTTTTCAATCCTTAGCAGCATATTGTGTTATAAAATCCATTCTTCTTTAATAATTCGTTTTAATTTAATAACCATATTTTTCTACTATTGAAATTATGATAATGTATTCATTTTCCTTCACTGTTTCTTTTAGGCTCAACAAGTTGGGATGATGACTGAAAGTCATAATTACCTCATCACTTCTTTGGTAAGTATTCCTGTTGGGAGGCATTTTTACTGCTATTTTTATTTTCTCGCATGCCATTCATCTCCCGATTCTTCATGTTTTTGGAATTATATCTATCTATCTGAGAAGATGGTAACTCCAAATTTCAACCAGCTAAATGGATGAAATTTGTTGCGCTGATTTTACACCACAAGTGATGATTTCTATCAAATTTCGAACGAAATACGTCCTTGTGACTGTAAACGTGATAAAAGCACAAAGAGCTACATGATGAAATTTAGCATTTAACGGAACTCTATGTAAGTTTAGGTTTATCTATTCAAGTATATCAGGTAACATCCATTTAAGTGCATCATTAATAAATAGTTGATTGACGACCGATATCTCATCATACTTATTATCTTCCTAAGAATAATTTCTGAAAAGTTATTTCATGATTTAGAAATTCTGAATCATTATTATTATTGTTGTTGTTTTTTTTGAATTATTGAGAAATTTTTTCAAATATGTCGGATAAAAATAATTTTGCCAATATGAGATGACAGAAGAACGGTCAAGGGGAAACTCTGACAGTAAAGTTTCGATTTCTATTCAACTGCAAATAAACATGCCTTTTTTGGAATTATCGTAATTTTTCTTCGCTTGGAATTACCGTAATAGATTCATTTTCGTCACCGATCCCAATGGGATATAGGAACCCCTTCCGATTCTGTCTTTGAAGCAGCTGTTCACAAGCAAAACACACCATTCTGTATTCCACGGCTTCAATTCGTACGGAACTCGATTTCTTCCCATCTTTATTATTCCTATGTCTTTGAGGCGTTTCAAAATATCATGCTGACTCACTTCCAGTGATTCTGCTTATTCTTCCTGGGCATAGCATGAGTCTTCATCAAGTGCCTCCAGTTAGGAAATTTTCTTTCTTCCACCTCCATCAAAATCACCGCTCCTGAATGCATAGATGCAAATGCAGATTCATTAATGTCGTGCAGAACTTACTGTGATACATTTTTGATCTGTCGATTTTGACAGCACTTACATCAACAGCTTCTATCGAAAAACCGCGAGATCAAAGTTGTACACTTAATAGTTACTTGAAATTTTAATCCTATTCATAATAAATTTTAACTTTAAATGAGTGTTTAAAAATTTTCGTACTTTCAAAACCACTCTAGCGCAATTTCTTTATCACATAATTGCTGTTGTCTGATGCAATTGAGATTTTTTTTCTTTGATCTCTAGACATTTGATCTTTTATCCTTTTATTCAATTTATAAAAGTGATCATTTAAAAACTTTAAAAGATCATTTTTTATTATTATTTTCTACTTTTTCAGTTCATTAACATATTTCAAAATTCATTTCTATAAATGTCATAGTGTTTGTTATCGTACTTTTTTTAAATTCACTACCAGATGATGCTATTTGTATAAAATGAAAATTAATTAAAACGAATTGGTTAACTGATGATTAGGTTTTGATATTGTTAAAATATTATGTTATTGTCAGGAATGCACAAATATATAAAATTTCAGAATTCTATTACACCAAGAAGTGAGGGAAAAATCATTTACAAAGTTCCGTCTTTGCAAATCTGAAACAAAATTCTTCAGATTAAATAAAAACCAATATGCCTCTTCAAGGATGCATAATTCTTTGTAATTTCCTCTTGAATTAAATTTTTTAGAGTAAAAAAGGATATACCAGGTAATAGATAGATCTTTTTCGATGATAAAACATACATAAATAGAAAATTAAGTAAACTTTATTCTAAACATTCTTTTATGCTAGCATGCCATACATAGAAAATAGACTTCGCTAACATGTTTCGCATGGGAAAAGGAAGACTAACGATTGTCTCATCAAATCCAATAGTAGCATAAACAGAAATATTTTTGTAGTAATGAAACGATGCATCCTGTAGTTTGATGATAATATAAATTTCGCTTATATAATAACAGTTTTTTGAAGAATTATTTTATTTTAAATATTTTCTGCGTTTCATAATTTTTTATAAGCACTCCTTATATGAAACCAAAACTTAATTAAATCAATAAATTAATTAATAATTAATTTTTGAATATAATAAAGAAGTATATTTCTATTGAGAATTTATTAGATACCAAAACCCTTACACGTTAAAATCTAAGTGAAAAATAATAATAATTCCCGCTTCCAGGCAAGAAATAAATCAAGTTAAATCAAAGTATGTGTAAAGGTGTTTGAAATAGAATAAATGCGCGAAGAAAGCCAATTCAAAGTGAAATAATAGAATGCTATGCGAATTCTAGGCAATGATTTCAGGTTATTTTACTTACAGGATCTTCATACAATAGATATGGAGGATTTCAAATATGGCAAAACAAATATTACTGGATTTCGATTAGTTGACGAAAATAATGCCGATCTTCAAGCTTTAGTTGTAGAACTTAATACTAAGTGGAGTGGGTCGAGTAAAAAGCTGGACTTACCTATCAAAACTATTCGAGTAAGCAATGTTTCTTCATGTAAAGATTTATAATATTCATGCTGCTATTGATTGTTCTGAAAAATACCATTGTTTTTGCAGACAGAAACGGCGTTAATGTACGATGCTGTCCAACTGTTCGCTAAAGCTCTACAAGATTTAGATGGAAGCAAAGCTATAAATTTCCCTCCTATTTCATGTGATAGTGGACTGCGTGGTTTAGATGGAAGCAGCATTATTAATTTCATGAAACCCGTGAGTTGAGGAATTTTCTTAAGATTTTGGTACTAAATAATTCGCTGGATAAACACTCAATTCCAGTTACTATATGAACTGAGAAGGCTTCATATACATCGTTATCACCAAATTAATTCATATGGTTTGTTTTTATTAGGCATAAGCATGTTTGTCTCATATATGTGTTTCCCCTCTTTCTTATCGCCTCTTTATCTCCTTCCATTTTTAATCGAAAGAAAGAATATCTCATCGAAATGATACTAATACAATGAAATCTACAAGTGGTATTACTTGCCGAATTAATAAACTCCATTCTAACACTTATTTTCAGCATAAATTTCAAAACAAATTCCAATTTGAATGGTGATAATGTACAGAATACTGCAGTGTAAATAATAAGACATTCTCAGAATGTGTTAGTAAGTTAAATTTAATACAATTTTTGATTCGTATTTCAGCCAAATGTTGATTTTTTCAATTAATTAAAAAGTATATGTATAATCTCTTATAATATTAAAGATAAATGTGTGTGTGTTTAATGTCTGGCAATTTGACGGAATCTTGGACAAGAAATTATACCTAAATCATTTATCTAAAATTGAATATAACTACACCGACCAACCAGCTGGTTGCCAAGAGCGGTTTGTAAATAATAAATCAAATCATTTTTTAAACATTTTCTATAACAACTAATCTGAAATAAGAGAACAAAAAATGGCACTAAAAACAAATGTAATGTGAACTGTCATTAAGACAGGTGGGAAAGTCAAGTGAATCTTTGGGTAAATTTTGGATAGACAAATTTCTGTTCAGATCATCGGAATGCAATAACGAAATATTCCAAATCAAATACTATGATCTGCTTTAAGCTGTCTTATTATATATTTTTTTAAATGGATCAGTTTGTGTCTAACTTCATTACAGTACTGCTCCAGTGAAATTTTTTTTTTATTTTGCTTCAAGAATGGTAGAAAAAGAGGAATCATATTGGAGGGTTCAACAATGATGACGGACCTTTTTAGTATTTAAAAAATTTTATTGTTTCTCCGCTTTCGGGAGTTTCTTTGAGCCTTGCCTTCCGGCGTTGCTGCTACATCGATGATGTTACAAGACTGATAGTTTTTTACATATACCACTTGAGGGCGTTACAAGTGAGAGGCGGGGCAACATGCTTACGTAACACATATCTCGTTACTAAAATATGTAATACAATTCGTTGAAGTCTATTTTTCCTAAAATATTGATTGTGCAGGATGCAGAATTTCGAAAATAAATTTATTTCATCTAGGATATTAATAGATTAATTTACCTTGAATGTTTAAGGAATAATTAGAGGTAACATTTAAAAATATAAAAATTGTGCGTGTTTGCTTCTGAAAGTATTTCACATAATTTGAATCAAACAAAGCCTGAAAAATTTTTTATGAAGATATCATACACGCTATATATACAATCCTTGATCGAAAATTAAGCATTTAATTACGGTTTAGGTAGCATTGCTTTAGCTACTTTATAATATTTGTTTTAGTGGTTTTTAAGAAATAATGTGTAATTAAACAGTGCGAAAAAATATGGAACACTTTTGGATTTAAGCATTTTTTTTTCTTTCGAATTTCTCCCGAAAGATTGGACTAATTGCACTTCTAACGTGCAAATAATGTATATTAACCCACATTTTACTTTGAATATTTGGTTATGAAGACATACAGGGGACCGGCCAAAATTTAATGAAAAGGAAAACGATTTGGGCTTACTCCGTTTCACAAAAGCAGATAAAGCACTGTTATTTTTCAGAGGTTCCGTTCGCTGTGCACAATAATAGCATGCGTTTTCGTAAAAGCAAAGCACATGCTTAACTATATATATATATAATTAACCTATCTAAAGTAATAATAGTATTTAGAGAGCGCAAATGCAGCTACTTCTAAAACACAGATGAAATGATGTAAAAGTATAAAAATCAAGTTAATAGGAAAAACAAATAAACGAAATAAAAAAATATGAAATAAAAGAATCCTGCCTGAAGACTTTTTCATGGGTCACCCTCAGGCAGGGATTCAAAAAAAGGGATTTTTTCTGTTAAGGAAAATCAGACAATTAAGTCTAATAATGATTCCTTCGTGACCCAATTTGGATTCTTTTATTTCATATTTTTTTATTTGGTTTATTTGTTTTTCCTATTAACTTGATTTTTATACTTTTGTATATATATATATATATATATATATATATATATATATGTATATATATATATATATAAAGTTTTTTCAATAATATTCTAAAATTTTTCCTATAACAAGCATAACTTTCAGTCATATTATATAGAAACTTCAGAATATGCGACAATAGTTATTACATTGAACATTATTTTGAAATTTAAAGGAAATAACTTGAATACTAGAGAAAAATATGAATGTTTTTAATAAGAAATTTTTAATAATCATGTGCAAAACACACACGCTCGCGCACACACATACATATATATATTTGCTTTCATAATTGAACATCCAACTACATAAGGTAAATTTACACAAAAGTTTCAGTTAAAGACCGTTGAAATTTAGAGACATATCAGAATCGCAGCGGACGGAAAGTAAATGATGAGGGGCTTTCCACAAACTGATCTTTTTGAATAGTTATATTGAATTGTATAAATGTTCAAGATGTGCTAAATTCATTAACAAGTTTATAAATTAAGTTTCTAATCCAAAGTGTAGTAAATTTAACATCGTAAATAATGGTAGAATTTATTACTTATTATTAGAATAAACATTAGAATTGTAGCATTATGTGACTTGAACATATATTGTAAATTTGAAGGCATTTGCTCATCAATTACTAATAGGAAATGCAATCATCTTTTGCTATAATTATTGCCGCTACTCAAAGAGGTAGACTATCTGCTAGTTTTGGGGGATATTTATAGGAATTACATAACATTCTTATAAAAAGAAATCTCGTAAGTTTTTTCTCACATATGAGACAATTTGGTCTATCTTGAATCGCCATTCTAATTCATTCCATAGGTTTTCTACTCGAAATTCGAATTTTGGGCAATTCCTCAACACCTGTGAAATGAAATGGAACGTCTATTTCGATCTACAATACAATGCTCCACATCAGCGCCAGAACTTAAGAGATTTCATTTATAGAAATTTTTCCATAGATCCAAAATCTTAATTACAATTTTTGACTATTAATTTAGTAATTAATTTGGTAATCACTTTGGTTAATTAATAATTAATTAACAAATCAAGACACATCATTTTGTGTGAGATAAAGAACTGAAGCATCTAAGTTTCTGTCTTTCTAAAAAAGTTTGTCAGAACTTATGCCAACCTACATAATTTCATACAAAGATTGATAAATTTGGTGGGAAGCATACTTCTCACGGCCCTAGAAAGGGTTAACCAAAACACAGTTGAATATTAACTGTGGGAGGAGAAAGAAAACAATTTAAATATTATTTTTTAAAGTGCTTTTTTATCTTTTTGCGCTATTAAAACATTTCAGGAAATCGGATTCACCAGAAAAATGCAGAGTAGCCAAATTTGGAAACTTTAAAGCCAAAACAGTGTTTTATTGACGCATTAGATATATTAAGGTTGTAATTGGATCCTTTAACACTTTTTTTCCGTAAAGATGTTTTTTAAATTTAATTTTGCAGTTAAAATGTTATCATCCAATACTTTTGACCCCTTTAATTGAATTGAATGTTTTCTTTTTCATTTATTTCTTCTTTCATTTTGATCATTTCTAAAGTTTGAACTCTTTTAACTAATTTCTTCAAGCACTACCTCTCTTATCTCTTATTTTAAATAATATCAGAAAAAATCTTTATCTGCAAATAAGTTAATCTATTTTGATGCTAAATATGTTTCAGTGGTGCATAAATTCCAAAGTGCTTTTTCGTCCATTTACTTTTGCTACTCAAGGTTACATAAAATTATATATTACAGAAAGATTGTTATGGAAGTAATTTAGGAGGCTACCCCGGCGCCATTTTGTTTCCTTTGCCGGCAACACAACTCTTGTATTCGTTTAAGTGCAGTATCTGGAGGAAGAAAAGTATGTAACAAAATATAAAACGAATAAATGGATGAATAATTTAGTACGCGATTCAAATCTTTCAATAAATTATCATAGTTTAGGTGTCTGCCTTAATATTTACTTGTGACAGAAACAACATTTTCTTGGAACAGAAATACAGAAAAAGAAATTTATTTCTCAGAAAATTAATTGTGACTTCCATAGTTCCGGCGGTAAATTTAGTAAGAGAAACTTAGAAGGCTTCCTGTAGCTCATTAAATATAAAGACTACTTTCTTCTCAATGAAATGGAATAAATGGGCTGGTTAGTAAGTTAGTTATTTTGGGGTTTTTGGCCATGCTGCACCAAAATAAATGGGCTGGAATCCGGAAGCTGGGTGCACAAAACTAACTTATTTCCTATAGGAGAAATAATAATTAGTGCAGTGTCTGTAATTTTTGTGGGTGCGAATGCAAGATCCCTTGAATAATGCATTGATTTAGGCTATTTCAATGTCTTTCCTGTTTCACGAGCACTTCTGATAGCTTTGAATAACTCGGCTATTGTATTCTTCATAGCATGTTGCATAATACTGAACGCCAATATGTGGTGGCCTACTACTTTCTAGACTTTCCTCTAAGAGAATTATTTTGTCGAAAAATTGGGCAAGCTTCAGTATGTTAGAAAATTAAATAAATCCTTAAATATGCCCCGAGTTCTTTTATCATGTGAAACTATCGCAATGCAATAGTTGCTGATAAACTGCTCCGTAAAAGAGCTTGATTAACCGAATTAAGTTTAATTCGGTTAACACAGCAAGCTGCTAATATTGAATGAAGAATCTACCTGCATCCAGCGATTTAAACAAAAACTTGATAAATTTGCTTTAAATTTCTTCTCACTATCCTCTAAATTTCATTGATTCACAAATGATTATTTTTTTTTTCTTTTAAATAATTTTTTACAGCTTCAACGCACTAACGACGTATCTTGCATACGGAATAATTTGAATCAAACATATCCAAAACATTTGACTAGAAAAAAAAAGTGAGGAATTCAGAATATGTTGTTTAAGTGAGTCATTATGATATTATTATTTGGAGCTCACTGAAGTAACCTGGCATCTGATGCAAAAAAAGGCGTTCGTTTTGAAGGCATTAATATGTTTTCAGGATCTTACTTGGTAGAAGACAAATGGAAAGAAAGGATTTTCTAACATTCTCAGAACTGGTAGGATTTTCAGCAACTGGTAGGAAAAAGAAGTTTTGGTCGGACTATTATTAAGCTGCGCTAGCTTTCACATTCAATATCCAAAAACTACTTAAAAAATTTCACTACATAAATATTTGTCATTTTTGTTTTTTAGTAAAATACAAATGCTTAGGATTTAAATATACCAATGAAAAATCTCCATAAAAGTAATAACTCATTCAAAATGAATTAAATCGATAAGAAATTTGCTTTGATTTTTTATAAAAAATTACAGAAAAAGTTGCAGTTTGAAAAATAGTACCCAGAAATCTAAATGACTTGATTTTAAGCGATCTAAATATGCTAGTATGAAAATAAGAATGTACAGTCGCGGAAAAGAAAGGAGCCATTCAACTTTATTTTGCTGCCAGATATCGTATGAACTAACAATAGCATCTTAAACATAGTAACGTGCATTAAAAGATTTTGTGCTTAAAATGTTTATAAGGACTTTTTTTACATATTTAAAATTATCTAAACTTAGAAATTTCCTTTGGAAAAACTGTTTTGTTGTTTCTTATGGCACTTGCCATGTACAAGCCCGCTGTTACAAAGATAGCGATTTAAGCCGGTGGGGGAGCGTCTCTTATTTTTTAGTAGCGCCAAGAGCACGCTTAGGTACTCACGCATCACATTCGCTTGCACAACTCCTTTTTACAGTGGGGAACATTCGCACATCTCACAGAATGAACAGATAAAGAACCGGGACTCGAGCCCAGGACGCCCAGATCACGAGGAAGACGCGCAACCCCTATGCCAGGACGCCAGCCAAAACTATTTGATGTCATGAATAGATTCCTTATGTAAAAATTGCTCGAAATACAAATTTTAGTTAATACAGAATGATCATATAGTGAAATATTTTAAATTTTCTGTCAAGGGGTCATTTCCTTATTTAGGTATATAAGATTTAGATATTCTATAGAAATCGGTAATAGAATTTCTTATTTATTTTTGTGAACTGTATAAAAGCATATTTTAAGTTTAAGGTTTTTTTTTTAAGTTTACAATCTATTGCTACTTAATTTATGACAAAATATTACTGCGGAAATTTTTGATAAAACATTGTTTGCTTTTTTTCTTCAAAAAATATTCTGCAACACTGGAAGTTTTGCCTAAATTGTATCTGAGCCTGAATCGTCATTACGCTAAAAGCACCAAATTGAAAATGAACGAAATATATAAAATTGAATATATTTTTTATTGTTTGAGAGAAATAATAATTTTAATATTAGAATTAATATTTTAACGATAACGTGAAAAGATAAGTGATTTTTTTCCTTTTCCTACTTTATCAGTATATGCTGCTTCTGTTATCATCGATTAATATCCACAAATTGACACGAAATGGAACACTAATTCACTGCCACATAAATAAATAATTACTGATAAAAGTAAGTCAATTTTCTTCCATGTTTAACCGGCTACTTAGTTTTCTATGCAAATGATTTGATTGCGATATTTCATTGCACGAACCGTAATGACCAAAATTAGGGAAATCTTTTAGAAAAAGGACATTTTGTTTAGATTTGATGACTCATGACAGCAGTTTCATTAAGAGAAATACCATAAAGTTATCTATCGTTTTCAAAATGATTTAAAAAGGAATTTAAAAGAATAACTTTTAGAGTGGATGTTGTATTGGAATAGCAAGCATTAAGAAGAAATTGGAAGTATAGGGATAATGGCATATGAAAAATGCTGACTGTTAATTCTTAGTTGGTCACCTGCAACATCATAATATTAGTTGGTAACCTATAATATTAAGTTAATTCTTAGTTGGGTAACCTGCAACATTAATTGTAACTCCATTCAATGGAATTCAACACTGCCTTTAGTTCCTTAGCTGTTTTGATGTGATATCATGGAAATATTGCTTTCATTAATAAAGTTTTATTGTTGCGTTGTTTACGTGTAGCAAGTTTCTTTAGTCAGCTTCGACTGATTAAGGCTTGGGGTATTCCCAAGATGATCATTTATCAGTAATGAAATATCATAATTTTGAAATCAGTTTTTTCATACAGTGGCGTCATGTCAGGGAGCTGAATCCTGCTGAAATATAAATTCTTCTTTATCTGCGTAAAGATCACATGCAGAAGACAGTAGTTTAGGAAATAGCATTACATTAATGCATTATTGGGTATTTATATTCCATTAATCGTGTAATTCTGCCCACTCTTTTTGCTCTTATAAAAACTCCGATCATAAAAATAGCTGGATATTTAATAGTAGGTGTAATGCAAATTTGTCTATTTTTCTCCTTACTTATTTTATGTCATCACTACCAGATAGTAAGATTTTGGTCCCATCACCTCAAATCACACTGTACCATTATTCTGAGGTCCTTTTATCAAGGTTGTTTTTGTAATTAAATCTTTTTACAATTCTTGTATGTAGACCGGGTTCCTGCAATCTGGGAAGAAGGATCCATATACTTAGCATCGCATTATATTGCGCCATTTCGCTTTGCATACTCCCAGATTATTTTCTATTAAATATATATAGTATTTTAATTACTCTATCATCATTTGGTGTTTTTCACCTTTCCTTGATTTACCAATTTGATTTTATAGCAACTATGTTTAATTATACTTCAAAAAAATGTTTAAATGCTGCCTTTAGTTAAATTTCCTCTAATTTTCTTTCTAAATTCGTTATAACTAAAACCTTGTTCATGTAGCAGTAAAACTGTACATCGATTTTTTTTTTGGAGGGATGATTAGTTATTTCTTTGTGCTATTTTTTATTTTTATTTTTTACGTTTTGACAGCTTACAAAATGGAAAAAATAGAAAAGAAAAAAAAAAAAAAACAGTGCCAACTTGATAGCAGAAACAAAAAGACACGTAATGGCTGTTAAACACTAAATGCTCATTGGCTAATTCAAAGGAAGAAAATCTTATCTTCTTTATGTCTTATCAATGAAAGAAAGATGTGTTTCTTTCATCTGGTTATTTAGCTATAATTAAAAAAAATGATAATTAAACATTATTTATGCATTACAATCTTGGTTAAAATATCTTTAAAATAATATATGATTTCATAATATTATTGCAATTACCCCCACTGTTATGAGCTTTCAATCTGCACTATTTCCAAAAGATTTTCTCAATTTTGATCACTATTTATGCATGTTGCAAACTGAGAATGAAAATCGCAGAACATCACTCTAAATGTTCATTTATTTATTCAATATATATTTAATTTCCGTTGTTGTTGCAATTTTTAAGTAGTTCAGCTACTGATCTGTCACATATTTTGCTGGTTCTGATATGATTGGAAATTTGATTGCATGTATAATTATATAAAATATTATGATAAATATACAATAATTAGAATAATTATTGAACAGGAGATCTTTAAAAGTAACCAGTTTAATAATCGAAATTTTATATTAAAACATTTTTGATTAAATACAACAAAATAAATTTAATTAAAATAGCATAGAAAAATATAGTTTTTATAAACAAATACATCAATAAAATATATTAAATGGAGTAATAAATAAGAGTTAAAAAATCCTAAGAATGGAATTTCCAAATGGGGTTTACCAATAACAATATAATTTTTGCATTCATTCTATAAAATTCTTTTCAGAAGTGTGCAAGAACAGCGCTTTGATTCATAATAGAATTATTTGATAAATCAAGAGTCTAATAAATAATCACAAATATTTCAAAATTCACTAATAATCTCTTGCCTTGTCTGTAAATAAAAACTTAAAAATGAATTTCATTCGAAGTTTTGTGCATTATTTTGTAATAAAATATCTTAGATTATTTCAAGAGAAATCCTACAAAACCTTATTTTCTAAAACGTTTATTCGTCTCTACTTTCAAGAAGATTGATATTTTATTTATTTTTAAATTTTATTTGAATAACTTTTGTCCCTGCTTTAAATATAAAGTAAAAAATGCTTTTATACTGGCAAAAATGGCGGTAATCTGAAATGTTAATCAATATTTTATGAAAACTGTTTCAAATTGTTATTTTTCGCATGAGTAAAAAATAATTGAAAGACAAAATTTGTATCCAAAAAATTGATATTAATTGCTTCTTCTAATAATGTTCTGCTTCTTCATATGATTTCTTTTTTTATTCTAAACAATGTTATAATAATTGCAATTGCGGCTGATAAATTTTATAAAATTTGAGGCTTTCGTAAGAAAGCTTAATTATTCTTGTTACAAAAAAATATCATTCTTTCGTTATGCAATACTTATAAATAAAAATAATTTTGACAGAATTTTTTCAAAATGAAGTATTTACAATTCAAAAAAGTGTTTATTAGGAAATAAAAGTTCCGTTATTCAATAACTTCTTATATTCTGTAAGTGACATTCTACGAGCTAATGAGTAAAATTCTAGCTTACCACAAAGAAAAGACTTCAAACAAGATTTAAAAACAGAGACTATTAATAAAATATAATGGTACTGGAAAACATCCTATATTATGTTTTGATGTTATTTGCTGTCGCCGAAATTTCTTTTTTTACGTGATAATAAGGTGGGAAATAATATTTGATACAAGAAATGCATGATCAGTGATATCTGAAAGTCAAATATAAAGTTGTCGACGTTTTGAAATTTATGAATGTATCTTTTTAGAGGCAGTATAGAAATCTTAATATTTCGGAAATTCTACTCATAGGAATAAACAGAAATTTTGTATATCCACAGAAAGTTCTCATTGATTTATGCCCAAATTAAAGTGTGTCTCAATTTAAAAACTTTCAAACTCTAATTTTGAAAAATTATACCATATGTTAAAAATTACTTTTTAATGGAAATATGTGTGTAAAATATGTAGAATGCATTATATTTATATGTGTCCAAAATATGTAGAATGTGTTATATTTAAAAAAAAATTCAACTCAGTAATTATATTATAGTTTATGATATGCATATAACTCCATAATTTTATTTTAAAATTGGGAGCTCATAATTTTGAATGAATAATTCTAGAATGATGAAATTTGATTTGTAATAATAAGTTTTGATATCGTTTTGAAATTTGACGAGGAAAATTGGTGTTGTTGTTTGAAATTTTGAAGTCTGCTTTTATTTCAATGTATAGACGACCCTCTATCAAATCTTTAATTCAAAACTCTTTATGAGTAAGCTAATTCATCCAGAATTAACCATTTTTTATGACTGTATGATTAATGATACTTGCATGAAGCTAGGTGGCTCGTTTTCTCCGCGACTGTACTTTTCGATGTAGCAGTGATAAAAAGAATTTGAAAGAGTCAACTTATTACAATTACTTCAAAGGGTCATTTGCAAGATGATGTTTAAGTGTGAGTCCTGTAGTTTATAGACTTCGGCTATATGATTGATGTTTACAATGATACGCATAAAGAACAAGAAGCTCAATCTAAAAGCAAGTTGGGTTTTCTCTTGTTGCAGTTACCAGAAAGATGATCTCAAAGTGAACGGTCGCCGATTTCATGAAGATGGTGTGTACGCGTAGCATCCAGCCATTTGTTCTCTGTTTACCTCGCGTCGCAGGAAGGAGAATTTGAGGTGGGTACGCCGTCATGTCACTGAACTTCAGTTCAGTGGAAGGCATCATAGTAAGTCGAGTTTTAATTTTCAAAGCACCAACAGACTTGCTTGGTTTGCTGAGAGCCTGTAACCTTTCATAATCTGTGATAGATATACATCTGAAGGCATATGTGGGAGCGTGTTGGTTTATCTTTAAGTGGATTCACAAATCTCCATGACATTTCACATGGAATCTCCTGATGACTATGTTCCATCCTTGTCCATATGCAATAGGATAATTCTGTCCAAAGAAACAGAATTGCACTAAGTTGCACTGAGCTTTTTTGATGAATTATTTTTAGCAACTAACAGTTCAAGACGTGGAGAAGCCAGGTATATCTCATGACTTGAGCCCTATTAAATATGGATTGTGCACTCAAGAGAGGCATTTTATTGCTCTCAGGTCTCCACAGATACTTACAACATTTAGAGATCTTTATATAAAAATAACTCTGTCGGTCTTTTAAGCACAAAATTGAGAGTACCACTTATCTTTATATGTGCTGCATTGTTTTTGGAAATTATCTCTTTCCTTATTGCAGTTGACAGATGTTTTAATGCTGTATATAGAGTGTGTTCTTTACGACACTTTACCAGCCGTACAGTTTCTTCGCATTAAAGGCGCATAGTTGAGTAAAGAGTTTATGCAAATATTCTATAACTGCCAAATAAGAGGCCACAATATGCATCAATATATCTTGTATTTCAGTGTGAACTGAAATCTAACCCTTTTTAATAGGATACCATTAATAAAAATATCTTAATATTAATGCCCTCAATATAAATGAAAATTTCAATAAGACGATGATTAGCAAATATCCGGACACATTCTACAATACTGATCAAGTTTATGATAAGCTAACAAGAAACATGCAAAAAAATTGTTTTTTATGATCAGCAGGAACTTCAATAAAATGTATGTGCAGTGAATGTGATGTCTCAAGAACAGGTTCAGCAGAATACCACACTTGTTGCCCCATTGGCCGATTAAAAATGGTTCAAATGCAACTTTTTATTGCGCGACTTTTGCAAATGCAGCTTTTTATTGCGGATTTTCAGACAATCTGAAAATAAAAATAAAGGTATAAGCGAGCAGAAAAAAAGATCAAAACAAAGATTGAAAATAAACGTACTGAAGAAATTATCTTGTGACTTTCCATTTTTTTTTCAAAAGTATCTTCTGAAAACTACTGGCAATAGAATTTCAACCGCAACTTCTCGAAGTAAACTACGTGATGCAGGTTAGCTCTTAACCCTGTGGTTCGCGATTCTTTAATAATAGACTAATGATTATATCATCTCAGATGGAGAATAATTTAACGGAGAATTTTTCTTCGTTGTGAATGTCCAAATGTAACTTATTCTCTACTGAAAATATAGCATTTGGAATAATTCTACATTATTGATCAAGTTTTCTTTGGAAGACCCAAAGCGACAGTCATTCCACAGGAACATTATTAAAAATGAGTCGCTGTAATTGATTATTGGTATATAGATAAAATCATTTTGTGCGATTGATTTCATTCTTGTGGATGATAAAGATTGTCGATGTTATTTCAAGTGCATTGATGACATCGGTTTTGAAGATTTAGAGGGTAAGACAGCAAATTCTCCAGACATGAATCTAATCGAACATACTTGAAAAATTCTAATGCGAAGAGTTGCAGGTCAGTTATTAGTTCCAAAGTTAATTGAAAAGTCTGACAATACTTTTCTAGAGGACCGGAAAATAATATGCCTTTAAATTTGAAAATATCATTCATTTGATGCTTACAGACACGCAATATTGTTCTCAGTTATTAAGAATAATTTTTACCTGAGAAATCATTTTACCTTTATAGTTTTTAAGCTTTCGCAAGAGTTTCATTTTTTGTTTTCCTAAAAAAATGTAATGAAACTTGATTATTGCTTATTCTGAGCTTATTTGTTTTATCTCATAACTTATAATATGAATACATCATAAAGCAGCCGAAAACTCTTTTCTTCATTCGTCGTTTATATGGAAATCATAGCCCTCCCTAAATTGTTTAAATAGTGTTTCGTATGTAACGTATGTAGGTAATTTACTTATAAATAAATTCTTATCTCTTCTTTTTGAAATTAATCACGAGATTTATCAAAAGTGTTTTTCCTAAAAATCAATAAGCCCACAATTCATTTTAAGATATTCATTTGGTGGAAGAAAAGAAGTAGTAGAAAAATCAGTTGATCCTTTCTTAATTAAACTACTTTTTACTTTGCAAAAAATGATTCATGCTCGTACTAAGCTTTTAAAAGTAGGAAAGACACAGCGAAACCGATCTACTGTTTTATTCTTTCTCAAATTTTAGTTCTTGACAAAAAATAAGATTTTTATAAATTTCTCTTTTGCGAGAGATCTTACTCTCAGATTATTAAACATTACAGACAACAGCAAATGGCATTTTAAACAACTTAAAATAATATTCTGCTCTATTCAGTTACCATTTGATTAACTACATGTGAACAAAAATATCCCGACATTTTTGGACTTATGCATTTTTTCCGAATTTCTCTAGAAAGATTGGTTAAGTTGTTTTTTGAGCGTCGACCATGTAAAAAATACACTTGAATATCTGTTTTACCATGCAAATTCAGTTGCGAAGAAATTTAAGGTACCGAACTCAAATAGAAAAATAATAAGAAAATAATTTAGATCCCTTCATTTCACAGAAAGCAGATAATGATTTTAAACTTTTAATAATGGTTTTATTTCCCGTGGAAAAAATTGTAATAATTTTATAAAACAATCTTCATAAATAGGGCGCGCATATTCAGGAAAATATAATAACATTTTATATAAAAATCCCTTTCCAGCAAGTAATTAGTTTTAAAAATTGTAAAATTTTCAACCAAATTATACAAATATTACAGAATATGAGAGAAAGTATTATTAAAGTATTAAGGTTCAAAGTAATCGCATTAAATATTAGAGGAAATAAGTGTACTTTTAGAAAATAAAATACATATTAATGCGCTAAATGTAGCATATTTTTCCTTCCATAATTTCAAAGGCATACGTGTAGGGTAGCTTATATTTCCACTGTATACCAAGAAAACTCAGAAAAATGCGGCCATTGCATCTATTAGCTGATTTCAATTACTCTCTAGAAGACGCTGAAAGACAAGGGATTTTGAAAAAATAGATTTTATATAAACTTTAATCTTAGAAAAGTTATTTTGTGAGAGGTTAGAAATATAAAGCCTCCTTATAAATTGCAATACTTATAAATTGCTGTAAATCAGCGTCAATAATAAAGGCATATATTATGCTATTCCTTAATATGTGAATAAAAATCAGACTTTTATCGTTATGTAATTTGATTCACAATATAATTAAATGTTTATGACACTTTTTAGCTTTATTTATCCGGCAGATCTGCAAAAATTAATTTGAAACAAATCAGGTCCACACCAAATCGTACTTTTTGAACAGGAATAAATTTGTTGATATGGATCTTGAAAAAGAGAGACTGGACCTCAAACCCATACATCACCTGTGGAAAGAAGTGAAACGCGGAATTCGAGTTAGGTCACAGCGACTCGCGTCAGTCGCAGTGAAAAATTGAAACTAATTCCTTCGGAAATATTCCAGAAACCAAATATTGGGCAGCCTTCCTGTTGAAATAACAGCTGTCGTTGCTGTAAAAAGTGGCCCACCCCATATTAATAATTAACATATTTGCAGGAGGAGGAAAGTAGGTATTTGGAAGTTTCTAATTTTAATTATTTCATAAATAGATAAATAATATACCAAATCTAATATTTGTGCAAATAATAATGAGCAGAATAACACATTTTTTTTATTTATGATGCCTAATTTAATACAATTGGAGGCGCTCACTTAATTTATATAAATGGAAAGATGATTAGTATATTTCTAATCCTTAATAGAATTAAGTGTAAATAATTAAAAATTGAAGTTTAAAGAATATCATTTGTTCGAAACTTATCGTTCTCCTGAAGACCATCTGAACCATTCATTGCAATGTCACTAGCTTTCTAAATCTTCATGGTGCTCAACTGAAAGTTCTTTGAAGTTCTATGAAGGAAAAATATGTTATATTTCGGGCATACGTAGTTACATTTATTTATTAATATGCCCATATTTATTCAAATATTTATAACAATGTGTGTAAATTTAAATATAATATTTTGTCACATATTCCGTATAATTTGGTTTAAAATTCGGAATTTTATAAGCAAAACATTTACGATAAAATTTTGAATAAAAAAAGAACTTTTATATTTTTCAGAACATGCGTGAGATTTTTAGGAAATTATATGTAAATATTGCCCACAGCAAAAAAGTGTTGAAAGTTTCAGATTAACATTAAGATTATTTCAAAGAGATTAATGTCTTTTTTTCCACCTTCCTCAATTTGCAGTTGTTACTCTAAATGTTTTCATGTTCGAATCTTCACGGAAAAAGATGAGTCCAAGTATATTTTTCATATGCTCGAAGTTCAATGACAGTTCAGACAGCCTTTCTGAAAAAATTCGTTAAAATGCGTAAATCTTAAAGTGTTCAGGTACTTTTGATCACATAGCATATATCCGTAATCACATTTCACAAGCAAAAAAAAAAAAAAAAAAAAGCTTTTTTTTTTCGAAGGTAAATAATGTTCTCCTTATTTGGTTTTATATTGTTAAGTAATTAAACATAAATAAGTTTTAAGCAGGATAAAAAAATGAAACTGAAATCTAAAAAAGCTAGTAAACTGCTTGCTTATTCCAGAGCAACTTCTGAAAGGTTTATCAAAAAGTAAAGAAAGAAGAAGTTTTCATATGAAAATATCATTACGGAGTGTAAAATGGTTTCAGTTTCAACTGAAGAGATTGCATTCATTAGCAATTTAGAAACAAATGGTGTTTTATTGCATAAGTGACATTATGAAATAGTCGCGTTAGGCGGAAAATATTTTATTTTTAATTTATTTTAAAATGAATAAATTTTAGAAAAACTGGAATGTTAATCTCAAGTTGCAAATGATTTTGGGAAAAGTTTGAGATGTGTTTGTGGTAATTTCGTAAAATTTGGTAATGATTTTACCATTAAAATCGACGATATATCCCCCCCCCATAATAAAACTGTTCTTTAGTCTGAAACAAGCATTCTGTAGGTCACGACAAAATCTTGAAACTATGGGTATCTTTTCATAATTTACAAAAATGTGATATATGCTTAAAATCTTGATTAAAGCGTATATTTTTTGTAAAATAAAATATATCAATAGATATCTTTTCTTTTACAAAAAATTCCTTTGGGTTTATAAATTTCCTTTCGTGAAGATTATGTCTCTGTAAAAATTGAAAGCGCTGAGTGTTAAGTGGCCAGCTACAGATTTTATTTCTAAAAATTGAGTCACAATGTTGAAAAGTTTGAGTTCTTAAATATTGAGACCTTTTGACACATTCAAATAAATACCGCACTTATGCTTAGATGATAAATGAACAGTACAGAAATTCTAACTGCATTGAGTTTAAAACAATTCATTTAGGCATATACTGTCGAGGGCATAAAACCTAAACTATTTTAAAGAACATTTAATCGATTGTAAATATTGAAATAATTCATCTTTTATATAGTGCGATAGGCTGGACATTTTCAGTTTTTCTAAAATATATCGGAGATGCAGGGGATTGACAAAATTTTAACAAAAAAACGCTTCAATTTGCTTTATTTTGGTTTTATATTGAGGTGTTTTTCTGATAAAGAATTAATTCTTGAATAAAACTCTAAAGAACTGAAAGTTCTAGATTCTCCAAAAGTAATTAACTTTAATGCTTTCTTAAAAAATATCTTGATCATGATTATTGTGAGTAGTGCTTACTCAGCATCCACTCATTTAAAATCGGATTATTATTCGTAAATACAAACTTTTAAGGAATCTTTATTTAATATTTTGCAAATTAATGATGAATGCATTCATCATTGACTTGACCATTATCATTTTATAACATCAAATCATTTTAATAGTATTTAAAATAATTTCAGTTTTTTTTTATGTTAAAAACATTTTGAATATTTGGATAGTAATTTTTCCGATCTCAACTAATGCAAGATTGAAGCTCAGAAAATTTTAATATTTGCAAAAAATAATAATAATAATAATAATAATAAATACGTAAGAAAATTATTTTTATTTAAACTTTTGGCTGATCTTTGTCATCGATCGGATCACTAAAAGTATCAATTACAAGATGTTCTGAATCTCGCGATGACCTTCGTAAATAGTTTTCTACTGAGGATTTTCGCTTTTGACTCACTTCTATCTTAGACATAATAATTTTTATAAATTAGCTTTGATATACGTCTGCTTTAAAATAGTTAGTTAATAAAAATATTTAGCGAAACAGAGTGATCATACAGGCTGGTATAATAAATATTAAATGTTGTAGTGAATTAATATTTTTTACTATATATCGCAATAAAATTTGAAACGAACGATTGTATACAATTTAGATAATATTCCATAGAAGATTGCTTTCGATCGTTAACAATGATATATAAATGATTTTTTTTATTTGCTTCGAAAAGAAAACAAAATTTACTTAAATAAATATTAGATAGTTTAAAAGTGAAAATAATGATCTCTAAATTTTAACGATTATTTACAAACATTCAGAGCAGAAAATAGTCATATTTATAATAGATTATTCATATATAAAGAATTAATCTAATTTTTTGAAATAGCTGAAATGTTTTCAAAGAGTTGTAATAAATATTTCAAAGGTTATCATTTTAAAGGTTAAAACTGTCATGGCAATACAATAAAAAATGCATAACTTTCCATGCAATTTCTAATTGGTTGTTCTCACCCTCATGCGAAAATTTTTAGAGAAGCACTGTTGTTGTCAATAAGTCTAATTAATTCGCTTTTCTGTCCTTTTATTTTTATTGCATGTGTACATAGATCCTCTTGTGTAGTAGAGATCCATTAAGTACTTACCTGTGGCTTCATTCTAACAGCTTATCGCGCACGACGACATTTATGTTTTTTTGTTTTGTTTTTCTCAAAAATATATGTTTCCCAAGATTCTTGATACCATTGTTTTCTCTGTTGTCTTTGCAATGAGAGAGTGGCCGTTCATTTCCTATATTCGCATTGCAGGCCAACTATCGGGCTAGTCTAAATAGACGGGCCGCACCTCCCTGCAGATGTCTCGCTAATGTCACTGTGGCCAATGTGAGTGCACATGAAATCAATCCGCCCAATTCTAATCCCTTTTCCTCACTAGACAAAAAATGCCTTAAATGCTAGTCTTTGCTTTCTTAGTGTGTTTTCTCTGTTTTTCACTACACACATATCTGCACGAATTCGAAGGTAAGTAATTGAAAACAAAGTAAGTTTCACTCATATAAATAAAAAGAACAAGCTGTTCAATTAAAAAAATAATTTTCATTAGAAGAAAATTCCTTTCTATATTAGGGAGCCATTTTCAACTTAGGATAAATCATGGAATTTATAACGTTCCTTTTTAATATCTTTATTTAAAAAGAAACAAAAATTAACTCTTTATTATTTTAAATTTATAAAAGTTTCGTATGAATTTAGTTTTTTTAAGCATTTTACGTCATCCCAATGACCTATTTCAAAAACTCCATTTCTTTAATATTCAAGAAATTTTTTCGACGAGTTCTGCTTTAGATCTCTTCGATAGAAAGATAGGGAACAGAACAGATGGATGAAATCAGAGAAAGAAATCAGCGATATTTTAGTAAATGAAGCTACATTTCATTGCAATTTCTCATTGGTAAGAATGTTAATTGGAATAATGCAATTGGTTGAATAAGAACTGGATTCAAAAGAAAATTGGATTCTTTTCAATTTAGTAGTAAAATTACTTTATTACTAATTTTTTGAAGACTTAGGATGGACAGGGAAAAAAAATAATAACAGCATAAAAATTTAGAAGGATCCTGCTATAAATGATTTGTAATATAAACGAGTCGGAATTAACGAACTGTAACAACGTGTAACAGGCAACAAAATCGGGTGATCTTAAAAGTTGACTGATACGTAACTTAACCAGCATTTCGTAAGACATCTAAAAAAAAGAATAAAAACATTTTTATGCTCAAAATAAACTTTTACATGCCATTTGAAAAAAGAATATTTATTTAAAGTTCAGAAACTCTTGCTCTAACTGAATAAAAGTTTTAGATTAACACTAGAAAAGATTCTATGATTTTAAACTCAGTGAAGAAAAGATAATTGACTACACAAAGCCATTCTCTCATTTTGGTCAATTTGAATTGAAAGAGAAATTGAGATGTATTTTTACTTCTTGCTCACCTTTTTCTTCTTTTACTTTTAATATTTTTTGATTATGGAAGCAATTTTTGCATTCTGAAAAGAAAAACTGAACATTTTGCATTTACAATCAAAAGTTATATGTGATTATGGGCATATTTTAGGTTCAAATTTTCCTTTTTGAAAAGAGGCTGAAACACTTTAATTCAAGATAAAAGTGTAATCGTTTCCTTCGCCAAAAGGCTTTCTAATTATAAAACAATAAATGCGTTTGAGGCATAAATTTTATGTTAAATCATTTCAGGAGAAATTTTAATTTTAAAAGAAAGGCAACAATTATTTTGGTACATGGAAATCTCTGAAATTTAAAACTCTACACTTTCTAAAATGTTTGAGGAAGAAAATTATTGAAAACTGTTGAATTTTGTATCGGCGTTTTAACAGTATCTGAAAGGGCAATCCACAATTTTTTAATGATTTTTTTTATTTGTTTTGATTTGTCTGATTTCCCTTTTAGATAAACCTTTTCCATAATATTTATTATTTCCTAAAATTAGTCATTGATATATATTAATTAATTTTGAGAGGAAAGAGTTCTTCTCTTGTATTAATACAAGTTCAAATAAAAAACGGGAACAACACTTTTATTGACAAAATTTATCAGGCAGAGTCCTGGGTGTGACATGTTATTTCTCCGAAGTATAAGTAGCTCCCAAATGGAAGTGGTAGTTTAGTTCTAGAAATGTAACTTCACGTATTTGCAATTTCTATGCAGTAGATGATTTTAAAAAATCTAATAAAAAACGACGTTGTGTCGCTGATTGAATGAAATTTTCTCCATGGATTTCTTTACACTCTCTAAGCTCGTAATCATCACAATTTTATTGATAGGTGCTAATGAAAAGGGCATATTCTGTCAAATATCTATGTTATGAAGCGCAGTTTTCAGAAGATACAAAAGGATTTAATCATAAAGATGCCACTATTAGGGCAATGACATTTGGTAATTCGAATAAAAATCATTAAATACATTTTATCGTTCCTGTTACAATCATCGTAGCTTTATTCCAGAATCCCCTCAGTAGCCATCTTTCGGGAAAATCTCAAAATTCTACCATAAGAATTAATGTCGTGAATCTCATTCAGTCTATTAGTAAATCAAACAATAATCAAAAATTAGGTTTTCGTTAAAAATACAAACTGATTAGCAGTATTTATGGGATCTTCTAGGTCATTTTTATAGATTTCGGATACTTGTGTGATGTAAAGAGGTGAAATAATTTCGGGTTATGATTTTTTCACTTGGAAGAATAACATGATAGCTCACAAAAATACCATAAATTAGGTGTTTCACAAAATCAGAACCCTCAAAGTGAATTATTTTTTCGATTGCCATGGATGGCTTACAATATAAAATACTTTTGTGTCCTTTCAATTATAAGCACACTAGAGAACATAATACTCATTATGAAAATGAGTATTATATTATATATTAGGCATTTAAATGTCAATGTCTTAACTTTCTCATGTTCCTTGGCGATATTATCATGATGAGCATTTTAGAATTCTTTTCTTTTCGTAATTTAAAGTAATCTTGTTGAGATTTTTAATTCAATATCTTCAATAAAATTACATCATCCTCGATTTTGCCTGATATTTTTCAAGGAAAAGATGTTCATGGTCGTTCTACCGTAATAAATAATACATAATCATAAAATCGATTAATACTTTAGAAATAAAGAAAAAAATAAGATTATTCTTTGACTTACATATTTTTAAACTTAAAATTTTATTTTACTTATTAACTTATTTATTTACTTGTTTGTTTATAACATCTCCTATTTGTCGCTGTTATTCTTTAAATCTTCAACTAAAAATGCATAAATGATTTCTCCATCTCAACGAAAATAAAACAAGACATCTGAAATTCTCCAAGGAAATATTTTGTAGTTTTACTTCCAGTTTTTATAATCCTTCTTACTAGAAAATGCTGTTTAACACAAACTTTAACCCCTCCCCCTTACAGTCGAATATTATATTCTGAAATAAATTGGTATTGGAAGGAGACTGTGTAGGCAATGATTACTTATTATCTTATAAAATCAAATACATAATTTATTGATTTATTAACAAAGATCAAGAAAATTGTTTAAATAAAGAATGAAAGAAATTTTTGAAAAAAAAGTAAATATGTTTTCCACAAGAATTCTTTCACAGAAAATAAACAAAATATTTGCATGTTACATTTTGAAGATTTTTTTTTCTATATGTAATTCTGTTTATATAATTTTTTTTAAATATCTGTTACTTTTTCTGTTGGGATATTTTTTGTATCGAATTTTACATTTTTTTTTCTGAAATTGTGTTTAGGACTTCTGTTTGCTTTTTTCACTACTGTATTATGATCTGTGATAAAGAATGGCATTTAAGGCATTCTAAAAAATCCCAGAATTTTTAACAATATTTTTCGAATTTTGAATTTCAGGATTGATTTTGAAGTTACACAAAAGTTTGGAGGTCGAAAAGCTGATTATGAATTTTCCAAAAATAGTAAAATGTTTCTCTCAAAGCTTGCTCGGACATCGTAAGTCCAATTTCGGCCAAAGTGAGAAAATGAATTTTTATGTCATTTATTCCATAGTTAAAAAATTAGCTAAGGCAAATGGACTTACGATTTCTTTTGAGTACAAGAAATAAACTTTTTTCAAATGGCTTCAATTTTGAGTGGTAATTGATTAACAATACTGATTACTTTGGAATCGTTTTTTCAACAATAAAACCAACTATGAGAATAGAATGAAATTTATATATATGGAAATACTGCATTAGCATCTAGAGATATGCTGCATTAGTTTCTGTTATGTTTGATAGATGCATGCATGTAGCAAGCCTGCTTTGTGACTGGAGAAACCTCGCATGCTGTTTAAAAATATTAACCTATTTTCTTCACTTTTGGAAACAGAAAACTCTCGATTAAGCCAAAATGTTTAATTTGAAAAAAAAAATCGATCACAAAATTAAATTTTTCTCATTTAATTTCAAATTGAAGGCAATGGCCTAAGAAATATTTAAAAGAAAAATCATCTTTATAATGAGAGAGAAAAATTCATTTAGTATTAGTTATGTTGATCAAATCATAAGTCTTTTGTGAAAGCTATTCTATTTTCCCACTACAAGGTGGCTATCAAATATTCTTACAAATATCTTATTTTACAAAATAAAATGATAAATCATAAATATATCAATATAATGATGTTTGCTTCAAAAAAATTATTCAAACCATTATTATCTAAAACCATTATACGCTAATGGCTGCACGAATCATTTTAAAAAGTTATATTTCATATTTACGAAAGTTTTAGTAACGTCCTGAGCTGTTTTATGGTTTCCAAGAATTCCCACATAGATTAATTGGATAACGAATCTCTGAAGAATCTTCTTGCTTGAAAGAATTTGGACAATTGACATCGAATTAAACCTGTATTTTGCTTCATGCAATACTATAGGATCTTGCTGGTGTTTTGTTTTCATTCTGAAATGCAATTTATTCTCAAATGGCACTAAAATGTAATCAGTGTCCTGTTTGTAGAACTCTGCATTCACCTTCACTTCTCTTGAAAATAATGAATTTCAGAGACAATTTCTTATTTTTTAAAAGTGCAGTTAAAATATAATCCAGCTCCTGTTCTGAGAGTGTTTAGCAGTGCGAAATGTTTCAGGTATATCCTCGGAAAATGCTGAATATATGACATCATCAGTGTCGTATTATAACACTGCTCATTGCAACGTTGTTTCTCATTGGAAAATATTATTTTGCTACCACGTTTGCCATTGTGCCATTTCAGAAATTTCTTGAGTGCTTTTTTAATATCTTTGAGGGAGGCAAACTTTGAACTTTTCATTTGTGATAAGGCTGAAAACCTAGGTTTTCATTTATGATAACTTTGCATAATTCTCTGCTGCAGTTATTTCATTTGTAGTTTTCTCCATATCTTTTTTTGACGCACTCTTTTTATATGAACTAAACTTAGACAGCCATGTCTATGTTGATCTTTACATAGTTTATTCAGTTATGCTGGTATTCAGTAATTGATTTATAGTTCTATACATGAATGTCCTTGTAAATGCATCTTTATTGTTTAAAAAGTTTGCCTGAAGAAATTCTAAGATCAAGAAACTTTCTAGCAAATATTACTTTGACTATAAAAGGATATTAAAGGTTTGATTAATAAAAAAAATTTCCTGCAATAATCAGACGTTGGAAATATTAGAAATGAAGGGATAAAATTTTTTTCAAATGATTAAAATTAATTATTACTTTCCGGAGTGTTATAGTACTTAGCAGCCACCTTGTAGTAATGTCTCGCATCATAATAGACAAGGAGTCATTGATGAAGGAAAACTACGAGAAAATTTTCCTCGTTTTGATTAAAACAAGTTCGTAAAAATTTCCATATCAATAGATCTCCTTCCTAAATCAGCTGACCAAGAGGAACATATCCTTTTTTTTCATAAAATAATTGAGCTAGTTTATTCACAAACGGCCCAATTCAATAAAAAAAAAATTAAAAAAAATTTATTAAGAGAGTGAGAGAAGACAGGAATTTCTAAATAAAAATGGTAATAAAGATTTCTTCTGAATTTTAACAGTTTTAATAAATGAACGAAGTAAACATTAAGTGACTATTAAAGAAAATGATCTAAATTAAAATTAAAAATTTCTAACTATTTTTAAAATAATATTTTTAAGAAATAAATAAGTAACATATTAAAGAAATGGAAATCCTTAATATCATAATTGTACAATAAAACTTCAAAATAGACAATACAATTCACAATTAACATTCGAAAAAAGAGAAAAGCAGTTATTGATTGAATACTTTGTATAACAGTAAAGGTGAATTAAGAGCCATAAAATTCCAGATTAATAATTCTTGAGGTACGGTGGTATCTAAACAATTCAGGAATAAAAACAGCTTTTGAAATTTTAATTTTTACTCAAATAAATTCGAATTAAATCTGATATTTTAACATTATTTAAAGGAATATTTTAACATTAGAGCTTCGTATTTAAAAACAGGATATTTTAATATTATCTTAACCAATCTGAAATAACCATGGTATTCTATTGTTATGTTAATAGGAAATTCAAAGAGGAAGAAAACAAAAATTAGAATTAGAAATAACTGAGTTCTACCGAATATCTTTATAATAAACCATATGAAGTATCATTTTTCTTTCTCTGTTTCCAGAAATCAATAATTTAAAATACAATAATCATACCAACTTCATACCTTAGAAACATAGTACCCGTTCCGACTACTGTATGCGATTACATAAATCTGAAAATATTTAATATAAAATATTAAAAATTTTATTGTGTCATATAGATTTTTTGAAAACAGGAAAAAATCGCATTAATATATATATATTTGTTCAAAAATACAGAATTTGAACTTCAAAATTAGAAAATCGAGAGTTTGCTGTTGACTATATTATATTCTTTCTGAATCATCACAATTTATTCACATCACTCCTTTTTTCAGAGTAGTATCCAAGGCCTTACCGGAAAGGTCAAATTCGATGAACAAGGTTTTAGATCCGAATTTGTGTTGGATCTCATTTACCTGACCAAAGATGGTCTAGAGAAGGTGAGTCACATTTTACTCGTTTATACTCACCTTTATTAACATTCATATTTATAATCCAATTTTCACTCACTTCCTAAAGTATTAAAATTTAGACATTGTGTACAATTGTGTATTATTGATGACACTACTTTAATATTTTCAAAATTTAATTATTAGTTAGTAGATCATTTAAATTAAATTTTGATTCTATACAGATAAAGCCACCTAAGAGAAAATTTAAGATAAATTCGATTTCATGATTTTTCAATGTTTATAATAATTAACTTGAAATAAAAGATTTAAAAAAAAATAGAAAATTTATCAGAATAAACAATTCCTTCTTTTTAGTACTCTAATAGGAGTGTGTTTTAAAAATATTATTTTTGTGAAATTTACTAATAAGAAATAGTACATATAAAATCTTACTTACATCTTTCAAACCTTGTATTTTCTTTTTCTTGTCAATTTCCTCTTACATAAGTAATTTTTCTAATATTTTTAGAAAAATACATAGATTTCAGGGTTTTTAATCATCAAATAGCAGTGTAAAACAAGTAGAACTAATTCAAAGTTTCATTTTAACTGTTTGAGTAAAATGATTTTTCAATTTAAAAAAATGTTTAATTTCCCATTTTTTTAAAAAACAAATCTTATTATACATAAAGAATCCTGATTTCCAATTCTTCATAAATATTCGAAAACACATCGGAAATAAATTTTATTTTTATCGCCCTTTAATTGGTTTTAAAAAAAATAAAATACGTGTATTTCAAAATAACCGTTGTGCTTTTTTTCATCAAAGCTGGCATTTAAAAACTAAACCGTGCTGATAAACATTTTTGTTTCATATTTTACAAAACCTTTAGAATGAAATATCTTTTGTGTGTTGCTCAAAATAATGTAGAAGTGTCAATAAAGCCATCAAATATTGCAATGACTGGTACAACAAATTTTTGCATAACACCGAAAAATACATAAAAACTGTTTTGATTTAGGATATTGTGTTTCCGTTGTAGCTTAGTTGCTGATTACCCGAAATACTGGCTGATTTTTTCTGTGTAAATAAATTTATCAATTTTAATAGAATCAAATTGCTTTAAATTGTTTTAATTCCAAACCTAAAACATTTGCTCTTACTTAGAAAATCCACTAAATTTGCTAGAATTAAAAATCAGCTAATCCTTTCTGTTAAAGTATTAAGCTAAGCTTTTTAGATTTTTCCCTTTTACTTTTAAAATCATAATATGAGGGTATTCTATATTATTTCTTAATTTACTTATAATTTCGCCTTACTACAATTCATTAAATAGTGGCCAATAAAAAAGCCCCACTTTAATTTTTTATGAATATTGCATTATAAATTAAAATTAGGCTCATGATATTGTTGAAAGGAAGGTCATTTTGATAGGTTTGAGATAGAAACGCAGAACTGAGTAACCGGTTTTGCTACTAGGTCATGCTTTAAATGATAAATCATGTGCATTAAATATATTCTTGTGCAAATATTAAGAACGGTTTTTCTAATGTAATGTCTAGCGGAAATGTTCCAAACTGACAAAAACTGTACCATAAGATCCTAAAGATGTTGAATATGGGCAAATTGATTAAAATTTTCTAAAGAAAGAATCAAAAGAATTCAATGGACCTTTATTTTTAAAAAAATTAACTTCAAGCATAGCTAGGCATAAGGCAGAAATACCCATGCGACAGTCTTTGATAGGAATATAATTGCTCCTGGCTGTTATGCAGGATTTACATCCTCTTGCCCTATTGGGTATCAGGTTGCCAATGAGCTATTGAAACATGGCAGTTCATTCTGCTTTTATCGCCAATTGTAATTGCGGAATATTTGTTGAAAGCTGGTTATGTACGTCAAAACATTTCTTGAGAATGTCTCATACGCATTCGATTGGATTTGAATTTAGAAATTTTGCAGGCTAATTCAGGTACTGAATATCTTCATTCTCCAAAAACTTTGCGACAGTCAGTATATGATGACATATACAATTGGTGGTCATGAAGAGTAACTGGGGACACACAGCACTTTCAAAAAGGCGCATGGAATAAAGAAATACTTTGGCACAATAAAGGAACAAGTCGTTGAACCTCTTTGGAAGTCAGTAGAGTTGCGGATATAATACATCCCCAAACAAGAATCCACCATCTTCAAAACGATCGCTTTCAATTATGTTGAAGAGATGTTTGCCTGTTCTACTCTCTCTTCAGATCCTTAAGCTTTCAAAATTGTAATTTAATAAAAATCGTTTTTTTTGGTGAAGAGCTCTAGACTTTATTGCTGATCTCTCCAGTTATTTCATTCTTGGCACCACAGAAAACACCGTCTCTGCTGAGTAGGCGTTAATGAGACTGTTCAAGTAATATAACAGTCCGTTTCATATCCCTTACGTCTTCACTCGCTGTCTCTCGCCTTTTGTCGTAGTTGCACATGGGTGGCAAATGGGTAGAAATTCAGGTATATCTATTCCTGTAATGTGAAATGCTTGCTCAAGTTCGAAACAGAATGCTGTAAAAAATATCGAGCCCCCGGAGTGCCCTTAAACGTCCTTTCAACTTTCCAGTGATTTCACCTTGGGTAAAATCTTCTAGATGATGACAAAAGGGTTGCTTGTTGGACCTATCATACTTAGACGTCAACCCCATTTACACTGCGGTGATTTCCTGATTGGTCATTTAGTCTTTTCATCTTGCTTGTCCCCCTATTATGTGAATTGTTTCTCTTCATTGTTAATTTCTGCATACCGGGGTATGACAGAATTTATTGTGGTACGTTTTCAGTCACTACTAATGTAATTTACCAACTTAAAAATGGATATTATTATTAGGGTATATAGTTCATTTTTGATGAGATAATAATTATAGAAATCCTTACAGAATTATTTCCCAATTTAACTGTTTCTGAATGCATTACATTCCAGATCTTTCTTTTCTTCTCCCTTCACATTCTACAGTTGCAGCTAATATTGCAACGTACCATTGAACTGATATGTAATTTCTTTCTAAGACTATATCATTTCATCAAAATATCTCATACGATTCCATTTTACACAAGATTTTTCGTACTGACAATCTTTGAAGTAAGCAAACGATAAATGAACTATATGATATTTGATAATTATTATATGATAACTATATGATAATTATTATGAGACAAAAACTGTCATTGTTTGTTTGTTTTTTAGCTTTATCATATTTTCGTTTAATTTGACTCATTTCAAGTTTCTAAAGATAGAAATTTGCTATCAATTTTTCACTTACTTGGTGCCATCTAGTTTGAATTTCATAAAACTAATTAGAAGATTCCGTGGCATTCGTAACACTGAATTATTAATTTTTTAAAATAATAATTAAAATAAAAATATGTCCTTTGCAGCACATTAATAAAACTATATTTTCAAAAAAATCAAATTAATTTAACCTCCAAAGATTAAAGCAGTTTAACTGAATGTTTATGTTAAGTAGAACAATGGAGGAAGCTTTAATTAAAACTGCAATGCCTATTATATAAAATAAAAATTTAAGCACTAATAAATTTAAAAAGGAAATGTTAAAGTAAACTTCCATTGTATGACATTTTAAGAAATTAGGACTCTTTTTTTTCAAAGGAATTCTTAATCTTTCACTTTAGATCGGTGCTTGGGCTCCTGGCAAAGGAATCAACATTACAAAAAATATGTCCAATGAATACGACACCCTTTTACTGCAAAACAAAACGCTCATCGTAACAACATATGTGGTAACAATTTTTTTCTCACTTTTAACTTGTATTTTATTTATCTTGTAATATATATTTTTTATTTTCAGCAAATAAATTATAAGCTATTCAAATAAACTTGCCTGTTAACTTCAGACAACAATAACCGGCCAAAGCATCTCACGTTCCTTTTAGATGATTCTACAGAATTATGTAAAGAACTTTCAGAAAGTTATGTTAGCTTGGAACATATTTAAATTTTCATAATAATTATTTTAATTATTGAAGAATTATTCATTCTGCATTCATCTATTTTATTCATTATATATCATATTGATTTGAGGCAGCAGAAAGTAATTAAGATAATTAAAGAGTATCTCTCCAGTTGAAATTGGGTCTTGCATCCATTACACATTTTTAATGAATTCATAGCATTGATAGGAGGTTTTTGGATCTCTGCACCAAATTTGATTTACATATATTACAAATTTTGATTTCATCTTGACCATAAGATTAAATCTCGAAATCATGCAAACATCATTAAGACGTTGGAATTATTGGCTACAGTAAGTAAAGCACTGGTCTGAGAGTTTCCATTCGTTTTATTTGATAAGATTAAAAAGTAGTTCTAGAAAAGTGTATCTACATTTTTTGTGATAACCGTTTCACATCGTCTAAAGAAGGCTCTGTCACATTGGTCCACATAACGCATAATGAAAATGATTTAAGTGACCTTCTTTTCTGCTGTGTGAAAATGTTTTACCAGAGTATTCTCTCAATATTCTACTTGTTAAACTACAATCCGATTTTTATATATAATTTATTAAACTATTCTGATAAATTCAGGAAATTCTAGCAACATACACATTATATAACTACATTCATATGTTGCATATCACATGTTAGCGTAATAAATCACACTTTTAAAAACAATCCTTTGTTTTCTATAAATAATAATTCAAATTTTACAATCTTTTATTAATTACATTTGTATTAAGGATTATGTTCCTCCGTAATCGTAATACTTTATTGGTACTATTTCAATCGATTTGGAAGGGTTTTGCAAGACCATCCGTAGAGCAACTCTTTCTGTAATTCATTTTAAAATCTTGTAAAAGAATTTAATGATGGAAATTTTTTGCTAAGGAATTTCAAAATATATTTGATTTCATTGAAATGAAGGCAATATCCATAAGATTCCCTCATTGCTTTCAAATGATGCTATTGATCATCAAACTGAGCTTGGTGCCACAAAATACTGTTTCTTATTAAATTGAATTCATAACTGAAAGTAAGATCACATCTACTGACCGTTGGTTTTGTCTCCGAGATTCCTTCCAAAGAGATTCCAGACAATATTATGATTCCATCTATCTGTAATAATATCATTCAGAAAATGCATTGGTTATAATTGAATTCTTGTTCTCTCGAAATGATAAATACACTCAACAGAGAATTGGGGGAGGGGGTATCTACAATGAGTACAAACCGCTATAATTGCTTTCTCTAAGTTTTCTAGCGAAAATGAATCAGGAACTTTTCTAAATTCGTTTAACCTGTACTTCGCCTTTTTGCGTTACGACCTTGAGTGTTGAGCAGTAACCGAAATTTTTCTTATTTGTTACAAATTGTTCTACATTAAGTTTGACTCAAGTTGGGATTAGATTACTTCAAAATAGAAGAAACATGGTATTGCTCAGTAAATAATTTCAATTTTAATGAATCAAGAAAGTACTGTGACAAATAGTAATATTTTTGTTTGAAAACGACGTCTATTTAACAATGTATTCGAAAAACTCTAAATTTAGGAAGAAACTGAATCCCTGCTTTTCATATTAACAACAATCTCTATATATAACGCATCCGTCAATGGCAACAGTCAAATATGAGCAAACCATCGTGCGAAGTTCAAACTGCTTCAGTGAACGTTTTTACAGCTGTATCTAATTCAAATGGAGGTAATTAATGGAAGTGTAAAATATTACTGGAAATGTTCTACAGAATATTCGTCGTATCACCAAAAACTTCATTCAGTCAGAAGAAAGAATATATAGAAGAAGGCAAAAAATAGGCTTTAAACTGAAAACTTAATCGACCTCAAAAACAGGCTTAATAGATAGGTTATCAGTATTAACGTGCTTACGGAAATTGATATTCATGTTTTCCAAAACAGTTATCTTACAAAAATGGTCTTTATATTATCTTAATGGTCAAAAAATTATCTTTTTGGTGACACAAATTTTATTTCCATACAGTTTTCCCCATAATTTATTAATATTTTTAAATTTAATTTCATAAACAATTGATTCACTAGAATGTTTTGAAATATTATGATAGAATTAAAATTCATCCACCAAAACATTCATTCATTTCAAAACATTTGCCAATTATTAACTAGGCAGTAGGAGTTTCAATTCCTCTGTTATTTTATAATATATATAATTTTTTATTTGTTACTTGAAATTAATGTTTAAATTGATTTAATTGAATTCATGTTTATCGGTTGTATCAAGTAACCAGATGATTATTAAATAAATATATGTGCATTCTATATAAATTATTTAACCTAAAAAGTCAATGATCTGGATGAATAAGCTAATCACCAAAAGCTACGAGTTTTTTAAAAATGTAATTGGTATGTACAAGTATTTTATCATATGTCATTATTTCAACGTATTATCTCAATAAAAGCTAAATTTATTAATTTTATCAGCGATTTTCGAGAAGCAGGACTATGTAAAGCGCGTTGTGTATTAAGATGAGAGTTTCGACTTTAGTACATTTCAGTTTTAGAAATTAATTTGAATGATTATAAAGTTCTTATTGCAATACTCAGTTGCATTTTCTGTTGCACTATTCTAAAAATATGTACAACTTTATTATTTGGAGCGTTTTCTTTTCAGAATTCTCCCTATGCCATGCTCAAAGACTCAGCTGCCAAACTGACCGGAAATGCCAGGTATGAAGGCTTCTGCATCGATCTCATTGACCATTTAGCAAAACTTCTTGGCTTCAAGTACATCATCAAGGAGGTAGCGGATAGAGCCTATGGGATTAAGAATGAGACTGGGCATTGGAATGGGATGATCGGAGAACTTATTAATGGGGTAAGGTTTAAAAATGCAGAAATCAAGATTGAAAAATTTACGCAAATGATGGTTGTGCTCTCTTCTTGAGTAAATCAAATTCATTTAGCATAAAGCAATAAAAAAGAGGAAAGAGATAAACTCTGAATTTACTGCGGTCATATAATAGCGTTTAGTTGTACTAGAATGTTTTAGCATATTCGCAATAAATATCTTTAAGTGTTGACTTGATTGCACAGTGCAAAAAGCACATTCAACAGAAATCCAAGAATATAAGAAAATATAATCAATCAGATGATATTTTTAAAAAATACTAAATTCTCAAATTTGTGACTAAAAAGAGTTGCTATCTTTTGGTAAAATGTAGCCTATTCCTTATGGGAATTTTTCTCATTTCCAGAATTCATTACTATAATCGCAATTAAGAGTTTATTAACTTAAGAGACAGCTTAATTTAAAAGATATCTATGACAGTAGAAGTTTCGACAGAAGTAGTGTTAAATAGACTAAGAGATTTTCAAGTATTTGACAAAAACTCGGTAACTTCTGTTGACGTACAGGTATGAGATCCGGTTTCCGGTATGTGATCTCTGATTTCATTTTTCCTCTCACGTGGGGCTCAGTTGTTTGATGAATTTATAGACAGAGACAATATTCACAGGATGGGTATTCCACGCAAATATCCTTACCGATCCCTACTCAACATCTATAAAGCACTTTTGGGGTGGCAATTGCAACTCACCTCCCTTCTGTTTAGAATCATTGAGAACCTGAAAACATTGTGTTTGAGTAAAACTGATTTCCACAGAAACTTATTAATTGACTCATTTCCAATACGAATTCACATAGCAATACCTGTATAAATGTAACAGTGAATTATACTTCCTATAAACTCATTTTTCCTTCGAAATTTTAACCTCTGCTTTAAACTTTCCTATGCTGAGGAGCTAAACAGCCAATCTCAAGTGAGTGTCAAAAAGCCAGTCATTTCTCACTCTATTTGTATCAACTTATGTTACAACAAAAAGAATTAAAAAATTTTTTCCTCTCACTCTTCTTTTTTTGCCTCTGTGATAATAAAGATATTACACAAGAAGAGTTTAATGTAAGTGTTAAATATCTATATTTTTTAATAAATAGGATCTTAAATTACGAAAACTAAGATTAAGAAATTCAACTAACTTTATGTAGTTGAAGGAAATGTATCGAAGTAGAACTCCAAATATTGTTTCATCATCTTATATATGTATATGATGAAACAATATTTGGAGTTAATATTTTTTTTAACTTTCTAGTGTGTGAAAAATAAGAAAAGAAGCATCGAATAATTGGACCTCGATATTTAAGTGATTCTTCAGGTTTCAGTCCTTTCTGCATCTGTAAAAATTTTATTGGAGTTTTCTCCATCTCTCTATGAGTAAGATATGTTGGAAAAAAAGTTATCTTAATCAGATTTAATGGCTTGTCCTCACACCAGAATTGTAGATTTATATTCATATCAAATTTTGAACGTAATTCGTCTAAAGAAAATATATCTGTCCATCCACAACAATGTGAACAGCATAAATATAGAAAAGAAAGATTTTCTAGTTTTAGTTTTCCGAAGAAAAATATTAAAGTTACTGAACTATCAGCCGAAATAGAAATTTCCTCTAATTTTGAGTACCGTCGTTTTTAAACTTTTGTAAAATTTTAGTAATAAAAGTATTCAGATGATTTTTTGATCGACTGTGCTAACTTTTTTTAATACAAAGCAGTAGATTTTTAATTCACTCTTTAATATATAAAAAGTAAATGTTATTGAATAAGGAAGCAGGCAGGTTTTTATGCGTTATACAAATTTTAGCTTAACCCTACAAAAATACGTATTTTTCATTAATTCCTCTGTTTTCAAATTGGAAAAGTATGAGAAGTCTCAATAAAAAGAACTGTGGACACAATTTTAGCGATAAGTATTACATAAAAAGAACTATAAAGAATAAGTGACATTCTTAAGAAAAGGCAGTTGATATTTTTTATAAAAATATTCTTAATAAAAATAAGTGAAGACTTTGATAGAATAATTATTTACTTTTTGTTCTATCATTGTTATTGAGAATATATACAGGTACCTCCGACTTGCGATAAGTATCTAATTCAGAAAGCCTTTTTTTTCCCCTTCATCTTAATTACTGGCAGCGATGGAGTGATAGAATATTTTGGTTTGAAATGAAATATTTCTTTTGATTTGTCTCTAAAATTGATCGAAGCTAACATTCGGAGTTGAAAAATGGTACAGACTTTTATGAGTAATTTTTTTATGTAATTTAAACAATTAAATAAATTTTTCAAAATGTTTTAAAGAACATAAAATAATGTTCAGAACTTTCATTTCCTTCAAATCATAAATGCTTTGTTTAGGTTGCAGATATAGCAATTGTTGATCTGACGATCACGTCGTCGAGGGAAGAAGCAGTCGACTTCACCATGCCTTTCATGAACACTGGCATCAGCATCCTTTTCAAGAAGCCTACCACTAAGGTCACAACACTCTTCTCTTTCCTTTCTCCTTTCTCTATGGAAGTATGGATTTATGTAATGGGAGCTCATATCGGAGTTAGTATCACTCTCTTCCTAGTGGGTCGCTTGAGTCCCTACGAGTGGGACAATCCTCATCCTTGCAGGCAAGACGAACAAGTGCTAGAGAATAGTTTTAGCTTAATGAACAGTTTATGGTTCACTATTGGTTCTCTTATGCAGCAGGGTTCTGATCTTGCACCCAGGTAAACACCTTTTAATTTGTTTTTGCATTGGATACTTTTTTAGTCAACCGCTTTCAATATTGAAAATAAATTTTGCTTTCAGATTTTAAAAACAAACATTCATGGGCTGCATTCTAAGACTAAATTATGTCTTGAGAAAAGTGATTTGTCTTTATGATCATAGTTAAAATCCCATTATTATGATCTTTCCTCTTTTTCAACTGCATGAATATTGAACTAATATTTTACAAAGGTGAAGATCATTTAGACACAAATACTGAAAGCTTTTTCAAAAATTAATCTTCTCACCTACTATAAAATGACAAGCTGTTTAGATATACTTTTCAAATAAATCGAAAATACTAATCCTATACTTTTTTCTAGAGCAATGTCAACAAGGACTATTGCTGGTATCTGGTATTTCTTCACCCTCATTATGATATCATCCTACACCGCTAATTTAGCTGCTTTTCTAACCGTAGAAAAAGTTATCTATCCTGTTGAAAATGCTGAAGATTTGGCCAAACAAACCAAAATCAAATACGGCTGCTTAGGTAGTGGCTCTACTAAAGCTTTTTTTAAGGTAAATTGTTCCCAAATATCAGCATGTGAATTTAATTTTGTTTGATATCATTTTATTGATTTACATAAATAAATATTAGACATCATCCGAAATTAAGACAAGCAGTGAAATTAGTTCAATTATACTGTCAGTTAGTATTATGAAATATCTTAAATACCTTTCAAACTTTCATGAAAAATTAGACATTAAGGACATGAATCGTAATAAAATTGTATTGCCGTGGAAGATAGAAAAGAAACACAAATTCAGCAAAATCACAGTACGGAAAGCAATGCTAGAAAACTTCACAAACGCTTCGGACTGATTATTCCAATAAAATAATGATCCTAAATTCGACTCGAAGGACTATTTTATAATAAAAAACTATTTAAGGTTTGTATGAAAATATACCCTTTTTCTGGCTAAATATAACCGCTTTTATTAACTGAAATGTGAAAAGAAAGCATTTCAGAAAACAATGCCAAACTCTCTTGAACAAAAACTCGCCCAAGAGACTCGACAATAATATTTTAAATAAAGACTTTCATTAACGACATTCATAGTAATTTTGAAATAAGAATTTGTATATTATTAATTTCATTTATAATTTGATTTGTATGTGGATGAAATAATATATAAATCATTTGCAATGAAAAGAATAATATAGATGATATTCACAAATAAAGAAATCGCTTGAAAGAGCTTTAAAACTGCAAATGAGTAAAATTCCTTTTCATTGGCTTATTAGTTTATATAAATTAAAAAAACCTAATATTATGAATAAAGAAATCGTTTCAGATTTCTTATTACTTTATTGAAATAAAATGTGATTGTATCATAATTATACTCTCTGTTCCATAGGATAAAACTTAACTGTACAAAAACTAGTGGAAGTTATGTAAAATATTACAGGAGGTGTTCGAAGTGCCGATCATTTGCAGTGATGGCAACTCATAGATTGTAAAATTTCAAGGATTCATGAAGTTTCATCAAATAATTTCACCAGTAACCTAAAATAAAATGATTCGCCCTTTATGAAACTGTATACTACTTGTAAATTATAAAGACAGTCCCATGTTGTAATTAATACTTTGTATTCTGATCCCAGTGATCCAAATTTCTTTATTGCGCTGTTTGACTACTTTTTCTTTTATTTTAAATGAGTGAATATAATTGATTAAAAATTTAAAAACAATACTTAACAATTTTTGGTATGTGAGAAAAGTAGGACACGTGCTAAAATAATTGTTTTGGAAGATATTGTAAATTTTAAAAGTGGGTGTTTCATTTTTTAAAAACTTTTTTTGTTAAAAAAAAAAGCATATAATTTTATTGAAAGCCGTCGTTTTCATCTTTTTTAGAATGCCTAGAGGAAAATCTCTATGTGAATTTCTAAAAGGCTACATTCTCGCCTACAAAGATGATGGCAAATATGTGAGAGATATTTCACTCCAGCTACATATCAGTACAAATATTGTTTCGATATTTATAAAATATCCTAGCAGTCAGGGCAACAAAAAGAAGACCGGCACAAACATAAATAAACAGACGCCATGCGTTCATAAAAAAATCATTCGAAAACTGAAAAAAAAAAAAAAGGTGGGGATGAAAGTGTTACCAAAGTTCAAAGTAATGCAGATATCACACGCGTTCCCAAGAATTTTCTACAGCTACATACAAATCTCCAAACAGTTAGTATTTAAAAAAAGGAAGCACCAACCTAAATGATCTGAAAGACGCACTGAGCACCGATCCCAGTGGGTCAAATATCACGTTCCTAGAGTTCTGAATAGACCTCCATTATATATTCTGATGAGTTAAAATTTCATTTAGTCTGCCCAGATGGCAATCATTATAATTGGAATTGTCGCAGTAAGGAAGAAAACACTTATTCTCTTGACAAATAGAAGGATGGCATTTTGGTTGACAGTTGGGTACGGAGAAAAAACAAGCCTAGTGTTCCTGAGTGGCAAGCAGAAACGCACCGACTATATGAATTCATATCCCCTTCCCTATAGCGTTGAGCTTCTTGTGTACAGCCGACCAACCCCGACACCATTGAATGAAGCAGTACAGATAAGACCTATGGTGTTGAGCTAGACGTAAATGATTGGAACATTGCCTCACACAGTTAATGGCATTAAAAACTGATATGTAGTAAGTAATGCTCGAATTTTGCGCTGGCCTCCTAAAAACTAAGACCTTAACATTGTAGAGAACATATGGCAAGGATTATACGCTACGTTTACGGGGAAGGCAATGAGTTTGAATCTATAGCTGAGCTTCGGAGACCTTTGAATAATGTATGGGAAAGTGTTTTGCTAAATAGAAATTCAAACTTTATATGATTCGATGCCAAACCGAATCTTTGAAATAATCAAAGCCAATGGTGGAAGAATGCCCTATTAATGAGACTTTTATTTACACTATTTAAAAGTATCCTACTTATTATACAGAGTATGATGTAGATAATAAAAACTGATTGTTTATTGTATTATTTTTGTTTCTAATTTTAGATATGGATTATCTGTTTGTAAATAGACTTTTAAAGTATTGCTCATTAAATTGTTCTGATAAATTTAATGTTCTTCCTTTATCTAAAATATCTTGTGTCCTTCTACTTCTTTCACTTAGTGTATTCTATGTTATACTGTTTATTTTAGCCCATTCCAATGGTGCCTGTATTCTGCTCTTGCTGTCTTTATATCGTTTCTATCTAAAGTTTCAAGTCATTCTTTCTGGTGTGAATATTAATGTCCTCTATCCTTTTTCAAAGCTTGTATGTGAAGACACTATATTTGCAGTAGATATTATTGTTTTAGAATAAAATACAAAACTGTTTTTGTGGTTTTGAAGTGATCTCTGTCATAAATTGACATCTTGGTTTAAGATTGATGAAGGTTATACTATCAAAGTGTTCTGATAATGTTGAAAGGAAAATAAAAATTTAAACAAAAGAATTTCAAGTTTAAGGGGCAAAGTGTTTTTGGAATGAAATTATAAGGCAGAACGGAGTGACATACCTATTCTATTTTTAATCCAAATTTGTGGAAACCACGAGAATCTAACTGCATTAAAATATAAGCAATAAATAATTTAGAGAAAAATACATCGGCCAATATCCACCCTATAGAACTCGATCAGTCAGAGCGACTTTACCTGCGATATCTTCCCGATATCGAGCATGTCCCCCAGCAAAGCGCGGGCAATGATCCTGACGACTTGTTTCTGATAGATTTACTGATCACTTCCCGGCATGTAATATCATGGACAACTTTATATCAAGCATTTCGTTATGTGTATTGACAATGGGCGATCGAATACCAATCATTTCCCCATGTATTTTATCAATGGACAATCCAGTACTAATCATTTGGCGATTTATTACGGGACACTTGCTGGCGTCATACTGAAATATTTATTAATTGGTTTTTAAATTTTCTTAAGCTCTATAAAATAGTTTGACAATATTTCAAACAATCGTATTTCAAAATTCTGCTTAGTGATTGAAAGCACAAAATTCTTGGCATAGTTTATTTTTCTTTTTTGCTGATAAATAATTTTGTTTGTTACTTATTCTGGTAAATTTCAAACTTCGTAAAATACTTGCTTTTGGTAGAATCGAGTTTCCATGATTTTCATTATATTTTTTTCACTTTCTTCAACTTTTTAACTATTATTTCTGAGTATTTTTTGTCATATTCTTATCCTATACAATTTTTAAATGACAAAAGGGAATTTTTTTTACTGTTTTTTATAATAAACAAATGTTAAAATAATCTTACAATAATTTAAATTTGATCCTTTGTGCATTTATCTATATATAGGAATTATTTCTTTCATTCACATTTACTATTTATTTTATTTCATTGTTTAATGCTTGGGAACAAAACAAAAACGTGAAACACATTCATAGTGGCATTTTTATAATTAATCAGTATAATTTTATTGACATACAATAAGTACTACTATTTTTATATTTCTAATATTGCCTACATCTTTAAAAGCTGGAGAAAATATATATATATTCATAATGTGATGTCACGCCTGCGCGATACTGACGTATGGAAATATGGGTGAGTTTATCCGAGCAGTGCTTTCACTGGCCAATCATTTAGCGACGACTCTTGCTGCTTGGGGTAAAAGGTGTGCCCAAATGAAACTGAGAACTTAGCTGAGGGGTGTTGCATTAAATTCAGAGAATAAATGTGTTAGTCGATAGATGGCGTGATAGTATTCCCAGTTTCATATGTGTATTTAAGAACTGCGCATCGATATCATCATTTCTTGAGAATTGTTTCGGCAATTCGTTGTCTGGCAGATTCCTCCTGATCAGCACAAAGAGCAACTATCCAATTTCTTTGCACAGAAAGGGAGAATACTTCACAAATTTATCGCAGAATGAAAGAGGTAAATGGAGAGCTGCATTTCGCATAGTACCTCATATTCCAGGGTTACCAGAGCTAAGAGGAGAGACACCAAAACAAGGAATTGCAAAGACTTGGGCAGGCACACGTTGTGGCCAATAGTACCATGATTTCGACTATGGATGAGCTCATGCGACAGGATCGAGGATCACCACATTCGAAATTGCGGTTGAACTGTCATAAGCAAAAGGACATATAATCCATAAAAGGCTTGGTTATCGTAAAATTTCTGCACAGTGGGTGTCCAAGCATCTGTATCGTTAGCAACCCAGGCGTTTCTGTATTGAAGCCATCTACTCCTCTCCTACGTGCTGGGATCAATGTTTCAATGTCAATGGTGATTATTATAATATTTTTCATTTGGGCATACCTTATATATGTATATATAACGCATATAACGTAAATTTTACCTCAAATCAATAATGTTAAAGAAAAAGAGAAAAAAAAATCAATTTAAATATGACATGGCTTTGTTTAAAAACTTCCTTATTTAAAAAAAAATCACGAATCATCTTACTAATTGTAAATATTGAAACTCTTATTATGAGTGATAACATCAAATCCATTTCGGAATTATATTTATTAAATTTTTTCATAATTTCTCTTAACAACACGAAAAAAAATCATTAAATAATAAGAGGAAAAGAAACAAGTATATAAAATCAAAACGTCATTCTATAAATGTGGCATCCTTTTGCAGAATTTGCAGAACGAGGTTTAATTCCTTTAAGCGAAAGTCTGATACGCTACGTAAGTTGGTTTGTGTATCTACGCATATTCACACTGTCTTTTGAATTAGGATGCATTTTTTCATCAAACTTCCTATTCCTAATTTACTTGCCAAATACGCAGCTGTTCAAAATTCTGCACAGCATTCGAATGTATACCAGCATTAAGTCACACAAACTCTTGAAAAATTTATTTAAGGAGATGTTGTTATTGAATTTGTATAATCTAACAGCCTGAATGTTTCATGGATTTGCAGTTAACGAGAACTGAAACATTCCGTGTTCACAAAACCATTCTAGAAAATGAATAGAATATTGAACTCTGATGGATGAGAACACTGTAATCCTTGAACGACCTTTCACATTTAGGGCTAAAATGCAACGTTGCAAATCAACTTGGTGGACAAAGAAAATTAAATATTTTTAATATATAATCAATCTTTTATAAATATTATGGAACTAACAAAATCTGCCTTCTATGACGCTTCCATAAATATCTTAATTTCTCTAGACTAGATGCTTAATTGTACAAGTATTGCGTCGATCATTCCAGGCAAAATCTTGTTTGATCTTTAATGCAAAAAGAAATGTCGAATTCCTTTCATAGCATTACTTTAGTTAATTATTCATTATGTGGTAACCACTGTAATAACCATGGTTCTTCATTAAAAAAATAAAAACATACTACTCTATTAACCTATATTCTTTCAAAGTTTACCCATCCATGTGTTGCAGTGAGACAAGACATTGCTGAATTCTTTTATTAATTGCACTCATTAGCAGTAGGAATCTCATTATTGGAAGAATGTTCATGAAATATCCTTTTCAAATTGAGACAATGATCATAGATTCCGCTCTATCACTTGTAAACGATGTTTTACGTTTTGAAACTCCATCTGTTAGGCTTTGGCAGCTCTTTGAAAGGTTAGAGGAGTCTTTTCTTTCCCCCAATATTCTCTATACGAGGCCGGGATGGCTTGGTTACAACTCTCAGCTTTGGAACCAGAGGGCAGCAGTTTTGAGACCCAATTCCACCGAAAAGCAGCTGTGTAAGCGGGTCTGGTGGACGTTAAATCCGTCGGTGCGAAATGTCCTCCCGCTGGTATAGTGCAGAAGATTGGAGAGAATATGCCGTCCTCCGCCAAACGTCCTCCCGCTGGTGAGGTATGGTATGGAGAGGGGGGTGCCAGCTCAAGTGTCGTCCTCGTCATCTGATGGCGGTTCTTAATTACGAGATTCGTCCCAAAATGGCTCTGGTGCTGTTTTTAAACGGAACATTTTATATAATAAATAAAACTAAACTAATCAGTATTCTATACCATTAACACATCGCCTGCAAGCACATGAACACGCTTCATCTTTATATAGATGCTTATAATATATGTGAATTTGACTCAATAGGGATAAATCTGACTTTATCCCAACAAAGAAAAAATTACGCGTCTCGAGTTCAAAGACAATAATATATACATACAATCAAATTTGAAAAAATAATACACATATTTATAATGTGTATGTATTTAAATATTATTTTAATAAAATATTATTTTAATACCTATAGTAAATTTGATTATATCCATCACATATAAAGCAAAACTATGAAGTATTACTATGAGTTCTTGCATAGTTTGATGAAATATTTCTTTGTTGTTTCAAAGGAATCCAAAATACCCACTTATCAGAAGATGTGGAACTTCATGAACTCCAACCCGAATGTTTTCATGCCAAACAACGAAAAAGGAGTGGAACGTGTCATGCAAGGCGACTACGCCTATCTCATGGAATCCGCTTCCATTGAATATATTACCGAGCGAAACTGCAATCTCACCCAAATTGGAGGCCTACTAGACTCGAAAGGCTACGGAATAGCCACGAGAAAAGGTAATTACATTAACTAATTAAGGAATTTCATACTTTGAAAAATTAAACAATTTTTGATTTTTAAATTATTGAATAATCATCTAAGAAATATTTATAGAAAATTCAGTTTCTTTCTTAATTATTTTGCCAGTAATATTATTACATTTGCTTTAAATTAATTAAATTTCATTTAAGTAATAACAATTCTTGCATCTGTTTTCTTAAACATGAAGCCTAAAATAGGGCAAAAAAAGCAGTCCGACATATAAAATCCCAATGACAGGAAATTATAATAAAATTTATGTTATAACATTGTCCTACACTTTTCTTTAAATAGTACAAATGTTTTTAAAGTAAGAATAGCTGATAAAATTAAAATTCTTTGAAGAAAAGCATAACTTAGAGTATAGCACATTTATTACTTGCTTGTTTTTTTTTTATAATTCATTTAAATAAATGAAATTGGTGCATCTTACATATTTATTTAAACTTACAAACAAATTGTTTTGCAAAATTATGTTGTAATTGATATATTAAAGTTTAAGACAACTCTTAATATAATATTTCATGTAGTTCATGTCCTGTCGTAGGTAAGTTAGCTCAACAAATTCATGGAAGGAAATAAAATGAATATTCTAATAATACTGATCTATTTGTATCAAAATAAGTTTTCAGTGATAAAACTTGTAAAAATTGATTATTTTAGATGAAGGAGATTTATAGTTTTTTTTAGGTAATTCCACAAAAGCCGCAAGGGTTCCAATCGAATGATCAATTTGTTGGGAAATGGCAGCTGATAATTCTGTCATTTCCTTAATGCAGATTCAACAGCTGTTTCACTGGTGTTGCAATGTGCGGAGGAACGCCATCTTGTATAAAAACTGTGTCATCCACACATCCGTGCTGCTACTGTGCTGGAATGAGCTGTTTGCACAAAAGAGATACATAACGTATTCTATTACTGTACAAGTTATAAAACCCGAAGGGCCAATTTCACCGAGGAAGAAAGGGACGACGATAAATGCTACCAGAAACCCACACTACGTAATGACCTTTCTAGAACGAAGAGACAATGATTGCATTTGGATGTTTATCTCTGGCCCATACTGTACAATTTTGAGTACTGGCAGAACTTTGATGGAAATGGGCTTCATTTTCCACAAAATGTCCCATGGCTATGCATTATCCATTATGATTACATACAACGTAAATCGTTAATATTTCCGAACTTTTCTCATTATTAATATAACACATTTTTATGGAAGCTTAATATCACCAACATAACTGCGACCAAAGAATGTCATTTTATTGTGTGGTATTTTACGTTTTTTTCTGAGATATCTTCATGACGATTAGTTCATGAATTACTAGATAAATATTATCATATGATTCATTTCCAGTATTTAATAAATTTGTATTTCCAAAATAACTGTTTCTATTTAAATTTATGATAAGTCTCTCTAAATTTAAAAATAACTACATCTTTGCAAATTTTGTGGTTGAATGGGAAATTTTTCTGTGTGCATAGATGAACGTAAAAAAAAGTATTTTACTAACTCAGGCTTTTCCACAATGAAAGTCGTAAAAAAAATTGACTTTCTGTCATAAACTTCTATAAAAGACAAACTACTTTCACGTGATTGATCATCTTATTTAACCAAATTTTGCAATTGGAAGAATATGTCTAGGTACAGTATTTAAGGGAACAGACGTTTATTATTCTTTTTGGGATGTCCTGTATAAAATACCTGGAATATCATTCCTAAGATACTATTATCTTTTTATGCAACAAGAGGACTAAAAGGAACTACAAAAAAAAAAAGAGTTACAATTTCTTTCCAATGTTCATTAAAAAAATATTATTAATTTTCTAAATGACAGTTCACTGGGAAAAGTTATGGATTATATTTACAGTGTATTCTTCACTTAAAGTTTAGTTATGTATTTTGAAAGAGGTTACTAAGTTACAGTCGATTTGAATGCGCGCCATAACGTATTTGGTTCATTTACCTTCAATAAGGAAACACTAGACACAATTCTACAAGAAAGTACTTTAATATTATGAAAATTCTCATTATACGCTTTACAAATGACCATTCCTCCTAATAAATAACAAAACAAGCAAAAAAAATTTGTATTTTCAAATAAGAAAATTATAAAACCCATCGAAAAATATTTTTAAAAACATTTCTCTGCTTTTAAATATTTTCTTTACAATCTTTTCACAGGTTCCAAATACAGAACACCATTATCCAGCGGCATCTTAAAACTCCAAGAAGATGGTATTCTACATATTCTGAAAGAGCGATGGTGGAAGCAGAAAAAGGGTGGCGGTAAATGCATGGACGATTCCAAAAAGTCATCCAGTGGGGTGACAGAGCTCGGTCTAGGCAATGTAGGAGGCGTGTTCGTCGTTCTCCTCACAGGCCTAGCTTTGGCTGCCTTCGTAGCCGTCATTGAATTCTTCTGGAAAGCAAGAAAGCTTGCGCATGTAGACAGGGTAAGTGAAGGAAATTCTTTGCATCAGTATTCAAGGGAAGTTATATATTTTCTTCCACACTTTTTAGAAGATTCTACTTTGATTCAGAAAAGAAGTGACTAAAAGTTACGATGGCCTACTGGGTGTATTGATCCCCCCCCCCTCTACACCGTCATTGGCTTAGCAGGTGTATCTGAGTCATTGCCTTAGTATTTTGTCCTCTCAACTCAATAATAATAATAATGATAACCTTTACGACTGGTGGGTATCTATACTGTTTGCTTTCCCTCCCCTTCGCCATAATAACATTAAAGAATTAAAATATGAAAAAGCATTTTTAATTTTAAATACCATTAGAATGAAAACTCCTTATAGTGAATGAATTTTATTTTTCATGTGAATTCACTGAATTTGGATTTTTAAATTATAGACAGCACAAATAATTTCTTTCTTTTTTCCGCGATAAATTTGCACATTTCTGAAAAAGAAGTCATTTGATATTAAACAATTTCTGAGAAGTTGGAGAATACATATAATTTTTGACATATTAATATGTGCCACATGCTACGTATGGTGAATAGCAGGGCTTAAAAGTGTGCTTCCGAAATGGTAAAGAATCGACATTAAGTGGAATGCTTGGAAAGTTTTAACAATAAAGCAAGCCCATTTATAAGCAAATATATTTTAAGTAAAAGATTTAAAAAATTTTTAATACGTAGTAAAATATTTGGAAGTCCTATAAATTTCTGTAATTCATTTAAGAGCGTCTTCTTTTTTATTTGTTTTCATAAATCCTCGAAACATTGTCTGTTCTACAAGGTAGTTTTAAAGGCAATTTATAGATAATTAATTTTTATATTGAACATTCTTTCTAGTAATTCAAAATCTATACAAATTAATTACAGTTGTAAAATAAAATTAAACTGTTGAACGTTTCAAGTACTCTCTGTCCTCAGCACAAAATTATTACCCATTGTCCAATGTCTATTGTTTAAGCTATTAAGGTTAAGCTATTAAGGGTTAGATTTTCGAAAACGCTTAGGTTTGAAAAAAGCAAGTGTTTTTTAAATAACTCGTGAATTTTATTTAGTTAATCATTGTTGAACTCTACAGAAGAAAATATTCCTTTTTTGGGGGGAGGCATAGAGAGTTAACAAAAAAAAAAGTACTATTTGAATGATAATGATAGCAATTCCTTCCCCAGAAAGAGTCAGATCCATAAAATAAAGAATAAGAGAAACCTCAAACACTCATATTTGGAATATTTCGAAGACTTATATGTACTTATGTAATTATATTCCCAGCCCTCAGTCAGAAGGTATGAACATATTTTCCTAGCTGATTAATTAATGCAATGAAACAATCATTGCTTACATCCAAATAATTGATGTTGTTTCTGAATGCGCATTCAACTTTGCCTCCAAAAACTGTAATTAAGTGTGGCACTCTGTTGTTTTCGAATGTCTGTATTAAAATTAGACTATTTTTTTTACTTCACTGTGTGTTAGTATCCTGAAATATATTGTTTAGAAGGGCAAATCATTTGATTTATATAACCCAAGAAATCCACTCTTTAAAAAATTTTAATCAATAGCCAAAGGGGAGATAACATTCATTTCTTGAAAATGGTATTAGCATACTTATTAACATGTTAATTGCCACATCTTCAATCGAATTGTACCGAACATTCGAATTGGTGAACTTTTTTCTACTATCGTTATGAAGTAAATAAGGGATAATCGTGTTAGATAGATGATCCAAATATCAATCGTGTACGTGTTCATTGACTATTTAAATACAATTAAAATACTGTAGCTTAATAATATCAATATAAATTTGATTTCAGTATTGTGTTTTTAAGATGGATTATACATATTTCTTTTTATTTCAGGAACCCCTCTGTAAAGAGATGTTCCGAGAATTGAAATTTGCTTTATCATGTCGAAGTTCAACAAAGCCAGTCATTGGTAGAAAACAGGACAATTGCGGAGAATTTAGAGTGTCAACTATACCTGGATACAGTACCCAATACTGAAACTTAATAACTTTTAGATGCTTTTAGATATTACGATCCTAACCAAGTTGCTTGAAGCAAACTTTTGAAGAGAAATGGCAATCTCTTTCTCTGCAAAAATAGCATACTAATATGCAGAAATATATGCAGAGCATTTTATAATATTCATGGGACATAAAAGTAGTATTTTTTACCCTCAATGAAGATGAATTTAGCCTCTTTTGGATAGGTTAAACTCATGAAGCCATCAGCAGGAAACAATTAATTTTGCTAGGAGTAATAATTCTATTTTACTGAATGTAGAACGCAATTCAAACAGATAATTAGGTGGCGTTTTAGATGTATTTGTTTATACAATCAGAACGAAATAACATTTATTGAAACATTTCAAAACTGCAAACAAAACACTTAGTCTTTAGATACCCATATTTGATTTTGTATCCGCTGTCTTTAAGATTAAATGCTTTTCAATCGTGATTTTAACAAAACAAACCTCTTTTGGCCTTATTTCAAATCTTCACAAACGGTTATTACACTTGTTAAGCCCAACTTCTACGTCGTCAAAACTCTTCAGAAGGAAACTCTTTCATTTCATTACTATCTCATTCGATAAGTGAAAAAAAAAAGAAAACTATAAATATTTTAACATAATTTCGAAGTGAAAAGTAACTGTTTGATTCTTCTGAGAGAGTAGAATTCAGCACATACGTTTCATCTCAAGTATTTAACATTGAAAAAAATTATGAAAAAAACATTCGATATTATTTAAAATTATCTTTTGATATTATCAAAAATAATCTCTTGCATCTGCTTGAACAATGAATTCTGAAATCTTGCATGCTAAATTAAACACAGATACTTTCCAAATTTTTTTTTATTTTACTTGTGTTCAATTATACCCAGAACTATTTTACTATTAGAGCTCAGAAATCAATGGCAATTATACAAAAATTCTTATTTTTATGTTTAAGGTGAAAACATCTTTGAAGTTCGTTTATTTATTACACCCGCAAAAGAACTCTTTTAACATTTTTTAAATATATCTGAGTGCACACGCACTGAAACAAAGTAACGAAATATATTTTAGAAAAATCTATCATAAATCTTGAATCTTCTGTTTATATAAAAGAAATAAATCATATCATATTTCATCTCCCTTTTCTGACTCATGCATTATCAGAACTTAATTTTCATCATATTCCAAGACAATATTAGCAAATCCATAGAAGAGTTTCGAAATACTCAGTCACTATTTGAACGTATTAACATTCCAAATATTGTAGAAATACCTACAAGGGGAAAATCTGCAAATTTCAAAATTAATTCAGGAAATAATTAGCTTTAAAATATTTTTATATGTTGTCTTTAGATCTCAAAAAATATTCTATGGCTTTTACTTTGAATTTATATAGAAAAATATAGCAGATAATTTCATTTAACACATCTTTCTGAAATACGATAATAAATGGATCTAAACAGACAATATTAGATTAATAAATCGTTTTAAAAAGTTGAACTTAATGTCTGAATAGTTAACAACAAAATTAGCGATATGTATAAGATGCAGATATATTAGGCAAACATCACATGCCATTCATGAAGATATATTATAAAAAATATATTTAATTTATTTAGAGTTATAAATAAAAATTTTAGAATTATAATCCATGTACATAATTCTCAAGGTTTTTAATATTTAAGAAATTATATCGGTGGAAAAATTCATTTTGGTATTTCATTGGCATTGCCAAATTCTTTACTTAGGAAACTTTAACAGATTACTAATTTCCTTAGAAAAAAATTTAACTATTTACTTTATAAACTTCCGCTTAATAATGTAGTCTTCATAATCATATGAAGTTTATTAATAGTAAGTGGCAATAATTTTTTTGTTATTTCTTGTCGTACCTAAAGAAATGAACGTTATTGAATCATTTGATTTCAATATCAAGTGTCTTAGAATGACAGTGTATTTGGAAACGGACTGTTATTTTTTTAAATTTATAGGCGTAAAGTAATTATAATAGACATTTTCATTAATTCAATAAACATGAAGTGCGCGAATATATTTATGAAAATTATTTAATTAATTGTAAAAGCATTCAGTTTTCACAGTTATAGATGATGTCATTCTTCTGAAAACAAAGCTGTTATGTTGTATTATCAAATTCCAAACTGAAACTATACAAAGATGAACAATGCTATTATAATAATTTTAAATCAATATAGTAGGTTTCCAAATATTTTAATTTTAACAACAAAAATTTAAGAAAAATAGAAATTTACAAATTTGATCTGCTTCTTCATATATTTATGCAAATTAATAAAATTCTTCTGTTATCAGAGCAAAATAGAAATTTCTGCAAATTTTCGAAAAAAGTGTGCATTAATTGAACAGCTCTATTTTTTGCTTAACGAACTCTGTACAATATTGCACTTTTGGAAATTGGCTTAATCATTTTGTAGTGATTCGGAAATATTGTGTCCGTCAGGATGAAGCGATTCGAGGAACTCACAAAATCAGTTATCAGTTGCTTTTACGTTGAAATTATGTATAACTGTTTTAGAGCAATGATTATTAGAAACATTTAATCAATTCATTTCTCACAAATTGTGTCTTTAAAAAATGAAAACTGTATTTATGCATTATGTGATGTTTATTATGAAAGTAAGATGACATTTTGTTGATAAGCTTATACATGTATGCTTTAGTTAGATATTTTGCTTGTTGTAAAAGCGTTTAATTCATTCTGGAAAAAATATGGAACTACAGAGAAGAAGATCCAGGGGTTTCACTCTCATAAACACTAATGGAAATGCACTTAACATTGCACTCTCCACAGACAGGAGCGTCATTTTTGTTGGACAAATCTCTGATGTGTACATAAAATTACCCTGACGAAATTAAAACCCTCGCCGTCATGGTTTTGACGTCAACAAAGAAATTAGGTATTTTCCATACATTTTTATTAAATTTCTTTCAGTTTAAAAACAGAACATTTTCCAAATTATACTCTGCATTTTTCAGTCTTGACTATATAATTCTGAAAATCATTTTTTCTTTTCCACTGAAAGGCCGAAATCAAAAATTTAGAACATTTTAAATACAATGAATATCTTTCCTTCACGCATTTGTTCTATATCAACAATTAAAAACAAGCGGGAGTATTATTTAAGAAGTACAAAATAGTTTTCAAATTGTTGAATTATCCTTTTCCGTGAAAAGTGCTTCCAAATCGTTTAATTGCAAGAATTACAGGAACAGCAAAGTGCAACTACATTGTTAGAGAAAACTCACTGTTAAAGAGCAGCTCAGATACACTGCAGCATCGTCAACTATTTGCAAGATTTTTTTAACAGGAAAAGAATTAGCTTCTTAATGAATAGATAAGATATGGAAATTGTACATAGTTTATATGCTGGATAGTTCACACATTTTTACTAAACTAAGTTTGTATCGATATTAGATACTTTTCAATAAATAAGCAATATAAATATCAAAACTATGCAATTAAAATTCTTTTTAAAGGAGAATTTCATATTAATCTTTTAAGAGAAAAACTGCAAAATATTTCTCCCAAACAGAAATTTTTCTATTTCAGAAAACTAAGTATAGAAAGCCTCATTCGAATTGATTTAAATTTTAAAATCAAATTAAAGTTATAATATTACTGAAATTCAGATAATGAAAACTGAAATACAGTTTTAACTTGTTTATTGAAGAATAAACAAATATCTTTTATATATTTGATTTTTCTTCAATAGACAAGTTAGAAGAATGCCTTTACTTAAAATTAATTTCTTTTTATTAGAAGCAACGCTTCGCTGTAATGCATATATATTATGAATAAAATATTCACTTATTCTGCCAGATAGATCAATGACTAATAAATGGAAGTTAAAACTTCACTTTACCTATTAACTATTTAACTATCATTCTGGCTTTTATAATAACTATTAATTCACTTCTTTTGTAAAATTTTAAAAAGAAGGATCAAATTTTTTGTATATACTTTAGTAAAATATTAGATAATTTGCTAAACTTCTTTTATTTTATTTATACAAATGAGCATAAATAGTTTAATTATTGTCTGGAAAACTCTATGTTAAAAATTTCTTAAGAAAACAAGAATTTTCTTAAAATGGAGTTGCAATTTACAGTAAAAAGATGCTGTATAAAGATATTGATCTATTTTAAAATATTATAGCAGTAACGAGATTACAGAGATTCTCAAACGTTTAGGTTTATTTCATTATAAAAACGTATTTAATAAAGAACTGCATATACCTTGTACACGTTTGAAAATTATGATATTAACTGTGAGTACAAAGCAACTTCATAACTTAAAATCTAATCACAATCAAAATAATCTAAAAAAATTTATACTAATGCTTAATATGTGATTATGTGAATGAATTATTTATAATTTTAATAGTATTTCTACCAATCTGATCTTAATTTCACTGATAAAAAATATTTTAACTGATTTAACTAATTTTATGACAAATGATAATACATAATAATTATCAAAGATATAATATCGTTTAGGTTATTTTTGTTGTTAATCATATTACTCCAAAATATATCTCAAAATGCAAGCTCCAAAAAACTGCCAGGTATCATTTAACATAGCGTCGAATTTGTAGTTCTTTTCGAAAAACATGGTTATCTTAACTGTTTCCTTGGTCCAACAAAGGTGGCGCTGCGACCATTTATGGAATTTCTTTGTAAAGCCTTTGTATGCACTTCTCTGTGGTGGTAGACAATTGAGGATTTCGATGTAAATGATCTTAGTTTAATGCTAGTATCATCTGAGAACTGAAAATTGAATTTAAAATAATGTTTAATATATTCATTAATAAAATCTAATTTTTTGATACAATAAATTTTTCCTTAAAAAATGTTTCTTTGTCTTCCTTTCATTAATTCTGGACAGTCTATTCTTGATGAATGACAAAATCATGGAATGCTTTCAATTAGGAAAAAAAAAAACTGAGTCATAATTGCTAGTATATTCAAAGCATCTAATAATTCCAAAGCATCTACTTAGGATTTTTTAAAAATTATACTGAGATAAGCTGAAATCTTGATTTTTGGCTTAAAAAATCAAATGATATTCTTCGACGATTAGTTAAAATCCTTTCTTGAATAAAAATTTTGCAAAGACTAAAATAAATAAGTAGATTTTATTCTTCCTATCTCAGAGCATAGGGGACTAAATGATACTCTTGATTTAGTTGGGAAACACCATTTAACTGCTTTGAAACTTAATGATGTTCTAATGAAGGCCTATATATTGCATTATTTTTTAAATTGAAATTTCCTTATAGTAATAAAATAATTAAACTATTCATAACATAGTGAAAACAATAGAGTAATTTTCTTTAAAAGACGCTGTAATTTTTTCTGAATATAAATGGTGGTAACATTGCGGTGGGTAATAAGTTATATTTCAGTATTTGGATTATAATGTGTATAAGTTCTGAAGTAACTTTCGCGGGGGGGGGATAAAAGAAAGAAAAACATATACATGGTATAAAATCTAAACGAATAATAAAATATATCTTTACGTTTTATTTGACACAGCTGATACATCGTTGTTTTGGATGAAAATATTTCTTAATGAAAATCTAATTATTTAATTAATTATCATTAACTTCACTAAAATCTGCCAGATGCTTTATTAACCCTCTCCCCTCAGGACCAATAATAATACATGGATGAGAGGTTGTCGAATAAATGAGCTGTTTCCCTGGTGGGTAAAATAATGTTGTGGCAAATAATTACCTCCACTCAATGATAAATATAATCTTCTCTGGAGGGTTTGTACCTCAGTCAGTATGGCTCTTAGGATTCAAGCTTGGTTCCCGTTGTCATCTATGGTGACGATTGTCATTGAATTACGCCGATTAATTTTTAAAAGCTAGGGTTAAACCAATTTGGTTATACTTCATTCACTACAAGTGTCACGAACCTGATCCGAAGACAGCATAAGAATGTGGCTGAGAAGCTGCTTGATAAGTTTGTTCTCACTTCTTCCAGAGGCAAAGAAATGGATTTATATAGAGTTACCTCCATTCTGATGACGGGGAATACATCCTGCAAAAGGATTAGAACGTTGCAGGTGATGCTTCTTAGAAATTTACCCTTTCTGTGTTATTGTTGAGACAACTACCATGATCACTCAATTAAATGTCGGATGAGTAGGATGAGAGTAATTTTTTATTATATTTATTGGTTATATTTCAGTAATTGGATGTAAAATTTTAATTATGTAGCATAACAAAGACTATACATATCACACATTTAGGGTCGTCGCCTACT